>CM043122.1:23495357-24095357 GCA_023701765.1 Hylyphantes graminicola
TTTTTAACAAGTTTAAAGCGTAGGGAGTTAATGTTGAAGAAAACTTAAAAACAATTAGAAATGCGTGCATTCTATTGCAAGTTGGACGGATTTTCTGATAGTAATGACTGTATTGAACAACTTTTTAGTCCATGCATGCCATTTTAAGCAACAAAATAGGTAATTTTAAACAAACTTAATTTTTAAAAGTTTCCTAATCTTAGTAATGCTATGCATTTTAACTATTTTATCCGATTATAATCTAAAACTAAGTTATTTTTTTAATAACTTCAGTTATAATTGTACAAATCCAACACAGCGTATTGTGCCGAGTACAAAGTGTTGAATAACTTCTGCAGCAGGCATAGAAAAATGATGCAAAGTTCAAGTGATACCTGGGGGCAAACGGGAATGTTAATGGCATTCCATCGCAATCGTCCAATTTGACTAATCATTCCGTTTCAACGAAAAGTTAAGTGAACTTGTTAAAAGGCATTCTTATCCACTTCTAATGGGATCCTCCTCACAAAACGTTTTACTCTGGGGTATAGAAGCACTTAAAAGATATTTTTACTTGCATTGCGGAGAAGTTCGGGTTTGCTTTTGTGGTGGGAACAAAGAGCAAAAAAAATATAATAGACTGGCAAGGATAATTCTATCTATTAAGTCGCTGATTTAAAAAGTTTATAATGGTATTTTTACAAAAGACAAATTTTTCCCATTAAATTTTTAACTGCAATTCAGTTATCAAGCTTACATAGTAACCCGAGGAAAAAGATTATATTTATAGAAGTGTTTTATTTAATAATTCTTAAAAAGGTTTAAATAACTGATTATAGGTATCACTATTGCTAGCATATAATAAAAATTGACTAATGCATAATCTTGGGCTAAAAACAAGAGTTCTTTTCTATTGTAACTTTTGTGGCATTGGATATTTACAAACGCTCCTTTTATCGGGTAAGTTCGTTGGATAAGAAAGAATGCGTTGTGTCGACGACTAAATAAATTAATTTGATCTCGTATAAAATTAAAATGTAAGTGTTTTTTAAATGCAATATTGAATGCTGACAAATGCGTACAACTTTCATCAAAAAATTAAATAATTTATCCGATTTAGTTCGTGTTTTACACATGCTTTGTTTTTTATGCTTTATAATTTATTGCTTTGTCTACATGTGCAAGATTGCTTTTAACCCTTTCAGTCCCAAAAATTTACTGCACTACAGAAACATCTGATATTCACAAAATAAGCTTATTTTAGGTCAAATATACGAATTCCATAAGGAAAAAAATCCATTTAAATTTTTTATATGGTTTTTGAAACAATGCCAAAATTCTTTATCTGTGGAAAACAACAAAATAAAATTATATATATTACCTAAAAACACTTCGAGTTATATATTTTAAGGTGTCTGACCATATTATTAAAAAAAAATTTAGAAATTATTTTAACCGAAATAGTTTAAATTGGGTTTTAAATATGTGGAACTGAAGTGAACTTATAAAAAACCAGGAGAAACGCTTGTTGACTATTTTCTAAATAAAAAAAATAGTAGTTCTGACTTCTATTGAGATTAAAGTAACATTTTGCATGATAGAACAAAATGTGAAGAATCAAATGATGTGTTTTTGGATGTCATAACGGTACATAAACATTTTGAAAAAAATATTGAAAGTGATGATGCCAAATGGCATCACTGGGACTGAAAGGGTTAATTGTAATAAATTAACGGACAGCAATCTAATTAAATTTGTTATGCATTCTTGAATTGTATTTGAATTTTTATTACCGGCAACAATTGGCTTTCAATACTTCAGTTTTCAAGCAGAATTTGGTTCTTAACTCTTTCAGTCCCAGTGATGCCATTTGGCATCATCACTTTCAAAAAAATTTCAGTGTTTATGTCCTGTTATGACATCCAAACACACATCATACGATTCTTCACACTTTGTTCTTTTAGACAATATTTTACATTAATCTCAATAGAAGTCGGAACTACTATTTTTTTTATTCAGAAAATAGCCAACAAGCGTTTCACCTGATTTTTGATAAGTTCACTTCAGTTCCACATATTTAAAACACAATTTAAACTATTTCGGTTAAAATAATAATTTTTTTTTCATAATATGGTCAGATACCTTAAAATAAATAACTCGAAGTGTTTTTAGGTAATATATATTTTTATTTTGTTGTTTTGCACAGTTAAAAAATTTTGGCTTCAAAACCATATAAAAAATTTAAATGGATTTTTTTTCTTATGGAACTCGTATATTTGACCTAAAATAAGCTTATTTTTGTGAATATCAGAAGTTTCTGTAGTGTAGTGTTGTAAATTTTTGGGACTGAAAGGGTTAAAGATATTTTTATCTCCGTTTGCACAACCGTAAGGCTGGCTTGGACGTACCTAACTCTCGTTTAGCAATACCTTTTATTTGTAAGTGCATTGTTATAAAATCTTGTAACCTATACTTTTCAATTTTTACTTGCTTAACAAAACATGCATTTTTATTGAAATAACAAGAAAACAAATTCCGTAATTTACATTATTCAAATCCTCTTAATAACTTATGGTTAAAACATGTAACATAAAAAGAAAGAGAATAACTAATGCGTTTCGCATTTTTGTTTAGGCATTTTGTAAAATTTGAATTAATTTGAGTTAATTTAACGTAGAAATAGTCCTTTACAAATTAATAGTGCAAAACAAATAAATTTTATTCTGTTCATAAAAAGGGAGCTAAATATACCAAAAGTGTTTACAGCGATATAATTAGATATGACAATTATTTTAAAGGTATTGGCATTTTTTTAAGTACAAATTTAAAGGGACCAATTTCAAATGTATGGTAAAGAAATTTATAGGAATAAATTGTTTGATGAAATGCTGAAATCTTTTTAAAATGCAACAATCTCAGAATATTCGAATAATAAACGAAACTACTTTACACATTGACGTCTAAAACAAACATCATATTTTATACTCACACCAATCTTTGCGATATCCAATAATCGTTTAAAAACCAAGTACGTTAATTAGTTTTTGAAAAATATAGAATTTATCTTCTAATTAATAATTTTACGTTACTAAAACCTAATAACACAGTAACTTGGCTTTCACTTTTAATTTATTACTGCACCAAAATGTGCTTTAGCACTTTATTAGGTACTTTAAATTTGTGTTTTTGAATCGATTCTTAGTACTTGCAACCGATTCGTTACGCAAATTGGAATACTGAAAATTTGATTTTTTTTTTATTTTCTGTTTTTACCCTTAGGGCATCGAGAAATGTTCGTTAAAGGATAGAAATTCTTGGGAAAACTAGGATTTAATTAAAATTGAGAAGAATTTTTATAATTTGTAGAAAATGGGAATTAATATAAATTAAATCCTTTAATTGTTTGATGCACTAGGAACTAAAATGAAATATATTTTAGAATTACAAAGTTTTCGTTTAAAAATATTTTTTTGACATGTAGTTAACGCTAAACACCGCACCTATTTTTATTATTGTAAAATAACAAAATTGAACTTTATATTGTTGATTATCAAATATTCAGAAATGGGTTCTTAAAAAACTAATTGAAACGAGATGATTTTTTGTAAGTAGTATTTATATAAAAATATTTCATATAAATTATTTCTTCACCAATTAATTCTTTAGAATAATGGCAATTATTGAGTATTTAATTAAAAAGTGTTTAATCACGAACTAAGTGCCATTTAACATGTTATTTTTAAAAAACAACGGGAAATTCCTTTATGTTTGAATTTAAACCTATTAATGTGTATTTTTTTATCAAAAATATATTTATTTTCGAATGTTTTAATTTTTAAAAAATCTGAATTATTAAATTGTTAATTATAATATAAATGAGTTATTTTTAAACAAAGTTTTATAAAGTGAGGTACTTAAAATCTTTGGCCATTTCATTTACCGTTAAACAATAAATGTTTATTAAAAAAGATTTAAGATGAAAAACAAAAAACCCTTGAAATAGAAATTTAAACAATTAATTGGATTACTTGATTAAAATCAAATGCCTTTTTTGATATTCAATTAAAGGTTAATAAGATTAAAACGGTTAAAGAAATGTTTTTTTTCAAATGTGGAGATATTTCCATATAAAAGCGAACAAATAATTTGAGTTTAAATTTACAAATAATATCGGGGTTTTTTTTTTAAACCATTAATTTAAATTATGAATACTAATGGTCACTGATTTGTTTCATTTTCAATTTATAAATAAGACTTATATGCTTAAAAACTGCAATACTTATAACAAATTAATTTAAAAGATGAGCATTTTAACTATTCTTGCTTGTCAAGTCATTCGAAAAAGCATCTTCATTTTTTATGAAATGATATTTTTTCGAAATAATGAAATATTTCAGTGGTAAAAAAGATACAGTATATAAAAACATCGCATTTGATATACCAACTGCTTTTTTGAGGTATAAAAATAACTATATAGTAACTGTATTGCTTAAAAAAGTGGGCGGAAGGCCCATTTAAAGAAATATGATACGTAGAAATTTAAGGTATATATGGAAAAAAATATTTATTTAATCCTCAAAAAGATGCGAGCTAATTGACTGAAGTGGAAGTGCTGACTTGTTTCCACTGCATATTGAAATTTCAACTTTTAGCTAAAACAAATGAATTTCTTTAATTTTTTTAATCTATATTTCTGTAGCAGATGATTAGAAACGACTCTCCATACTTCAAATTTTTGAATTATAAATTTATGAACACATAAATATTTATAAAAAAATATGTGTGTTGCTGGAAAACCAGACAGTGAGGGGACTGGCTTGTACATTTGTATCCTCAGAGGGTTAGAAGCTAACTTTTCATTAAATATAATCCTAAAATAAGTTATTTATTTCAGTCAATTAAAAATTAGAAATACTCTTGTATAATATGCGTGTCAAATAGATATATACCGTACGCAATAAGTTCAATCTTCGTCTCTAGGTATGTATTGAAGATATTCCAATTTAATTACGTTATTATGCTGCCTCGTGTCTTACACAGATATATCCAAAAACGACAACATGTGTCTGCAATCCCAAAATTTTTCCTCAAATTATCTCCCCTAATGTACTAAATGGCTTTACTTTAACGAGTATGTATAACTTGAGCAACTTTCGATGGAAATGTAATTGAAACGATGTCGAGAGATGGCCTAACTTTCTATTTGCATACCCGCGGGCAGCTGGGAATTTGTCTTTTGCTTCGGGTTCGCAGCTAATGAAATCACCAGAATACGAATAAATTACTGTTTGAAAGTATTTGTAATGCAATAGAAACGAGAAATAGAGTGAGTTTCAGATTAGTTTTAATTATCTTGAAAGGTTGGCTCGGATTGGAAGTTGGAGTGGGAAGACCCTGACTGAACAATTTGTAAATTGGATAGTCAGTACTTCGGTTTTAAAGCGGAAGAAATGCTGGTGGAGTGACTGAAAGGTATATTAACCAAAATTGTTCCTAAATTATAGGTATTCGAATTCAAATTATCACTTTAATTAAAATTGAATAAGTTTGACTTCAAGTAACGTGTCTGAACTTTCACTGACGCGAATTCAAATTTAATTACTTTGCATTTAATTTAAATAATACACATTTGAATTCAAATAGTATGCATTTAGTTTATACGAGCTCAAATATTTTCAAATATAACTTGTTTTTATTAATTCGTTTTAATCAAATTTTTATTAAAATTAACCTTTGCAGAATAAACTAAATCTAATTCTTTACAATTCAATTTTTTGCTTAACATTTCAATACAATTTTTGTTTAAACAATGACAATGCTTTTTTTTAAATTCCAATGAAATTTGCAAAATTTAGCTGGTTTACTGTTTGTATCAAATATTTTTTAGATGAAAATGACTCTTTTGTACTACAAATACTTGTTTGAAAGAAAATAAAAGCTTTTAATGATATTGCATGTTCCCGGATAATAGGATTCTACTAATTTATGCGATGCACGCCTGTTTACGTTTGTTTCAATGTATGTTTATTACACAAATCTTTATTACAGTGGTGGAAATTGATTTATGAACTAACATTCTTTTCACCAGATATCGCTTTGTATTAAGTGCTAACAATTCAAATTTTGTGTGTTGAATATTCAGAGCACAATAAAGGAATTTCACACATTTTTTTTTTCAAAAAATGATATTAAATAAAAAATATATCTAATTTTAGTTTTTAAGCATGTCAAATGATGGAAATTGATTTATGAACTCAAATTTATTTTGAACCCAAATACCAAATATTTTAACTAGTTCTTCACTTGAACTTCAGGGGAGCTTACTATCAGTGTTTATAAATAATATTAAGGCCAAATTTGTTGAAATTTATCTGTTTTATTCCCATTTTACTAAATAGGAAAGCTTGCGGGACTGTCTGAAGCCAAAAAGGTAAAAAATGATCCTTATATAATATTGTAACAAATCTGTAAGAGAAATTAGCATATGAATTAAAAGATCAATAAATATAATTCATAAATATTTGAAGAATCATTCTGACTTCGGCAAAAACCATCATTAAAAAAGGTGTAACCCTCGTGGGACGAGGGACAAAAGCAGGATTATTGGACTTGTATCCCAAAAAGTTACCATTTGTGTCAGCATTTGTGCATTTCAGGACGAAATTGTTATGAACAATCACTTCCTGTAACCCCCAGAAGAGTAGGACAAATATTGATATCGTCGTCGAACTTGAAATGTTCCAAAATGAAGGCTGGTCCAAAGCTTACTCTTCAACATAAGAACAGGCTATTAAAATATGGTCGTAACTACATGAAAATGGATTGGGTGGGGGTGGAGGGAGAGAAATGGGAAAAAAGTGAAATTTGCTGACGAAAAAAAGTTCAATTTGGATGGACGTCTATGAATGGATGGACGTTAAAATGTTATTGATAGGATCTTCGGAAATAACCAAGATCTGTCTTCAGCAGAAATGTTAGTGGTGGAAGTTTGATGGTTTGGGCCCCGATATCTTATGATTGCAGAAACGAGGTTATGTTTATAAAGGGCTGACAAACATTACTTTATTGCAGATATGTTCTAGAAAATTCTTTAATTCCTTTTTGCATGGAAAAACTATGCTTTTGATTAGATTTTTATGCATGATAATGCAAGTATCCACATGTCAAACGAAATGGAAGACTGGTTAAATGAACTAAATGCTGTTCATTTAGATCATCCTGCCAATAGCCATGACTTAAACCCCAAGAATAATGTCTGAGATAAATTGGTTTGAATAATTTACTCAAATGGAGTATGGTTTTAATGAAGTGTGCATCATTTATGGAATAGAAGGATTTAATAATTAAAAACTTCAAATTGCTTGACCAAAACTTGACCCAAGTTTTGTGTTGTCTATGAAAAACAAAATCAAGGAAGTATTAGCGACAAAAAATAGTTTTAGCAATTATTAATTGAGATTGAATGCAAAAGTTCATAAATCAATTTCCCTATGCTAAAACTAAAATATCAAAAAAGTAAATTTTTTACCAATTTATATAAAATTTTATTTACGTGTATAATTTATAATGCAAAGCCTGTATATTACATAAAATTTAAATCGATAAAAATGCATTTAATAAAGAAATACTGTTAAAAAACTGTCAGTTCATAAATCAATTTCCACCACTGTATATGGATTGTATAATATTACAACTCGAATCAAAACGGTAAATTTTTTACCTTGATAAACAACCAAAAGCTTAAAATCTACCGCTAATTATACACAAATTGTAATTGATAATTTGCTGACTATTACTTTAGTGTTTAAATTAACTAAACTAAAGCGTGAAAATTTTTGCTAAAAAAATCTAATGTGAGCTGTCATTTAACTTTTTTAAGCTTCAAATTATGAGAAAATGACAACAGTTTAGAGGGGTTTTTTTACAATCTCCAGATACTCCCATTAAAATGTTCAGAAAATGCGATGCACTGTAATTTTAGTGCTTGAATCCGTTGACAGTTTATAAGTAACGTAAAATATTTAATAATGACAAACTGTCAAAATTATTTTTCAGTATACCAATCTAAATTAATTCTACTTAAAATATATTTTATATCTAAGTAAGAATTCCCAAATGAGAATTCACATAAAAACCAATATTTCGTTTAAAAGAAAAATCGGACTTTTAGTTTTTTTATAATAATAATACTCTTACAATAATTTTGTAATTTAACATTAAAATGTACTGCGCTTTAGTATAAAGACTTAAATAAGTTTGAAATAAAAATGTATAGTACAGGGTTTGTCAAAATAAATATGACAATAAGAAAACTATTTTTAGAAGAATGTATGTTTATTGTAACCAAACTACAGCTACATATGGACAGATAATCTATCAACCTATCAACTATTGTCCTATTCATTTTGACTAACCCTGTATTATATATTAATTGTAACATCAAACCACGTTTTTTCAATCTATAAATAACATTGAATAAAATTTAAACACTCATATAGACTAATAAAAAAAATTAAATGTAACCAAAATAAATTACTCAACCTAAAATAGTCATTTAAACAAATTATACTACCGTTTCCTTGATATTACCAACAATCAACAAAGCCAACCGGCAATAAAACTAAACCATTCAACTCCATTATCAAAAGCAATAACTTCGCACATTTATATTAAACTGTCTTACGTTCAATGTTACAACATTCATAACACATTAGCCCTTGTCCTATTAAAGTACAGAACCTAAAACCTACTACCCACAACGTTAACTCCCCCTTTAAAATGCATTCACATAATGCACTTCGAGTCAAGAAATCCCCCGTCTTTTATTTTCCAAGGAAAGTAGCAGGATTTTAGTAATTCCGAGCGCTTCCCACGGTGAGATATCACCCTCAACTATGTTTACGCCTAAGGGTAATCTTTGGAAAGCCTCATCCATTTATCTAGGAGCTAAGAGCTTTTCTTCAATAGTGTGATGACAAGTGGATTATTTGCTATTGATAAGTGAAATTAATAGTTAAGTGGTAGTAATTGACCTCTTAAGACACATTTCACATTTTTATATAGCTTTTTTTTACACGTATACGACAGTTTATTGTTAGACGATGCCTCAGAATAAATGCATTGCATCGTGCTATAATGGAAAGTATGGCTTTAAGTTGGTGCAGAATTTTATTTATACGCATGACAATCAAATCAAAGAATTCTTTTTAAAATGAGGAACAACATTTTTAGTAGTAAACAAATAGTCTCTTTGGGAGAATTGTTTTTCTGGGCATTTGCGAAGCCCTCTAGGTTCTTTTTATACAAGTGGTGGTCAAAAGTGTGGACACTTTTTGAAAGTTTCACGTTTTTAAACATTGTGTGCTTGTAGAATATATTTTCACTTTTGGCGATTTTAATTACTAAATTCTACATTAAATTGCCTTTAATTTAATGTGTAAGTGTTTGTATTTAAGAGAAAATTAATATATTTTACAAGCACACAAAGTTATATGAAACTTAAAAAAAGGTAAACACTTTTGGCCACCACTGTAAGTGTTATCCATAAGTTTCAGACAACAATATTATTAGTACTTAAAGACAATAAAATGTCGAAAATAAGTGATGGCATGGGTATTCTTATGCTGTGGCTATTTAAATTTTTCAGTAGAGTTTTTTGACGGGTGACTTTTGAGAAGGAACATCCAATTTAGGTTGACTTATGCTATGCTTTAGCGGAAGTTTCTGGTGAATTTCACTGATTTCGGATATTTCCGTGCAGCTACGGTGTCACTCAAATTGAGAAAGCTTCAATGAACAACAGAACTCTGAAGTTTTCGTCGGAGATCCAGTTTTCGCCACACTTGTTACAATGAATTTAAAAATAAATTTGGTGGAAATGAGAATAGGAGAACACAAATTAATTTTTATTTTTTGAAGTGGCCTGAATTTAATTAAATATATCAATATCTTATGATTTAATATGTACTTAAAAAATGTATGCGATTTTCAAATTTACTTATGATTCAGTTTAAAAAATGTATGCTTTCAATATTTATTACTACGAAACTCCCGATAAACACATTACTTTGTTATAAATTTAATCTTGAGATATTTCTTTACTTCAGAAATTCCTTTGAAGAGAAATCCTTAAATTTACTGGTATATAGAATACCGATAAAATTGAAAGTGTTTAATATCTGAGTTTATTTATCAAACCTCCGTTTAAAACTACTGTAATGAAAAACTACTGTAATGCATATTGGAAAGTTCAAAAATATTAAATGCTCAAAAGTATAGTACATAATTTAAAAAGTATAAAATATTGTTCGATAAATACAAAACAAAGATGCATGCACTGAAACTTAAAATTGAAAATAACGTTCTTGGGCCTGTACCTTAATACTATTGAACTAAATTTATAATATGTGGAATATTTTAAAGATAAATATTTACTTCAGCTGTTTATTTGGCTAGAATAAAACTCCTAATAAAATGATTGTTTACATCCCAACATATATAACTCAATTTACAACGTAACGTGCAACAAATCTTCGAAAATAAAAGCCATGCTCTTTTCTTTTCACTTAAGTAACAGTTTCCTCTTTAGTACTTTTAAAAGGAAGAGTCATTTGTTACTAAGCGCTGTTAAGCAAAGATTTCTTTCGGAGATAGAATCTCTCAAAATAAAGTGAATAAACTCAGTTTTAAATAAGATTTACTTACGACCCCTCTATTCATTTTGATAAAGATGACACAGACTAAAAAAAGAAGCCTACTCTAGAATTACAGGGCTTTAAAAGCGAGGGTATTTTGGGGACATTTTGATTTATTCTCCCTCTTTTAGAGTTGGGAACATTGACCAATTTTGTGTAGAGAGAAGTACGAGAGTTATTTGCGAGAATAACAACTATATTGTTATTTAATGCTTTCCACTAGTTGAATAATTAATCAGTCCAGTGTCTGAATATGAATACCAGGTTTAATACTTTTGTTTCTAAAAGAGTTTTGTGATGACCTATAGAATTTAGTTATGATTTCAAATTATTATGGATATTTAATAGTATTGGGAATATGAGAACAAAATCTAACAGTGCAAAAGGATGTATTTATTAACCACGATTAGCTTTTAATATGTTTATTTGGGGCTGAAGATCTCAGTCGGTTAGGCACTCGCCTAGCAAGCGAAAGGTCCCAAATTCGGGTCCCGGCATCACCAAAATAACTGCCGACCTATAAACGCCCCGTGCAGCCAACAATACTCGACGAATAATACCCCGTGTAAAGGAGTTCACGCTAAATATCCTTCAGAGCAATAACGCTGCGTACGATGTCACCCTTAACGGTTGCTTTGGGCGTCTCTTCAGGTTTCTGCTCGTCACTTGACTTCGGCTCTAAAATACGACGCCCGTTCCCAATGGCCATCGTGTAGCTCCAGTGCAATGATAATTCAAGCTTACCTAATCCTATGGTTATTTTTCAATTGTAAAATTAATTCACTACCTGTAAACTAAGATCAGTTAGAAATTTTATTTTGAAAAAACTCCGTCAAATAGGATCTTAAAGATAAATTTGGTACGGAAGGAAAGGTGACCCAATATTTGCTAATTTGTAAATCTTCTATAAATACATTAATTATTTTCGATTACCTAATATAAAATGTAACGTAATGAAAGTATTGTGGTGGGGTTGAAAATCCAAAATGGCGATTTTGTGTTTTTTTGCACGTTTTGGAAGGTGTTGATGCTAAAAAATTTGGTTTTGAGCATTGGTTCTGCCAGGGCTATCAGTACAACTGCCTGTCTTTCTGTCGGAAACTGTTTTCGAGGTCCAACCTTACCAATATATTAAGGCTCGTTGACTGCGATGAATATGTAAAATAATAATCTTATCTAGAAATCGATAAATGTTTTTTATTCAAATTTCAAAATAATAGCCTGTTAATCTGTGATTTGTATCAAGCTAAAGCTTTTTATGGATGATAGCTTCTTCAAAATTCTTTTGTTTACAATTATTCAAAATCATCTGAATAAAACAAAAAGAGCACTTGAAATAAGCCGGTCGTTTTAAAAACCTAATTATGGTATAAAATGCTTCGTGAGCAATTTTAGTTCATTGCTCATTAAAAAACATTTTAGTATTTTCTTACTAATGATAATTATTCTACATTGTTTTACTTATTATTCAAAAGATTGGTCGTTCGTATGATGATTACAATGTATGCGTAATGATTGCGTTGTCTGAAGGACAATCAACTTTTCTGACTGAATAACTTGATTTGTGTGTCAAAGGACCTGCATTGAATAATGCAGTTTTTGTGTTTCATAACTTTGGATATCGAAACCATCATGTATTATCCCAGAAAAATTTAGGGCTGGGGAGCCCAGTAGGTTAGGCACTCGCCTAGCGTGCGGAAGGTCCCTGGTTCGGGTATCGCCAAAATAACTGCCGGCCTATAAACGGCCCGTGCAGCTAAAAATGTCCGAATAATAATACCCCTTGTAAGGAAGTGCACGATAAATATCCCTCAAAGTTCTAAAGCTGCGTACGATGTCGCCCTTAACGGTTGCGTTAGGTTATATAACGGTTGCCTATTCAGGTGTCTGCTCGTCACTTGACCGTGTTTCTAAAATATGACGCCCGTCGCCAATGGCCCTCGTGTTGCTCTAGTGCGACGATAATTCAAACCTAACCCAGAAAGATTTAAACAACTTTAAAAGTTAATGAATTTCGGATGATGATGGTGAGATTCGAAACAACTTCTATTTTTACAAGTTAATATAATTAAAAAAAGTGCTAATTTTGCAATTGTTAAAATGACGGCTAAGTAACGGTTATACAGAAAGTAGTTAAGAAGAAAGAAAATGAGAATTTTAAACATCAATGCGCTAGCATGTAAAATGCAATTTTAAGAGAATAAACACAAGTTTACCCTGTGTCACAATTTGACACCATTATATGTTTTAGCTATTCAATTATTTAGTCGATTAGAGATTCTTTTGTTGTGGTACTGATTTTAAACATGTTTCAAGGTTTCCGTTTCTAATTTTGTTTTAGTTTTCAGTTATTTAGTAACCCCATTTAAAGTTTTTTGTTCATTAGCACATTTTTATTTCCATAATTTGAAAAACGCGCTGGGTGTAATAACATGTATTTATCGCTAAATAGGGACATCGATAAGTTATGAATATTATGGCCAGATAAATTACATTTTAAGCAATCGGCGAGGATTTTTTGGGGAGGTAACGTAAAAGCTTCTAAAAAACCAAGATAAATCTGAAGCTTAAAAACTGTTCAATCGATGTTTATGATTTATGCATTTTTTATAAATAAAATTTAAAAAAGCTTTTGTTTACGGATAAGAATTCTCATTTTTAAGCAATTTTAGATTGGTCGATAAATGCAAAAGATCACAATAATAATAAATACTTTGGGTGTCTCATCATTTATTCATAATGCAAAAAGAGTGCATTTCGACCATGTATCTTTGTTTGTGTAAGGCATAGGATATTATATCAAAATAGTCTTGTAGGTATGGGAGAATTTTTAAATCGGTGTTTCTCATCCTATAATTTAATTTCTTTTTTAAAAATACTAAAATCGCCACTAGTTTTGTTTTTATTTCTATTATTGGATTTGTATGATTCAAACTTGCTCAAACGTTAAATAACTAGAGATAATTTTCCAATTGCAGGTCAAAGTTATTTGCAATTAAGTGTTTTCTTTTAGAATAAATTATTCAATTTTTATTTTGAAAAGCTAATTCTTACACTATATTTAATAAATTTTACATACGTTTGTTCCGTTGTTAAAAATACAAACCTGATATCTATACTTTTAGGAACGATAGTTTACTAAAATAAATTATAACCTTATTACTTATCGATATTTTTTCAACTAATTACCAAACTTTGGTTTGGCATATTTGCTTAATTTAACTACTAGTTTTCCCGCCATTTTCCCCATTTCATTTGTCAGAAACTATATAATTACTTTTAAGCATAAAATGTAATTTATAGTGATACATTGAACCTTGCGAGGAAAAGGGACTCAACTCCGATGCTAACTCAATGAGATATCCGCCTCTTCCGCTCAAGGAGAAATTTAAACAAGATATAATAAGAAAAAATAGCAATTTACAAGTTCAAAATCCGGTAATGCATTTAACGTATCGCTGTTCATCCTACATTATTTAAGAAATAATCCTTTACTTTACGATAAAAGCGTAATATGAGACTTAATAAGAGCAAAGACTTTAAAAATACCTCCTTTAAAATATAAAAGTAAATAAGTGCCCAATTTGTTATGATTGCCTTTTAGAATTGCACTACTGTTTCAGTAGCGATAGGCGGGAAATCTAATTTTGTTCCTGCTTAAAAAATTCGTTTTCTTTGTCAATAAATAGCAAGCTTACCTTTATTAATTGTATTAAACCCTCTCTGCTCAAGTTAAAATGCAAAATTAAAAGTCCCGTTGAAATGGGGTTTCGTGTATCACATTTTTTACTGGTAAGGGATTTTTAAATTAAGACTAAGAGGGGAAACTTATCATGATTATCTTCGAGGACTGACTTTAACTTGTACTCTTTCATTCACATTTTTAATTGTTGATACAGCATAAGCACTTATTTATAAAATTGTCTTAAGTTGTTAAGCAGCTTTATTGTAGAATGATTTAAAAAGAGCTATGTATTGCTATGAATGCTGATTGTATAGTACACTGCGCCCCCACTTTATTGATCGTATATAATACTATAACAAAATTAAATAATTGTATGATGCTGGTTCATTAAAAAACGATGAAAAGTAGAATATTTTAACAAGTAAAAAGGTAATGTTAAGTCCTTTAAAAAATCCTGCAAACCTTTTATTTAAATTGTTTAATAATAAGCGAATTGTTTACTTTTCATACTGAATTTTGCCAAACATTTTACTAAACTGCAATCATAAAAATCAGTAAATGAGAAGCCATTTCTGTCGCATAATTTTAAAAAGGGATTATAAAATAATAAATAACATCGTAGTTTCAACGGAGAACAAGGGCTTTTTGAAAGGTTCCAAATTTTGTTTGTTGAAGAAACTGGTAAAATAAATTTTCCGCAGCTATTTGAATGATTAAAATGTTTTGAATATTTGAATGAATATTTTGTTTAAAAAAATTGAAGTTTTGTTTGAGTTAATATAAGTGTTTGCTTAAAAATAAGGGAAGTTTTGGTTGACTGTTGTACTTCATTTCTATAATAAAAATATTGTTTTTCCCAAAGAACCTTTTTTTTTACCATTTGTAAAAATATTATGTAAATACTTTTTTTTAATTAAATTTTCTAGAAAAATATTCCGCATTACCTCTAAGTATATATTCCTTTTAACATAACAAACATTTTCTTTCTTCATTTTTCCGGCGGTTTACTTTTCAAAATTAAAACAAACAAAAAAACATCTGTTCATCCCCAATGTGCAACAAAAAGATAATTTCCCCAAAAATGCAAATATCCCCCAAACCACAAAAACTACAAATAATAATAAAAAAGGGTCGTTTCATTTTCATTCGAATTTCCCTTTTTTCCATAACAATTCGCTCGCAGTTCGACATCTGTTTTACTTCCGTCTGTAAGAAATGGATCCTAAGAAAAGTTGAAAAGGACGGGGGAAGTAAGGAGCAGATGGCGTCTTGGGTTCCTTCTTCATCTGCCAATCACGCGGCCATCTACACGACCGCAGCATCTCCGAATCTCTTTGGGTGAATTGAAATATCCGCAGCTCCGACACCCGACAAATGCATGGAATTCATTTGAGATGGGCGTATTTGGAGTTTGAGGATGTTTTTGAACACTGAAATCTATTTTAGGATCGGTATAATGTATTATATTCCTTTATATAATTTTTTTTTCCAATCTAGAGGGACGCGTTCAAAATATCTCTGATTCGGAATTTAAAATATTATCAGGCCACCCGGGACACCCAATTAATATAAAGAGTACAGGGGGATAACCGCTTGATTTTGTAAAAGGCTTTCCTCAATAGGCTTCTTTGGCGATGATAGCGAGAAATCGCCTTAACTGGTGTTATGAAACCGGTTACTGGCTTTGTTTTCCTTTCGCGGCAACCCTAATTCAAGCCAGATATCAGTGGACACGAGTCGACCACGAATGAAGAATCGAAGGAAACGAAGGAAAACCCGGTTTCCTGTCGCCAGTGTCCGCCAAGCAGACATAATTACGGGAAGTTTCCTAATAAATCAAGCGGTTCTTCTACTGTACTCTTTATATGAGATTCATTTGACTGACTACATTTTCTTTCCAGACCAATCATCTCTGAATATTTTTAGCTGAACTGAAATTTAAAAATGTATCTTGCTATATAATATCGACCCACACAAATTCTCTCTATGGATTTCAGGTTAAGTACATTCATTTAACTTCCACGAGTACCTTATCTTTAAATTGTTTCATTAGAAGCCCTCTTCATCAGATAAAACAAACCAGCTTTATTAAAAATTTTAGAAGACAAAATTACTTTTAGTGCGCCACATCCTAGAAACTGAATAGCTACAGTTTTATAAAAATGTTATCAATTACTGACCTTCTAATTTCAGAGATACTCTTAGACTTTACCGCTTTAGTGCTCGAAAATGATTTAATTATAGCTTTAAGCTGCATACGTGATTGCAAAGGGCTTTTTCCTGAAATTAGGTTAGGGAACTCCTTCATCATCTCTTGTGTAGTGATTACGGAGAATAATCTTTTTAACTCCATCCACCTTTGGAGCAGTTTCGGCTACTCAAATTCGTCTTTTATTCTACGTAAAATAATAGTTTTGACCTACACTTTTTGTTTGAACTTGGATTAATCTATTATTTACAATGTAATTTAGTTTTTATAAGGTTTTTTGCGGGTGTGCCTGCAGGCACTGTGAGAAATTGAAGCTTCCATGTTAGACTAATTTAGGTTACCTTAGTATTTTAGAAAGTTTAATTAATTTCGAATTCCTCTTGAACTTTATTTTTTTTAATATTTGAGTAAAATTTTATTTTTATTTAAAAATAAACTATCAAAGCTCCCTAGGGGAAAAATGGTTCTGAATTTTTACTTGGAATAATATGTATAATACTTAATTCAATTTATTTAATTCCATATTTTAACTTTTTTTTTTGGATGGAAAAACATGGTTACTGATGTGACAGACTGATTTTTTAAAGTTATTTTTGTTTGAAAGGTACGACATCAGGGGCGTAACTTTTGTTTACTTTTTTGTCTGTACATCCATTTTCGATCTGTACATCCGGGCTGATGTCAGTCTATTTGTCGGTCTGTATACGATGTATTTCACTTTACGTTCTGCTCCATCAATTTCAAAATTCCTTTTTTTTTAACTGGTGTGACATCAAAGACTTATCTTCCATGCTTTTTGCCATGCCATATCCTTTTCAGTTTTTAATGTAACAGGCCAACTAAAACTTTTTTTAAAGATATGACATCAAAGAACTATTCATACTTTTTTGCGACTTGCTTATCTGTCCGTCTGTCCACGCACATCTTTTATCAACTTCCATAAAACCTAAAGATTTTCAAAGTTATTTTCATATTCAAAATACATAATCATAGACCTATATAAATTTTTCCATCCGTCTATCTGTCTTTTGGATAAAATAATTACTGTAAGGATTAAAGTAAAAGAAAAATTTGTATTTTTGTTCGTTCATAACGTGTTGCTTAGAGCATTCTTCTTTTGACAAATTATCTAATCTTGTATTCAAAATCAAAGTAAGTGGGATTAATGTAACTGGCTGATTCGACAGTCAAAACCTGGCTAAACTGGTAAAATGTTTCGATCTATCCATTTATACAAAGATAAAATTAATCGGTATGATAGACTTCCATCTAGAAAATCCTCATTTTTCACAATTAAACTGATTCGCTGATACGTCAATGAAAATCTTATTCACCGATACGTCATTTTTCGGCTTACTGGGATATATTCAGTTCGTCCCGTATAACTATTCCAAACTTTCGCTTTCAGTCACATTCAAAAGCGCACAAAATACTGATGTCAAACAATCTTATTCCAACCCACGCTTCTCAAAACTTCTAATCGCAAATCCAACCTACGACAAGAGTTTAATTTCCTTTGAAAACTGTGCAACCAATAGGTTCAATTCGGGAACATTTTAAAAGAACATGTTACACTCTAAGTTCATTCTCCCATCACGTTCACTACCGACGAACGTGAACTATCTTAGCGGGTACAGCGATATGAGCAGTTCGAAGCAGGAATCATTAGCGCCGAAGATATCGCACGTGATACCAAACTTAGAGAATAAAGTTATCGTATTTATGCTATTTTGCTAGATTCGTTCCTTGTAATTTCAATTAGTTTAGTACCTGAACTGTTGGTTAGTTATTATTTTTTAATTAGGTACGAAATAAATTCGAAAAATAATCGTTACGATTTAGTGTTTTATGATCCAAATGATTGGACCATCATATTAATAATTTAGTTATTTGAAAACAAATTGTATATTCAATTTAAAATAATATAGCTAGAAAGAACTATTTTTTGCAAAACATTTTATTTTAAACTATTAAAATTATAGTTTATTTTTACCATACCTGATTTAGAAGCTTAATTACTATTGTGAAAAATAAACGTTACCGCTTATATTAATATTTATGTTCGGAAAAAAAAGTAACGCTATCGTAGCTTAACTGTGATTTTATTTAAACAAAGCACTTTAAAGTTTGGTAACGGCAAATTTGTACGATCGAGTTTTTTTAATCTATAATTTATTTATTTCCATATTAATTAAACTAAGGCGCAGTGGCTTAGTGGTAGTGCTTCGCATTGCCACGCCGCAGGTCCGGGGATCGAATCCCGGATTGGGCGAGGTTGACCCATCCTTTCATCCCTTGAGTGGGTTGATAAAATGGGTACCAAGCACGCTTGGGAACTAAACACTTCACCGCGTGAGAATGACCACCTTACTGGGATATATGCCTAGCACCCCAGAGCCCTAGGTCACGAAAGATGAAATGGGGAAGGCAGGCCTTTGCCCAGTAATGGGCTGTTGCGCCGGGGAGTTTTAGTTTTTAAGAATTAAACTTCGATAACTGATCTGTTTTATTCAATAACTTTCATTTAAATATTAACGAAATGTTTATTCATAATCAAACATCGGAAATAAATTATTTAAAATATTACTGTTAAAGAGCTATATATAAAAGAATAAAATAACAGGTTAAGTTATACTTTACCAGATCGTCCCCATTCCCACCCAAACCCCAACTACACTTGTCTGGAAATCCATTAAATTACACTCGTTTCCTTCTGCGTAAAGTTCGGTGGAGTTCACAAAGCCGCAAATGCCAAAGAACGTGCTTACGCGGAACCGAATGCCCTCGACCATTTATTGCTTAGAGATTATTTCAGAAGATATTTAGCAGGGTACTTGAATGCAGATACGTAGAATTCAGGGGATAATTATGCAAGGTATTCAATGGAAAGCAGTTGTTTGGATGATATTCGGAGAATTCCGATTGATTCACTGATTTTCTGCTGATGCCTATGGCTTAAATCATGTGTTTTCAGTCGCATAAATGATTGGGATAGTAAATAAAATGCGCAGATTGCATTTTTGTGTTTAATCACTGAAAATTATTATTGTATTAAAGGATAGATGTTTTGATATTTTTTGTTTAGTTTTCGATGCTAACAAAACTCTTTGGTTCAGAGAGTGGTCTAGTTTTTTCGAAAAGATACTTCGTTTATAATTTACAGTTTGTGATAGTTACTGATGTCACTCCCATTCCATCAATTAAATTTTTATTAGTTATTAGTTAAACAAAGTCTTTTGGCACCTAATCATTGAAAAATATTTGTTTTACAAATTCACATACAAAAGTTAAAGTTAGCATTATGTTATAATACGCATACACACACCATTAAATTATAAGATATTTGCATATAACCTTGTTATCAATAAATATTAAACAAACTAATGATTAAAGTTTTTTTAATTAAAACTGTTATCCTCATTAAAAACACTTCAATGAAGAAACACCATTTTTATGATGCAATATTCCAATTACAATTCTTAAAGATAATTCTTAGTATCTTAAAAAATCCTTTTATATTCATTATTGTAAGTAAAAAAAAATTATATTAACAATATTTGATCCATTTAAAGAAATGTTTTAATACTAGTTGGAAACTTACTGCAAAAAGATATTCTACTTATTTAATTAAACACGAAATAAATATTATTCTGCTGCTTCTTACCATATTTTAGTAAATTTAGCCAGTAATTAATTTTATATCCTTTAACAAAGCTAAATAATTGCTTTGGGAAGCCCCTTAAATTCAAATTTAACGGCCACGTGATTATTCATAAATTATCTATTCAACTCCAGAGAGCAATAAATGAAAATAGTTTATAATTAAAATATGTACTGACGTAACAAAAACACCTTGTTATAACCATTACATAAGCATATAGGCCCTTAGGGATATGTGTATTTTCAAACTAATTTTGTGTCTAGGTTTAGTAGACTTTATTTAAGATGCAATAACTATATAAGATCTTAATGACAGTGTAATGTCACTAGAATTGTTGTGAAGCTAAAAACCTAACCCAATACATCTTAAAAAGTTATTAGTGGCTATAAAAATGCTTTTAAAATAATGTTTAAAAAATGTTAATTAAAAATGAACCTATATGTCTCAATTAAAAAATTCTTTGTTTTAATATGCTTTTAATTTTTTGAAAATGTATTTCAATTTATTTTTTAGTTTGAAATTTTTTAAACGAATCAATGTAGCACGAAACGTAGAAAAGTCATTAAAGTTTACTGAATGGGAGAGCCGTTTTTTAGCACACAATGTGATATTAAGAAAAACTAATTGTTTATTCTAATTTAACAAGTTTTCAAGATTTTTTCACCTTTCGAATTTTCTCGTGAAAATTAGTTTTATTCTAAAATGTAAATATATGCTACAACATCACTAAAAAGATCTTGCAATTTATGTTTCAAAACAGAACAATACATAATTCGTGTATATTATAAAAAAAATATTTAAATACAAAATATAAATAACACATTATTTTTTCTAACTTCAAATTTGTCTGTATAAATTCGTATGCTAACAGAATAAAAGCATTGTTCATAAATAAAGCATATCACATAAATTTAATTAAGAGCATTATTTTTCAATAAACACATAAGTATTTTATTTTTTTTAAAAATGTGCTTTTGTAGCCTTTTTATTTTTCTAGAATACTTTAATTATTAAAAAGATACTTAAATTCCTGAAATACGATGGAAGTTTTTTGGTGAAATTACATTTAGTTTTAGCACACATACTTCCTTTATTAATTTACTACGTTTTTATATACGCAAGATATTTGTCTTTAAAATTTCTAATTTCTTTCCAAATAACTTCGATATTGAAGTTTTTTTCCAAATATTTGCCAGTGTTCTTTCTTATGAGGGTGAGCTATTTTCCTTGTGCTAATAATTAATTGAAAAATTACTTTTTCTCAATTTAAAGCAAAATATTCATTTAGTTTTATAAAGTGAGCATTTTTATAAGTGTATGATGTGATTTTTCATACTTCATAATTTACATTACCTTATTTTGTCGACTTACTAACACTAGGTTTACTGGAGTGATTTTCGGAGGGAATCAAAACGATCTTCGATCTTTTTAAATGTTAAACAAAAACAGTATTTTTATTATTGCTGCATTTAATCTCAAATTTAAACTTTTTCGAGAAATATCTTATTTGAAAATAAATGAAAATGTACTTTTAAAATATTAAAACCATTAACTTTAACAGAATTGCGTGTTATTTCTTCACTCATTTTTAAAACTAAAAAACTATTTTTAAAATTGACACTTTACTAAGATCAATATGGAATTGAAACGTGTGTCATAAGGTATTGGTCTTGTGCATACTTTTCTACTCTATCCCAGAAAAATTGAAAATTCACTCACAGGAATTTATTGACTTCGGATTCCCAGTT
This sequence comes from Hylyphantes graminicola, assembly GCA_023701765.1. Taxonomy (NCBI): domain Eukaryota; kingdom Metazoa; phylum Arthropoda; class Arachnida; order Araneae; family Linyphiidae; genus Hylyphantes; species Hylyphantes graminicola. Next base: position 23,517,334 of record CM043122.1, read on the forward strand.
ATTGACAGTTTCTATCGAAACTGCATTTTATACTAGAATTGAATGCCAAAGGGCAAGCTAGGTATTTCTCGAAAATAAAATACGCATAAAATAAAATTTTTAAATATATAATTGCAAAAGGTTTTTTTAAAGGTGTGTAAGTGTGTATGAGGCTACATGATTCGAAAAGAAAAATATTCTCAAGAAATTTATCTAAATCTTCATTAAAGGGTTCATTTTCTACTGAACAGTTTTATTTGGTGGGTTGGTATACATATACTTTTAGGCTTGTGTGCTTGGTAACAGACCCGCTTATAAACCTTCGTCAAGTAAGACAAACACAACACACACTTAACAGATGCTGCCATCTATCGCGCGCCACCTCCACAATTAAGACATGTCCCTGAAGGAGAGGAAAATAGTCTCTAGGTAGCTGTAGTCGTGGGAAACTGCGCAATCACCGCCAACGGGACTTTCGGACCCAACATATTTAACGAGCACTCACTCCCCATATATTTGGTGGGTCTTCAGTGGTACCGGGTCTCGATCGCGGGACCTTCCGATCGAGATCCTAACTACAGGGCTCCTCACAACCCCACGGTTTTATTTATTTCGCAAAAGGGCGAACAATTGCTTGTACATAAAATTAAACCTGTTCTAAAATTTTAAAAATATATTTAGAATTTTTTTTTTACTTTAAATACCATGGTGTGGTTTAATATTCACAAATATTAAGTCAATTTCACTTGAGAATATGCATTCAAAAAAAAATCTCCCATTTTTTGCAGAACGAAAACTTCCCCCTTTCCAATACTAAAGATATCTAATTACGTAATAAATGATGTCATCTTTCGATTTTTCACCCACTTGACATACTGGCTGCGTGCATTTGAAATCTGTGATTGATGGAATACTATCAGATAGATTTTCCGCCAATTTGCAGGCTTCACCAGGGTAACGGACTGAAATCATTAGCGGTCTTTCGTTACCTCCACTTAGTACAATTGGCATTTGGCGCAAACTTATCTGCGGCGTTTCGTTATGTGTAAAAAAAATTGGCGATGGTCCATGGAATTCGCTAATTTTTAAGATTGAGGCAATTGATCATATAGAGATAACGAAATCCAATTAAATAATTAGTGTTGGGTTTTAACATCTTATAAAAAAAATTTACTTTTGTTACACATTAGTTTAATGAAATGGAAAAATCTTTTTACTCAATATATTTTTAATATTTTCTCTTGTAGTATAAAAACGTAGTGTTTAGTTGCCATTAAGTACGTATTTGAATAGGAATGGTGATATCAAGCAAAAAATATGTTTATGTTATGCTATAAATAGTCTCGTTTTATTATATTTATAAAAATTGTGTTTGACATTGCTTAAAACTTTTAAACAGTTGAGCACTTGAAATACATAAGAAATACAATTACCACTTGAAATAAGCGTCAAGTGAAATAATGATATGCTAAAAAAACTAATTATATTTAATGAATTCTTTAATGTTTAAATTTGTCTTTTATTACTTATTGTGTTTCTCGTTATATTTCTAAAAGATTATTTAGTAGTCTTTCACAAACATCAAGTAACTTAGTGTCAACAAAAAGAAATTACCTTATTACCATTTTCAAACACCCTTTAAACATTTTGAACTAGTAGTAAGGACCTTTTGAAAGCCCCGAAATAATACACTAATAAGTAAGCGCTCAAAGTAATAATTACTTCTCATATTTTTCAAGCGAGTCTTGCATCAATCCACGAAACAAAACTAATTAAAATATCCACCTCCGTGATCATTTTCAATTTTAGGAGCATTAATTACGTTTCTACATAATTATCCAGCCTTGCAACAAAAGCAAATGTCACATTATTCCCCACTAACAATAGCTAACTTCCTTGGAGAGAGGCTTAGAAATACTTATCATAGTAATGTGTTTCTTTTCTAACTCAAGTATCGCACAGTTTGTTGCCCTTGGGGCTCTTTACGATTGCTCATTGACGACCTATTGTGACAGAGCATGGTTAACTGTCATTGCCGCGGACAATATCTCCAGGCTTGTTAGTCCCTTTTAGGCTATTAGCTCTTTATTGTGCTATATATCTGTGGAAGAAAAGCTACTTGTAGTTGAATTGTTTCGGCTTAAAAGCCATCCTAATACGATAAGTTCTTCATTCTAACTTGGAATAAATTTATTGTAATATAAAGGACCAAGTGAGATATTTTAAGCTGGTAAAATTTACATTACAGAGCATCCTTTTTTTTATTCCAAATTTTAAAATCGTTTAATTTACTTACTTCAATATTTCTAAAACTCCAAAGCTACTTTTAATATTCAATACAACTCTGTTAAACAGCTTTGCATACCTAATTTATGTAAATAAGCACCCGCGGTTTTTTTAGCTTCCACCTAAGTCTATGGCGTAAAAAGCACAATGAATTATAAATTATACTTGTTTATTCCGTTTTTTCGTCCACAAATCCCGCAAACTAGTGTGGTACATGCTTCTTTTTTAGCGCATGTTAATTGCGTATAATTACTCTTTAAATTGCAATTTAACTTAGTAAAAGATAAAGAATATAAGTTGAATTTGCGAAAGTTAATTAATGAAAAGTCAATTTGGCATTTTTTAATGATTTATTTTGGCAATTTTGTTTGTAAAGTACTGGATTACCAGAACTTAAGTTGTAACTTTAAACTCCATGAAAAAGAACCGATAAAAATGACGTCAAACTTTAAAATTGAATATTATTTCAGTGAATCGGAAAGCCTGTGAAGATGAAAAAAAGATCCTTCCACATTAGTGAAATCCACAGTAATGAAAGCATCATTATTTAAAATATTTGGGCTACAAATAAATAGGAAAACAATTGCTAAAGTGCAATTTATACTTGAAACAAACTGTATCAGTATCTGTGTGATTTAATTCTGTTAGTTACATAAGCCCACTCAAGAACGACGAGGTATACTGACATTGGATGAGAAAAATCTGATTTTAATTGTTTTGCGGTGAAAACTTATCAGTGGAATCAACTTTTAACTTAAAGTAAAAATATTTGACACGTAACTTACACTTTAGACGTTGCTTTATGATTCACTTGTCAACTGGATAAATAATATTGGCATGAAAGTCGGAGCCGGTACATGCGTTTTGACGGACACTTGGACCCCTTAATATATTTAAATGGAATAAAGTTTTTCTTGTGTGTATTTGTAGTCAAATCTTTCTAAATTGCGATGTTAACAGTGCCATCTAACTTCAAAAAAAGTTAACTATATATATTTTTTATACTCTTTCCTCTTCCTTCAATAATATTCCCCTGGCAGTCAACGTCATTCTGATCTGTGGTTCTATTTACTTTCAATTACTTAATAGGACATTTAAGGTAATGAAAGTATTGCGATGGTGGTAGAAGTGAAAATCGAAAATGGAGTTTGTGTTTTCTGCACGTCTAAGAGAACTGTTTTTGAAAAAAAAACTGTTTTTGAAAGTTTATTCATCTGTTAGTCAAAAAATAATCTTCAGATAACTATTTCAGTCCCAATTACAATTTGGCATCATTTTAGAATTTTTTTTTTTCTAATTTTCTAATCGGCTATAGCCAATTATGATATCAAAAAGCACGTCATTCGATTCTTTAAACTTTTCTATTAGAAAATATTTTTGTATTAATCCCAATAGATGTCAGCCTTATTTTTAAATTATGATCAGAAACATGATGATGCCAAACGGCGTCACATTCAACGAAAGAGTTAAACTGAAAGAGCTGTGGGCTTCAAATTTCGTACGCGAGTTCCTTGGAGCTGCTATAGAATTATTTTTAGTCCTGATGTAAAACAATAAGAGCTACGAAGTTCAAATTTTGTTCATCGAGTTTTTGCTACCTGTCGCATGTCCTAATAAGGCTTCAGAGAAAATCATGCGTATATATTGAAACGAATTCTAGCTTACTGTCTATTAAAGAGTGGTAATTGAATTTCGTGTGGTGTTCACTCCTCTAGTTTTGAAGAGACCATTTTAATTGTGGACATCCTGTATAGAATCGTAACAAGTGGTTCTAGGTTGGAGTTACTGTTACAAACCTACTCGGTTCGATGAACCATTAAACAGATATTCACAAGAGTTCGTCAATTTCACGTTGAAACTTAAACTTGAAAGTAGGAAAAATTAAGCTGAAAATCTTTATCAAAAGAAAATCAGATTTCAATTGTTAATCACATTATTTATCAAATATTTACATTAAAAGGCGTTATATTCTTCTTAATAACTTCACAAAGAAAAAACTCAACTGTCTAGGCAAACACAAATCCCGATTTTTTTTTTTCACTCTTTAAGTTGACTTTGATATAAAAAAAATAATCATAAAAAAATAATTAAAAGAATAGGAAAATTAATTTAAGATTAGTTATTAACTTTATTTTAAATTACGAACATTTTAATTACTAGTAGTAAATATTGTTTTTAGTGCTAATAGTTACTAAATTACTAACAATATATTAGTTTATTTCATTTCCAATAAGATAATATGAGGACTATTTATATAAATGATAGAAAAACAACATTGAGGGAAAATTTTGTGCACCATTTAAAAGAATAAATGTATAAAAAAAAAATAAGGATTTTATTTGTGTCACAATTTGTCCACATATATTTTTAAATATGATTCAGACATTGTCTAAAACATTTAAAATGAGAAATTCAATGTTTTAATTTCGTTAACTCAATAGTAACGGTGACATAGTAAACAGCTTGTCATTTTGAACATAATTATTCATCCCGAAAATTTAACAAAACTGTAAATATGAACTGCTAGTAACAGCCGTTTTACCAGGCATTATTAATGAAGTCTCTTACAATATACATGCTTCTGTTAATAAATCATTCGCTTTACATACAATTATTATAATAAGTATTTGAGCTATGCAAACTTTATTTTTTTTCCTTTACCTAAATTTTGTACTTTATTAAACTTCGAAGATTTAAAAAAGTCTGTGAAAACCTTCATATTAATTTTTACTTAACTTTCCCATTAGTCATGGTCTATCTCTATATGATGCTTTTAGTTCTGAGGCATATTATCCAATAATAAAGGCCAGAGAAGTTGTCTATGACTGCCTATGATCACAAAGAGCTTATGTGGCCTTCAAGTTGAGTAAGCCATGTCTGATGATCTGATGCTGGCGATTGTCTAGACAGAGGGAATAGTTCGAAAAAGTATCCCCAGTTATCTTCGCTAGCAAGCTTGTTACGCATTTATCAACACAGCAAGGATTCCTGGTTGATTGAACTTATTAACCGGAAATCAACCCGTATATTATAATACTTTTAAATGCACAATATCTTAAAGTCTTTAAAATGCAAATTATTTTGACTTTGTTCTAGTTTAAGGATTTTGTAATTACTAAACAAAACTTGTTGTAAATTTCAACAAACTAGTTTTAATAAACTTACAATTAAATTAAAAAGTAGGACTTTTAAAGATGCGTAATACACAAACAATTGTTAGTATTTTTTAGGACCAGCCAGATGGTTTACCTAATCACTCTAACAAACAAATATCTTGCAAATCACATACAAAAAATATTTAATTAAAATGCTCATTTTTTTACGAGATAAGAATAACGGTTTATTTGGATAATTTAGAAATCTTACAATACGATAAGAAATTTTACAATTACCGAAAAATTTTCTCCGAACACAAGCGGCTCAATGAATAATATAATGCATAATTATTATAATAAAAAAATCGGCTTAATTACAAAAGTGTGATAGTTAAAAAATTTAATTACACATTAAATACAAAAACTAAAGTCGGCCGTGTAATATAAAGATTTCTCTCAATTCTGTATAAAATGACTTTTTCTTAAAGCAGTGAATTTCTTAACGTGAACCTATTTAGATTTTTCTTTGATAAAAACGTATTCATTAAAAAATAAAAGCCTTCTGATCGTATTTTAATTGGAAAGCGAACGATAGTAGTAAAACTATTATCTTAATGAATAGAAATCCGTAAAACGAATTTCCATTGCTATGTTTTATTGCGCAAAAAAACAACTGTTTTATCAAGTAAAACATTTTTGTTATTGTGAGTGCTGTTTTTGTACAAAAGTGTAAAGAGACCCTTTTTTAGATAAGCTGTTTAAATATAATAGGAAAAAAGATTTCCAACTTCGGATTTTGTAAGAACGGTTAAATTTCCTAACAAAAGCCATAACAGAAGTTTTTGCTGCTATACCTTTGTATAGGTCCATTACAAAGCACAATAAATAAAAACAATGTGTAAAGAAACTATTCAAAGTCATTTTTATAAGTTGATTTGGATTACGTGTTAATTTTATTGTTTGATTTGACTAGCGAAGAAAATTGTGCAGAATAGTTTCTTTAGCAAAGTATATTTAGGTTTTTTTATTCGATTTAAAGCTATTTTTCTAAAATACTATATAATGTTTAACATCTCAGTTTTCTTAATTCATTTAACAATAACGCTGTGGTATTTTTTTTAATGTAAACTATTAATTATTTATGGAATCAAACATAACGGTTGCGTTGGATGCCTATTCAGTTGTTGGCTCGTCACCTGACTGTGGTTCTAAAATACGACGCCCGTCGCCAATAGCCCTCGTGTAGCTCTAGTGCGACGATAATTCAAACCTAACCTAATGGAATCAAACATTATTGTGAAAGATTTTTTCAATAAAAAAAGCAATATAAATGAGGTAAAAATGTTAATTGGTAGTAAGAATATGAATTGCAATACGCGTGAAAATTATTTGTTGCTATAATATATTTTATGAAATTGAATGCATTTAAAGATATGAATATTGGATTTGTATTTAAGGAGTCATTTTCTTGTAAAAGGGCTTACTTTGACAAGGTTCAACTGACAGATCCAAATATTTTAAGTATAATTGTTAATGAAATTGTGTATTACAGGCATGTTAAAAAAACATTTAAAATGTATTTTGATGGTACCGAAGTATTTTAATTATGGACAAATGGAAATTCCGTTTTCGGAACTTGCCACTGCATTCAACTGGTTAATTACTTTTACAAGGCCTAACCGTATGGATTTACAATAAAACGGTCGTGTAGCTCTAGTGCGACGATAATTCAAAACCTAACCTACAATGAAACGGATGAAAGTAAAAAAAGTTGAAAATATATATTTTAAAAAAATTCTGTTTTAAACAGGTTAAAGCTTTTTTTTTCTGCGTGAGTAAAAATATTTTTTGTAATTTGTTGCGAAATTTTATGTAGTTTATTTTATTGTAAAAAATTAACAGTTAAAAAAATACAAATTGAAGCTTCTTTAACACCTCTAATTACTTCTGGTGTTAATGGGGGCACGAATTGTATCTAGATTATCAAGTCTGTAAACTTTCTTAGTATGAAATTTATAATCTTAGGGCGAAAATTGTGTTTTATGTAATTCAAATAAATCGCCATATTTTTTTCAATTGGTCGCAGTAAGGTGCTTTTTAGTGTCGATTAATTACAGGATTTTATGTAATTTCGCCTAGGAACTCCCTTGACGTGAAGTTGAGGACTTCTTATACGGTAAAAAGATGTTACGGTAAAGTTTCAAAAGTGTCAAAAATGAGTTTTTCAACTAAATTTTTTCATCGAAATTTATTAAGTTCAACCGTAACCATCTGGTTATAGGCTTTTCAAAAATACATTGTGTTTAGTCTCTAAGAATAATACCGAAATCTGTTTTTCCTATCTTTTCATGCAGCACAAGACTATGTATTGGTAATTAAAATACATTTGAGGTTTTGTATTCACTTTAATCATCCTTCCTCCATTCAATACTAGCATTTTAATAGTTAGTCACTGACATTAGTTTGAAGTTAGTCGTAAACGTTGAATTTCAAAGGTTGTCATTGTTATAAATTTCAATTAACTATTTGTGGTAATCACGAGAGCTTGATGTATTGATTAACAGATTGCAATAACTCATGCTAAAACATCGATAGATTCAATTCTGGTTACGCATATTCAGATATCAGAGCTGAGTATATTCCTAGCAAATAATAATTAATTCGTTGTTTGGTTTCAAGCATCAATAACTACATGTATGTGTCATCAAATTACCCTACATACTTAGCATTGAGTTGAAGTGTTCAGTTTAAAATTTGTAATTTTATTTTAGGTAATTTTGTTTTATAGAAAAACACAAAAGAAAACAATTTGACTGAATAGTGATTAAATTAACACAATTTTAATTCATAAATTATTTATATCATAACAATAGAAATATTGTTATGTATATTCTGAGTATTAGCTGCAAAAGTTTTTGTTCTGACTTCAATATGCTAGCAAATGAACAACAGCCAATTTCAAAAATGACCCCGATCATACGATAGAATTTAATTTAAGAAAACAGCTTTAAACTAATACGTTAGTATTTGAGAAGTTTTTAATTTCCGCAAAAAGCAAACTTATCGAAACTTCTCTTGGTACGTGAAAACAAAAACAAATTTCCCCAAATCAATTCCAATTTTCGTAGCACTTCCCCAGTAAAAAACAATGAATAAAACTCTATCCAATTTATCTCGGGAGTCGAAGAAAAATCACAGGGCTCATCTCGCTTCATTGGTTTGGCAAAATCTTAACAGCTAGTTTTGCCTGGAATAAATGTTTTTGGTTGAAATAATTTCAGGGCTGGGGAGCCCAGTTGGTTAGGCACTCGCCTAGCATGCGAAATGTCCTAGGTTCGGCTACGGACATCACCAAAAACAACTGCCGACCTAGAAACTGCCCGTGCATCCAAAAATGTCCGACAAATAATAGCCTCTGTAAGGTTGTACACGTTAAAATGTCCTTCAAAGCCCTAACGCTGCGTACGATGTCGTCCTTAACGGTTGCGTTGGGTGTTGGGTGCCTATTCTTGTATCGGCTCGTCACTTGACTGTGGTTCTAAAATACGACGCCCGTCGCCAATAGCCCTCGTGTAGCTCTAGTGCGACGATAATTCAAATCCTAACCTGAAATTAATTTCAGACTTTGAGATACTCGAAGGGTTAGTGTTGGTGACGAGTATCATGTTTGTACCAATCCGTCATCTGAGCTGGCATGTAACGCAATCTTGTGAGCCAGGCTCCACATCTTTGTTTCAATGCATTCATATTTTCCAACAATATACATGATCAACCACTCAAGTCTGAACCCACTCCATCGTTACATAAGATAAAATAAGATGTTCTTACCAGCATTCTAATCCTCTTACTACGATTCTTCTAAGCTATGTCAAGGGACAGATACAAATGTTTTCTCTTGAAGATACACCCTTTTCAAAAGAGGAAATCACTTTCATCTTAACAAAATGAATGGTTTGAAGGTCTATTGGCCATATGTATCGTGTATTTCCAAACGAGCATTAACCGACTCCAACTTAAAGAAAAGCTAAAAATTACGCATTGATTCAATTATTAAGTGTTCAAAATCAGTAGCTATGGTAGGTAAATACACAAAGTAAAATAAAAGATATATTTAGTAGAAAAAATTGAAAGATTTAAGTAAAGTACGAGTTGCAAATTTCACATTCTCCAAAGTATGACTAAAATATAGGGTCCGGACCTTTCAATCACGATTTCGTCCTTTTGGATTTTCAAAAATCGCCGATGAACGCACCATGCCCTATTTATTATATTTAGGATATATGCGAGTTTTGCGAATAGACCCTTCAATTGTTAAATATGATGTTGATTTTGAATTGGAAAATTTAGTTGATAGAATCTTGTTTTACGAAAGGCAATGAAGCAAGTGAATATATTGAAATGATAGAGCAATGGAGAAAAACCATAAATCTACACTTTTACCAAATTCACAACACGGTTCACTTTGGACCCCTGTCTCAACAACTTTTATTTCCTCGTTGCTTCATTACTCGGCTATTCAATTACTAGTTTTCTTTTTAATATTAGTGTTTGTGACAAACGTCTCATTATTTTTTACTAGTCATTCATAATTTAAAGTTCGATTCAACCGTAACTTCAATGAATCACCCCCTCATTCGAAACAAATTTTACTCCAAATAAAAGGCACGTCAGTTAAAATTTTATCAAACCGTGACACAGGTCTTACGGATTGAAAAGTTAAGATTGATAAGCTGTTCTGATAAGCAGCCGAGTAACAAAAGACATTGTAAAAAAAATGCGAAAAAAAATTCAGGAAGCTCTTTACGACAATAAGAATTAAAAGAAGTTCCCAATCTCTATTTGAACATGCATAGAAAGACATTAACTTTGGAAGCCTGAACCGGAGATAAAAAGTCATTGAGGATCTTGAGGTGTTATTAAAGAACGTAGGTAGAGAAATAGCTTTTTCTTTCTTGAAGAAGAATTTGCTCTTTCTTTGCGTCAATAAAGTAAACAGGGGCTTCTACAAGATCGGGGTTTGTTTGTCTTCGGTATAAAAGAGTCTGCAAGAGTTCGATGAGATGGTATCTTTCTAGCAGTAAGGTGTTTACTTGTTTTGTTTTTGAGGAAAACAAATTGAATAAATGGAAGGTATTCACGTATACTACTTTGTTTTGTTTTCTTGCTTAGTTTGTGGAACTTTTGGGGGGGAAATACTGATACAATGTTTGGAGGTGTATATATGTACGTGGTGAATTGAAAACAATTGGGTAGATATTTTACCCTTTCAGTCCCAATGACAATTTGGCATCATTTTAAAAAGTTTTTTCTGGTCATTTATGATATCAAAAAGCATATCATTCGATTCATCAAACTTATTTCTATTAGAAAATATTTTTTATTGATATGATGAAAAATACACTTATTCTGAACCATACATATGTACAGATATATGTATGAACAATATTTTTTACAGTACAGTGACGGGCTGCTATTTATTATACACGAAAAACCTAAAGAAACTTTCCTGTTGAGGTTACTTGATAGTGTGAAAATCAGATATTTGGTCATACTGCAAAAACTTTACTTTATAATAGAAATATATTGAGTGTTTTATTTTGGTCGATTACGATTTGGGAGATAGACAAATAGAAAAAATATTAAAGGTGTTAATGAAAAATAAAGTTATGTTTATTTTTTTATCTTTTAAGGGATTGAAATTTTTATTCTGCAACGAAAATATATATTTCGAGCATTATTATAAAAAAAAGGTAAATAAATTTCTGGATTTTATATGAAATCTACATATGATTTTATAGTCCATTAAACATAAAACCAGATACTAAGGATTAACGGATAGAAAGTGTATTACAGACGGTAATAGTTCTTGTATACCAAGGCTTAAGAATCCTAACACAGCCTAAGATAATCTTTTTATTCCGAAAACGAATAAACTTTTTTATCGAAGACATTTATTGCAATGGCCAAGCATACTAGAGATGTGAATGCATATAAACAGGTTGTTCGGCTTGAGTGAGAATTTCATTATTGTCAATTTATGAGCCTCAAATATGCCTGGAATTTCACGACTATAAAAAGCTTTACTCTTAAAAAATTAACTGCACTATCTGCTAATTCCATTCTTTTTTAAATGAAATATAAAAATTAATTTGAGATTTACGTTTTTTTCCCTGGGGGATTTAGTAAAGTACTAGAGTACCTAACGCATTGTACTATATGTTAATTTAATAGCTTACATTTCGCTTAAAGCAAATTTTATAAAAATGATTAAATATTTCAATCAGAAAAATTGGCGGTTATGCCATCTCTTTTATCGTATAGTACTTGTATTTAAAAATAACAAAAAACAATCATGCTTAAATACGAGGGATGTTTTTTTTCAACCTCCGATGGACTGTAACAAAAAGACGGGTCAAAATACAAAATTATTTACCAAAAGTAATGTACAATACTGCTTATTTCTCCACATAATCACCTTAATGATTATGGCATTTCTCCTACATGTAAACAAGCTTTGAAATACTCTCTTCATAAAATGTAGCTGCCAATTATTGGGAGAGAGTTGTGACGGTTTCGTTTAAAAAAGTAAATTGTAAGCTTCGCATCACTTTTTTTTCTGTCCTCCAAGCCTCTGCTAGTCAATAATTCACTTATGGTGAACCTTTGAGTTGCCATAAACATTGGTTCAACTCGCTGAACAATACCGTCTGTAGCGACAGACTTGCTTCCTTGGTCCCCTTCTTCATGAACATCTGTATTGTTCAACGAGTTGACCAAGTGTTTAGGTAAACTCGAAGGTTTACCATAAGTGAATTATAGATTAGCATAGTGGCTTGGATTGTAGCGCTTCCAAATTAACGTAGAGCTCAAAAAACCGTCACAACTCTCTTCAAATCATTGGAGGCTACATTTTATGAAGAGGGTATTTCAAAGCTTGTATTTTGACCCGTATTTTTCTTACAGACCATAGAAGATTGAAAAAACAGCCCTCGTACATTATAAAGCATTATTTCAGCGTTTACATAAAGTTTTAATATATGTTGCTAAGTATTTTCTCCGTAGTTAATGTTAAAGTGATGTTTTACCAAGCTTATTGTTATTTAACTTGATTGTACATGTCTCTGAATGGAACTTTCATATCAAAAGCGGTGGCAATTAGCTTGTTATGTATTAATTAGTATTTTTAGTTTCTTTAACATATGATTTAACTTTGGGCTTTTATCAAAAATCATAGAATTAACATACATTTTACTCTATAAACTTCTGCTCATTTACCATTTTATGGGATGATAAGATTTTGAATCTGTTTTAAAAATGGGTTTCAAACAAGAATTACACAATTTGTTAAATCATTTGTTTGATATTGCATTCTACTATGTTTTTTATTTGGATGCCTATTTTTGTAAGGTTTATATTTGTCCCGCGAAAAATTTCATTTCGTTTGAAGACAATTCATCCTTAAGTGTTTTATTTTCTAAAAATATCAAAATTTAACAAACTACTTCAATGAGAAAAACTACACATTGCCGTGCACACCATTTAAACACCACATAGGACAATTCTTCAACTGCCACTGTAAGTGTTACGACCAAAAGACAATAGGCAAATAACACTGCGATAAATAGCTACTTACTTTCGGTTTTATTTCTAACGCAAGCATACTTAATAGAATATTTTATCTTCGGATTATGTAGTGCTGTAAATCAGGTTTATTGCATCTAGTCGAGATGGGCGTAGTAGTTTGATAACCAGCCATATTATGTCGTCATGGCAAGGAACAGGATTAGCCGTTAAAGGGTTTTAATACAGGTTTAGCGTAGATAGTAATTAATTCCTTGATATACAATCTAAATTTGGTAATTGGTGTAGGAGTTTACCAGTTTAATAATAAGCTTAGTCTTATCTAGATATTAATTTAAGGAGTAGAGAAGTTTTTGAATTAAGTTAGCTTTAAAGTTGTATTGAAGAAAAATAGATTTTTACTGTGTTTTTTGTATTATTTTGCCTGTGTAAATAAATATTAAGGTTCCTATTTTGTTGTATAAGTTTGAATTTTTAAAATGATTTAATAACAAAAACGTCCTAGAATAAGTAATAGAACTAAGACATTAATATTTTTAAGTAACTTTTTGAGTATGCCTCATGTAATAAAATATCAATTTTCATTGCTGATTGATATAAACTATTTATCCTCAAGATAACAAAACCTTAATAATCGTAACCAACGATTAATAACAAACCTACGCTTATATTAAGTCATATAAGTTTAATTTAAATATACCAGAGGATTAAAAAAAAATAATTTAAAAGACACATCAACAGAATATTTCCACCAAGTTAATATATACAATAAAAAATGAAATATAGTAACAAATCTATAAAATGTTTTGCATTAGTATGGATATATTGAAATGTAAATGTTTCAAGAAACATTTCTCAGGAAAGTATCTGTTTTAAACATCTGAAAATATCCTATTCAAAGAAGGACATTTACAAACGAATATGTAATACCGGCGCAATGCTAAAAAAGGAAACGTCAAAATGAAATGGTACCTCATGGGTAAGAAACATTTTTTTATTCAAATCATCTAGGAAAGTATTTTCCTTTCTTTCAAATAGATTTCTAGAAAAAAAATTGAAGATATGCAAAACCATCTTGTAAGGGGTATTTTTTCATTTCTGAAATGAGACAAAACTTTAAAAGTTTTGGTTACTTTATACATCTTTTTTTTTTCGTTTCTGACATTGCTATTTTTCAGTGAAATGAACCGACAATGTAAAATATTCAACTCAGAGTTGCCCTTAAGGAAACAAATCAATAAGTTATATTTTAGCTCTGCTGTTAAATGAATTTACCAAATGATAATCGTTTGTTTCAGTACTAAACTTGCATGTATAGTGTTTTATTTTAATGTGTAAAATAATTAATTTTGTGTTTATTCCATAGTACTAACTTAGTGTAAATTTTGATTTTTGCAAAATTTATTACTGTACTGATTATATGCTAAAACTTATTGCTAAGTTGTAATGCCATAGAAAGTAATATTAAAAGTATATCTTACACTAAGTAAGGAAGATTAGATATACTTTTAGCGCTAGAGAAACTTTGGCCACTGCTGTTGTTTACTGCCTTATGTAAAAAAAATTCCTTTTACCAAATATATCTGTATATTTTGTATTAGAATCATTTAGTTTCTTTTACATTTAACTTGTAGTTCATAGAATAAACTACTTCAGATTAATCAATCCATAACTGTTAAGAATTTATAGAACAATTTCAATTGATCAATCAAAACACAAATTTCTAGATTTGTTTACTTGAAATATTTTAAATATAGTTTTCGGTGTTTTTTTACTTCTTATATTTAAAATGAAATTGGTTATATTTTAAAAAATCTCCTTAATTTGAAACCCAAGACTGCATACAATAATTAACTCACTTTTAACATTGTTTTTATCGTTACGCAAAATAAATGTCGATCAAAATATATTCTATTTATTTGTAAAGCAATCAAACGCTTTAAGCCGAAATGTCGCATACTATTTCAATTTCCACATACTTTCTTTCTAGTAAAAGCAATCATCAACGACATAGCTTTGAATTTTTTCGCTCTTGTAAATGTTAAGAGATTTGGAAGAATTTTATTTATTAAGATTATTGCTAAGTAGCATACATATTTTTCTTTTCAAAAAGTATATTAATTTTAGCAATATCATTTTTCCATTTGTGTGTAAAGTTCAAATAAATGCTTGATAAAACTTTCGAGAGCTTAAAAATGTCAACCATTAAAGATATGTAATTCCAAACTAAAAATTTAATCGGATTTGTTCTAATGCGCAAACATTCTCATTTGAAAAAGGTTTTTTGTGACAATAATTTTTACCGATATGGATTTCTTTGTCTCTTGGGATTATTAAACAAAATTAAATAGTTTTTGTTATTTACCGAGTTAAATTTGCACAATTTACAGTTCAGCTGCTTTTATTTTTGAGCATACTTTTTTAATCGCTAAGCTTACCTTTTTTTTTCGTTTCGTGTTATAGGAGAAATAAAATTCCATTGTTAAAGAACATGCTTTTTTAAATGCCTTATAGAAACTCTGATCATAGAAGTATTTGAGTTTTTCTAACGAATGTGGACCTTCTCCTGTGTTTTCTAGAAGGCCTATCATTTGCGACACGTATGTGGATATCTTTGTACATTAAGTCTGCCTCAAAAGTTTAGCCAAAAACATTTTGAGTCCCAAACTGTCTCTGAAAATATTTGGTTAAAAATTGTGGCAATAAGGATCAGGCCCTCAGAGGATTAATGCACTACATATTTCTATGAAGCTGAAGCTATGTTTGCGTCTAGGCAAAGCACTTTTTTGTGTCAACTATATAGATATTTTTTTATCTTTGTGAATATTTTTTCAAAATATTATGGTTTGAATTAATTGTGACTGTTTTTGGATGACAATATTCTATCATCTCGCGAGCTGGCGTTCCTATTTGGCGACATTTTTTAAAACCTCCCTTCAAACCCATTAACACGTAAATTCCAAAATTGACCTGGTCCGATAGAAGAAAATGCAAATATGTTTTCAGCCTTTGATTACAGGTATCGGTCATTTATTTAAAAAAAATATGAAGTTGAATAGGGTCAATATATACGTTATTTAGCGTTCTTAAAAAATTATTTTCAAACTTTTCAAAAAGTACTTTTAGTAGTTAACTTTAAAGGCATTTTTGCATTAAAAACAATGTTAAAATAAATTTTAACTACAAATAATTTATAAGGCCGGGTTTTTTTTTTTTTTTTTTTTTTGCTTTTGTACCATAAAAAAATTGTATTTTTAGAGCTTAAGGCGTGTCACTCAGTAACTATTTAACATAATTTTTTTAAAAATTACTATGCAAACATTCTTTTTAGCATATATTTGTATGAAAATTATGTTTAGATTATATATGAATATACATGTAGGATTTTGCTCGGGTATTAAGAGGTTACACACTATTAAAAAAAACTAGTGAAGGCAGTAAATAAGATATAGTATCAATGAACCTCATCACAAAAAAAAATCGAATACTTTTTTAAATATCAGCTTCTTCTCCAATCTATATGATCGGGAACCGTTCCAACGCACAACATCCTCCTCAGAAGCTGCATCAATTTTTGCCTCTAGTGAAGGCAATCATTTGTGTCACGGATATGGATTTCTTTATCTCCTGTGAATGTTGAATAGAGTTCGGATGGCTTTCATTAAGCGCTCCATTCAAGGGCCTTCCGGAATCACTAACAAGCGAATAGCAATCGATGGCGCAACGTTGGACGTGTTCTTTGATCGCCGAATCCACTTTGACTACCCAATGCATAGAATAAATGAAGAGCTTAGTTTAAGAACGTGCTAAGTGACATTTTTGAAATAATGAGGAATTTTGTGTCAATGAACATATTACTAACTTCTTTATAGATAACAAATTTCCCCCTTTTCATTATCTTTAAATTTAGTACATATTTTAAAGTTTACAAGTACCGTTTTCAGCAGTTCCGTGTGCAAACAAAAAAAAACTTTAAAACTGATTTTCTCGTTTTCACTTTTTGTCAGTTAGCACGTTCTTCCACTAAGCTCTTCAAATCGTTTCAAAGGGCATGATAGATCTTTTTCAAGTCCCATTAATATATGGGAAGATAACATTATATTATCTTGATATCTATTAATGCGTTCTTCGATGGTATTGATTTTACTTCAAATAGATATTTTTTTCAAGTGTTTAAAAATTATATTTTAAAGTTGAGTGATTGAATACTGAACATCATTTCGGTACATTGGAAGTTTTGCATCTCTTTTCTTTATTGATTATTTTACTGGCATTAGATTGTATTTTTGGACGATTTATTCTTTTATCTAAATTTCTATTTTTATCCCTATTCATATTTTACATGTTAGAATATCGACAGTAGCTTTGTTACTTTGGTTATTACATCTCTTTTAAGTAAAAAGGATAATTTGTATCTGGTAAAATGAAACTTTTGAAGATAAGAAGGTTGGAAAGAGGAGCTTTAAAATAATACTATTAATTATATATATTATTATTAATTATAAATATATATTAACATTTTGAGTTTAACACATTAAAAAACTTGATAGAAATTAAAAGTTATTAAAAATATAAAAAAAACTTATTAAAAAAATTAGTTTTTACTCCCTCCTCAAATTTTGTTATCTTTAAAGCTAATTCTTGATTTGTTAACCCATTAAACATTTTAAAGTGAAAGCATACACACTTAATTTAGAGCAAATTTTGAATCTTGTTACTAAATTCAGACGAATGAGCGTCAAAATTATACATTTAACTAATTTTTCGATTAACCAATAATGCATTCATTTCAATATTTTCGTTTTTCTGTTTCTATGTCGTTTGACTGTGGTTCTAAATAATGAAGCCCGTCACCAACAGCTCTCGTGTAGCTCTAGTGCGATTATAACTCAAACTTTACTATACATCCCCAAATTTTTATGTGTAGTAAAGTGAAGCTAACTTGTATGGATACGTTTTTCCCGAAATCCGAAATAAAATGCCCGAGTTGAACCACTCTAGAAATAACCTTTCAAATAGAATAACAGACCGAGGCTAAGAAAGTGCTCTTGGGAATAATCATATTTGGCAGCATTCCAGTGAAAAATACTGTAAAGATGCGAGGCAAGTAAAAAAAATTCTTCGAACTCTGATACTTAAAAAATGTTGACGAGCATTTATAGAATTCCTGGCAAAAGATACAAGGATGACAAAGGGCCTTGTTAACTAGATACAGCAGTCAAAGAATTTAATTTTGAGCAATTGTACTTCCAGAAAACGCGATGAAAGCTGAAGTTTGGCTCAGTTGATTGGCTAATATTTCATTCTGGTGGTGATGAGCCGAAAATAGCAAAAAATGCAACTAAACTGATGCTACCATTCCACTTTTTGTCTTTTCAGTGCGAATAAAAGTTTCTGAAACTTGTATTTCATATTATTTACTTAAACTGTTTCAGAAAACTTTCACTTAAGCTTTGAAGAAACTTGTATTTGAACACAGCATTAAACTTTTAAGCTTATTTCTAAATTTGGCTCTAATATAAAGATTTAATTATATACTGCGAAAAAAAGCAATCTAATTATCTATTTTCTCACACATTACTCTTTTTTCACTTCATATAGTTAAGTTTTTAACAAAAAATAGTTGCGCATTTTTATTTATTTGGCATTGAGGCAATTTAAACAGGATTTTTTTTTTAATTTTGAAATTGGTTATGGGAATCGAACTTTCTGGCTTTCAACTCTATGTTGAATAAAAACAAAATACTATTATAATTTACTAGGTATTAACAATACTTCTTTTGATTGCGTTATTCGGAATTTGCACTTGTCACGCAATGCATTTACATTTGCACACGAAATATCACCAACAATTTCCAATACTTATAATTAATAAACATTTACTAGTTTTTAGAGATTCTAAAAAAGGTTCCTTAAATTCACTAAACTCTACGAAGCATAAATATAATTTATTTTAACTCTTCTGATTCTCCAACCAAACTATAAAATTCAGCTCAATGTAATTTAAGAATAATTTATACAACCCCGATAAATATATCATTTATTCAAATAACAAATCTGAAATATCGAGTTTCTAAATTACTTATTATTCAAATACACTTAAGAAACGCTTTTCCACTGGTAATCTTTCCTGCAAGTTTCGATAAATATTTATAACCGCACAAAGTTAATTATTCTGGAACAATTCAGCAAAGCGATTTGTTATTCCCTTTCTCTTCATATATTTTCTTCTCCAAATTCTTCCTATTATTCTGTACAAGGAGCAAATCAATACCCGTCATAGTTCATTTAAATTAAAATGCTAAGGGAGAAGTTACTGTCCTCGAGTTTTCCCGACGGGAATTTCATAATTTTGTTTATTGCTAATAAAGTCCAAATATCTCAGGTTTCATATTGAATGTAGACTAAGACGCGGAAAATGAAATGCGCAAAATTGTTCCGATGATAATTAAAATAATTATAATAAGATTTGAAATCTTATTATTCTTTAACTTCTATTTTTTATGTAGCTCTAGAATTATATTTAGTAGTTAGTAGGGGACGATAGGTTAAGATGGAATTTCTCCTCATCCCTAGGATATACTAGAAAATTAAAAATAACATTTTAAAAATCGGGTTTCTAATGATTCACTGGAAGTGATTCCACCGAGTAATCCGACGTTTTTCAACGTGGGTAAGATGATATTACATTTCATTTTAAACCACTACTTAATTGTTTGTGAAGAAGTTACTATGTTAATAAACGTTGAACGAAGTGTTACTTCATATGCCGGGTTTTCAAACCTTTTAATTCAGCCGAAGAGAACTTGAAGGTGCTTTGCTTGTTCCATTTTTTTTTCAGACTGTACACCAATGTCTCTTGTGGGTCAGCAAAACAATGTTCAGCCTTTTTTTAAAGACCTTATTTTGTCAACAAGTTTACTTGCATAGCTTTCCATATCCACTACTAATTCACAGTCATTAACTTTCACAACAGTTCCTCAAGAGTTTCCAAAAAAATTCAGCTGTTCTGTTCCTCCCAAGACCAAAGGGGGGAGGATCCAGAAAAAAATGCGACAAGATGGTGCACAAACTTAGTTTGTTCTCTGTTTTGTTATTTGAATAATTACCAAAACGACAACATCTGGAAAACAAAGGAAAGTCAATTTTTGTTGTGGGATTTTTCTAATGCATTTTCTTAAATTCTATTTTTCTATCTTCGCTATTTTACCGACATCTCTTTGTCTTCTGATCCAATAAGTATATAAGGTTCAGGTGAAAAACAAACTGCTCATTTTTAATAATTCAATGCCTTTAATAATTTAATAGGTGGAATCAAGGCATTTGAAAGGTATAATATTTTGCACAATGGGGGGGGGGGGGGGGGAGGCTGGGGAGTCCTGTCGGTTGGGCGCACTCGCCTAGCATGCGAAAAGTCCCAGGTTCGGGTCCGGGAATCGCCAAAATAACTGCCGAACTATAAACGGCCCGTGCAGCCAATATGTCCGACGAATAATACCCACCCCGGGTATTGGAGTGCACTTTAAATATCCTTCAAAGTCCTAACGCTGCGTACGATGTCGTTCTTAACGGTTGCGTTGATTGCCTATTCAGGTGTCGGCTCATCACTTGACTGTGGCTCTAAAATACGACGCCCGTCGCCAATAGCCTTCGTGTAGCTCTACTGCGACTATAATTCAAAACCTAACCTTTGCACAATGAGGTTCAAATATGGGTAGGAACAAAAGCATTTTTTGATTTTGGACAACATTCTGCTATGTAACTAAAAATTTTAAACGACTCAATATTTACAATATTTAAATATACAACCCCTTGGACAAAATCATAAGAATGAATTCAAGAAATAACGCCCTGTATTTGAGCTTTTGACGAAGCACCCCGCAACACCATATGCTAAACAGACGCACGAATGTTCTTTAAACCTGCATTAATGATAACTACAAATGAGCACTGAGCGGCAGAGTTAATTTAGTCCTTTTCGAAACTAACTCAATTTTTTTTGGCGTTTCGAATTGACTAAATTTTCCATTACAATTTTGAACGAAGCTCGACATAGGCAAAGCCCAAGGAAATGTTCTCGCTGTATGGCATCTGGCCAATTATTGTTTTGTATAAGTTCTTGTGTACGGTTAGGAATGTTTTGGGTATGGAAAATAATGGATTTTTCTGCTAAATGGATGTTTCTATTTCTTATTCTCTTAGAATGGCGGCTACTTAATGATTGCATCGAAACGGGGGGATTTGTTCTGTTTCGAATCAAAAATAGTGTTTTAACCGAAATTTGCAATTTCTTTTAACAGCATGTTCGTTTAAGATAATCTTGCATCCTCAATATTATGTATTGCAGGGTCTGATAATTCTAGTTAAAAGTGAAGAGTGCCCAGAAAAAGAATTATAAGTTAAATTATTTGAGTTCTTACATAAAATACTATCTAGTTTTAAACTGTATATTTGGTGTTTGTATAGTTGAAAAATGGCATGTAATTACTATGTTATCGTCTGTAAAATATTTTATATAATTCATCGAAAAGTGGCACTAATAGAAGATTCACAATATTATAGTGAATATATTGTAATATATTGTAGCATATAAAAGTACATAATTTTGTGTTACTTGTGAATAGTTAATAACAATTACAATACTATGTTTAACCTTATATAATTTAAATAACGTATTATTTTAACCCTTTTCTTACTGAAACGCCCTAAAACTCCCGAACAACTAAAGATTCGATAATGTTATTCCTATCAAACATTACGAGGAAGCAAAAATCCTTCGTAGTGAAAGGGTTAAGATCTTACGATCATGATCTCGCAGATAAACTCAATGTAAAATATCCGATTTTTTATCATAGAAAAATATTTAAATTTATTATAAATATATTTTTTTAATAACAAAAGCTTTACGTTTAGCATGGAAGTGAATATATTGTGGCATATTTATTTTAAACCATGCATTTAACATTCTTGGAATGTTCTTTAATACCGAAAGAATACCGAAAATGCCCTCAAAACCAAATGTCATTAAGCCATGAAACCAAGTTACAAACAATTGCCAATTATCTTTACGAAGCTGTGAAAGTTCAGAATTACAATCAAACCCTCCAAGACAAATTCCAAAAAACAGAACCCCCGAATAAAGTTTTGTACTTTGTCAAGTATTGGAATTGTAATAAATCATATTTCAACGACGCTCAGATAACGGAAAAAACACATTTCAACGCGAAAAGCGCAATTCGCTATTTATCATTGTTAGGGGAGGATGTTATCAAATCAGTAATGCACGAAAATAATTTCGGCGTCTAATTTCGTATAATTTAATGCGCATTCTTCAGACTATTGAATTGATATTTATCTTTCAAATTGAAAGCACTTGTGAGATTGGTTGAGATGAATAAAGATTGCCTCATAATTTCTTGAATCTCTGAAGAGCAGAAAATTGAGTTTTCGATTTCGAATAAATTCCTGGTGTTTCCATTAGATGGAATACATCGTTTTTAATAGCAATGCATAGCAATTTCAATTCATTCACAAACCGCTGAGTGAGATGTGGAATATTATATTACATTATTAAATTTGAAAATGCATTATTAAGCATCATGTGTTGGTTTATAAAATTTGAGACCGCAATCTAGTTTTACTTCTTAAACGCAACATATTGATTGAATTGCGTCTAGGAGTTGTACATTTTTGTAATTCGTTGGTTTATTTCAATATTTTAATAAAATTGTCTTTAGTGCGTTTAATTTCAATGGAAGTTTTCGAAATATTTTTTTTCAGCTCAAAATAGATTATATTACCTATAATTAGATTTCTCAATTCAATTTAAATTTCATAATATACCTCTAAATATTTATATCCATATCATGACATAAACATAACTAGACTATAGTAGGTCTATCCAGAATGCGAGCCTCGGAAGCATTCCTACACAAGCTAAGGGATGGGGGAAGACAGTCTTTCATAGTAAATTAGAGTATAATGTTCAAGTATTTCATATAAATATTCAAAATATGATTGCATGAATTTATTATTATATTTTCGTTTTTAAAAAATCCTGATTATTTTTTTAAGTAACATACTCAATTGATCTCTCGGCATTTTCACTATCGAAATAAAAGTATAAGCTTCATTTTTAAATTTTAAAATCATCATTTTGAATATTTATCGTTAAAGTATTTAAGTTAAAAAGAGGAATATGGATTATTTATTGATGGATTTATTATTTGGTGGTGGTGGTGTCAATTACATAATTTAAAATCACTTGTAGTGTATCAAAATTATTTGATGGAATTTCATGTTATAAAAATTAGTATAATAGTTCTGAAAAATAATGACTCAATAAAAAAATTAACATATTAATGTTAATGACTATGTCTGTTCACATTACAAAAGTAAAACTTGTCCATGAACAAATTTTAAAACTTCGTTACAAAGGGTTAACTTAAACTAATACTGGTTATTACAATTCTCAAAACTATAATCTAAAGTTTTAATGGTTACATGTGCGGTAAATTATTACACCCTTTTCGGTGTTGAAAAATAATCCTTAAAATACCACCATTAAGACTTTCAACACGCTGTTAGCTACAATATCCGATTCAATAGATAACATAATGCCCCACTAATTGCTAGGAAACGCGAGCAGAATGCTTTTCGGAAACAAACTGCTCATGTGGCACATTCGCTATAGGATCTATTACAGGAAAAAGTTCTATGTGGTAGAGTTAAACATGACAAAGGGGAAGTACTTAATTTAAACTCCAGTCTCGTATTTTATGTTCAGACAGGTTAATAAGCGAGTAAAACGATGCTTGCATAGGGTTTGGCAGCATTAATTTACTTTGTGGTGAACTTACTTCTCCACATGCTGAAATGATTTATTTGTTGTTCCACAATGAGGAAATTTGTAGGTATCGTATTTTACTGCTATAGGGAATACATATAATAAATTTAGTAGGTAGCTTTATTTTTAGCGATTCTGGGATGTCTACAGATAATTTTATGCTGCAATTTAATGTAACAATGAAAAGAACATATAGCTTTTAATATGAGAATTTGAATAAAATTTCCATTTAAGCTATTATCGTGGTGAAGTAAAGACTTGGGTATATTAGTGTCTGGTACCAACCTTTTTGAAAGTCAAGTCTAAAATCAATTAGGGAATGTGTGAATTGGAAGTAAAACAGTCTGAAAGTCACCTGCTACATTGGCAAATTTTGAATTAACTTTTAAAAACACAAGGTTTCATAACTGATTTTTCGTTTCAAATGAATTATATTCGAATATTTTGAGTACCGAATTATATTCGAATATTTTGAGTAGTGAAAACCTTACTAACAGTCTAAATCTTGCGCAAGCTTAATGTTAATTACATAATTTAAACAAAACCAAAGCAGAATAAGCTCGAAATAATTTCTAAAAAACGTTTAAAATAAGCTCACCTTTTGATCATTGCAAAACTTAAAATTTAGTAATTGGAGTATCCTACATAATCTAAAAAAAATAAGTTCAGATGTGAGGGGGATTAAAAACCCTTAACCTGTGCACAAATTCGCTAAAACCGTAATCTTTTAATTCTCAAGTTACCACAAATTTCAATATTTGACGCAATCTAGCGCTAACATCATTACTATCGGTTTTTATCTTTTAACACCCCGTCCCTTTCTTTTCACTCCCGGTCTTTTGGGGGCCTTTTAAAGCATGCGGCCCATCGGTTACTCTCCACTAATGAATATCTTGCTTTCCATAGCCCGGAGCAAATACCCGAATCAATACCATCGGTTATTCGGTGAACCTGACCCACCTACTTACAGGCCGAATCTTTCGCACTCCGAATGCCAATAACACTACGCAAATGGGCGAAGTCTGAAAAATTGATAACATCGATTGGCCCCTACGCTTTTCGCGGGGCATTTATTTGTATAATGCGCAGGCTAGATAAGTGTGGGAGCAAAAAGTAATTTTCTGCAGGGAGATCCATCATAGCGGCATTTTCCGGCTATTCTTAGGGATATTAATTAATTACTCCAGTGTCAGAGGGAGGCTGGATAGTGCAGTAATCATAGTAACCTCCTCGCCGGCGTTAACCCTTGGAGTGGGGAGGGTGATCGTTTTGGTTGTTTTTTTGGTGTGGTTTTGATGGACAAATCTTTTTATGGGGTAATACAGTTGCTAATTGGTTATGGGTATTATGTTATTGGATGGAGTATTTGAGTGACCTTTAACTAAGTATTTCTGTGAGCTTGAACATCTAGTGCTATTTTTCCATAGTTTTTATGTAGCTATTAATTCTGACCAAATCAAGTCTTTCCAGTAATAAATATAAATTATTTTAAAAGTATTTCCGAAGAAAAGTATATTTTAAACTGTAATGTTTAAACTGCGTTTAATGTCGTCAGATCATTTTTTACTAATAAAATCTGCTAACATTTCAGCAATTTGAGGATATTCAGGCACATTAATTTATTTCTATGCTGAAGCAATGCACCAGAGCTCAGTAATTATCGATAGTAGTATTTTTTTGTGCTGTAGAATTATATTTAGTGACAAACATTTTAATTGCTACAAATTGACTATACTTTATCGTGTTGTGCTAGTAGTTCTGGCCCTTTTAAAAATAATATAGCAAGAGTTTTTGTCTTTTTTTAAAGTGATAGATTAAAGAAATAACTATTAAAATATTTTCGGCTTGAATTACTTTGGATTAAGTTGTACATACTTCATACTTATTCAAAGCCTGGTTAATTTGATGGAAAAAAAGCAAAACAATTCAAACAACTATATTTCAATATAAAAACTAAACCATCTTTACACTAGTGACAGCTCATAATTTTAACATATATAATTGGTAAACGTATACTATTAATTTACGAAACACTTGTAAAAAGTAAAACAACCTCTTAATTAAAAATAAATAAAATATCACTGGCAAATATATTAGAAAGCACTTGGATTTTCAAAAATTTGCTTGAAAAAACTTGACATTACGGAGCTATTATGAATTTTTTCTAATGATAAGTAATTACTGCTCAAGGCAATAAACATTTAAAATCTTTCGTTTATACTAATGCAGAAAAAATAAAGTTCTTGTTTCACAATTCGAATGAATTCCTAAGTACTTTTAATATTTATGATTAAAATTGACGTATCAGTGAACCAAATGTATTTTTATCAAGTATTTTTGTTCGTTGCCCAACTCATTTACATTCTTTCAAACAAATGTAGAATATTTTTACTTGCTTCACATTTAGTTTTTTATGTAGTCACATTAGCTTAAAAGATTCCTTATGTTTATTATCTTCGAAATCATGCAAATCATAAACGCATCTTCATATTAAAGGCGTTTAATTTTTAGAGAATGTTCATTCTTTTATAATTAAAAATGCATTATCATATAAACTAATATTTGGTAATACTTTTTTGCACTAACCTTGTTCTGATTTACTTATCTAGTTTTCTTGTAAATCCATTTAAAGCCATAATTGTATTTATTAACTAGTTTTGGTTGGTAGCAAACTAATTAAATTACTTTTTCTAGACTAACCTATTATTTAAGAACTTCTAATTTTATGCATGCATGTGAAATTATGTTTCTAAATTGATCTTGAAAGATAAAAAAAAACCTAAAAAATCTTATTGCATTTATTTTTGTACATTTTAAGTAATGAGTAGTATGTAGTAATAATAATAATAATAATCCGAAAGGAGAATGAAAAGTAAACTTCTTTAAACACTTGTAATTTTTTCAAATAAACACATTTTTATGATAAAGGCATGCAACATAGATTACAGGGATTTGCAGTATCGCTCTTTTTTGTTGTCATATATGTTTTTATTGTAATTATTGGTACATTTTGAGTAAAAGAGCATTTGAAAGCTGATAATAAATGTTTTGCCATTATACTAATGTATGGGTAATGGGTACAGCTGGGGGGAAAAAACGAATCACCCCTCGTTTCTCGGCTGCTATTGATCAAGGAATTTTGTGTAAGGTGTCAATTTTCATGAAGTAACGTGAGGAATTGAGAACTGGCAACAAAAATTGTAATAGGGGTCGTCTACATATTAAAATGAGTACCAACTTTGAAAATTCCAATGGCAACACCCAATTTTTTTTACATAAAAATGTTCAGCACCTTCAAAATACCCCATGTATAAAAAAGAATTATTTATTTTGCATTATTTGCTGAGATATTAAATCCTTAATTTTGAACTCGTTTAGGGGCAAATCTCCTAATTGAAAAAAGGTAATATTTTGGTTGTGTCTTTTCAAAACGGCAAGCTAAAAAAGGGTTAGCATAATCTCGCCAACGGATGCTAGAATTTAACTTTCTTCAGTAATATTGGGATTTTTAGATTGCTTTTTTTTTATTTTGTATTTTAAAATTCAGAAATTAAATAAATTCTAGAAGATGAAAAGTTTTAATTTTAAATTAAGTCGCATATACGGTTATTTATACCGAACAGATTTTCAAATGCTATTAGCTACAATCAGATTGAAAAACATGATTATTACACTTACGGTTTTAAACGTTTTATGCAAATTTTTGTTTCATTCACATTATTGCAAAACTTTTGTTTAATATTCGTCGCACTCTATCGGTAATATCGGCCCAGTGGCTTAGTGGTAGTGCTTATTTCGCATTGCCACGCCACAGGTCCGGGGATCGAATCCCGGATTGGGTGAGGTTGATCCATCCTTTCATCCCTTAAGTAGGTCGATATATTGGGAACCAAGCATGCTTGGGGAACTAAACGCAGGGGGTTCCGCGTGAGGCTTTCCACATTACCGGGACATATGCTTTGCACCCCAGAGCCCTTGTATCACGAACGCTGAAATGGGCACGGCAGGCCCTGGCCCACTAATGGGCTGTTGCGCCGAGGAGTTAAGTTTTTTATCGGTGAACCACGTATTGCAAATTGAGGGTTACGACCTTAACACTATATTTAAGGTTAGCAAAATAAATTTACTCAGAATGATTTGGTAATGTTTTTTAACCAACACGCAGTGGGCACTAATCATTTTAAATAATTAATGTGGGAACAATCAAATGTATTTAAAACCGAATTCCAATAATACTCTAGGGGATTTAATTTTTTATATTAAACACACTTTTTGAAATTGTATTGGAAATAACATACATTTAAAAATATAGTAACCAATATAAATTAAAGTTAATTATACAAACAAAATACATTGTATGCACTTGAAATAAGAAAAGATTTTCAGACATTTGACAGAAATCGATAATTTGAATAAACATTTACCAACAAACGCTTTTTAATCACCAAAAGATAATGCAATTTAGGATCAAATTTGCCGAGTAATTTTTTACACGGTCCCTAAAATTCGTCTTTTTCAGTTTTTTTACAATAACTCGGCAAATAATTGTTATTGAATTAAAAAATTCGGGATTTTGGTTCTACTTGATCTACTTTATCGATTTATGAAAAAAAAATGGGGTTGCTATTCATGTTTTATTTTTTCTTATTTAAATTTAAATAAAAAATTATTAAAAATGAAAAATTGATGAAAAAACATGTCTGATTTGTTTTTGGAAAATTAAGAAGTATATAATGAAAAAAAAAATCTTTGTTTAATTCATTTTATTTGTAGAGGTATGAATAAAAGTTTGTGAAACTTTTTTAACATTATAGGCGTTCAACTTTGAATACTTATATCTCAGCAAATAATGCAGAATAAATAATTCTTTTTTATACATGGGGTATTTTGAAGGTGCTGAACATTTTTATGTAAAAAAAATTGGGTGTTGCCATTGGAATTTTCAAAGTTGGTACTCATTTTAATATGTAGACGACCCCTATTACAATTTTTGTTGCCAGTTCTCAATTCCTCACGCTATTTCCTGAAAATTGACACCTTACACAAAATTGCTTGATCAATAGCAGCCGAGAAACGAGGGGTGATTCGTTGTTTTTTTCCCCAGCTGTACAAAGAATACCGTTATGTTTTAGATTTTTGATAAGAATTTTTCTACTTAAAAAAATATTACTTTTTTCATAAAAAACATTCAATATAACTAGTTGGTCTACTCTACAGTATTTTAAAATGGTTACATACAATTTGGGTAAACTATAAACATAGCTGTTTTCTGAAAATACTTTATACAAATAAAATATACTGCTTCTAAAACTTCTTTATAAAATTATATTGAAAAATATATAAAGTTATAATAAGTTATAAAAAAATATATATTGAAGTTAAAAAAATAAAATTGGTTTTAAACAATTTTTGGTTTTCAACAATAACATAAAATAATACTACATTTTAAAACACTTTGGCAAAGTAAGTTTGATAAAAACAATTAAATATGTTCCGTGATAAGTAATTTTGAAAAGTACTTTTACGAAAAAAGACACGAAATCGAATTTACTTTCTTTTACAGGATTTTTTTTCATATTTTTGTCAATTTGTTCGAACAAAAAATTTATCTTTACTCCTCTGAAAATTGCTGGAAGTTGATTCCACGGTTGGTTTATCTGCAGTTGTTTCTGTCTTGTTTTTTTACACAGATGAAACCGCAAAGAGGAGTGTTTCAGAGTTTACTGAAAGTAGACAGGATGGACAGGAATTACTTTGCAGAAACAAAAAAATAACATGTGCGTGTAAGGAACTAAAATAAAATAAATCGATCTTTTTAGTTTCAGCAATAAACTTTCACAAGATTTATTTTACCATTAAATTGTCGGGTTTAAAAATTGTTGAATTTGTTTATTTCACTACATTTTTTCTTGTATGTTATTTTTTACGTATATATTAATCGTGAGTTATTGAAGCAGTCAAATACTGGAGTTTTAAACGTTTTTTTTTCAAACCATGATATTCGATAGGAATTCCAGCAACTATTTAAATAATAGTAAAGTATGTTATTTTAGTTCGTTTAGAACTTCTTGTTTTATCTTTAATGAAATTTTTAAAGTTTCAGCCATCAAAACTATATTCAGAAAAAAACTGGATAGATTAATTATTTCAGTTAAAATGATAATGATGACATTTATTACGTGTTAGCTTTCTTAATGTGTCAAAAGAAGCCTAGTTAGGTGTGTGTGTTTTTAAACCACAAATCTACGCCAATATCTTTCAGCGATTATTTTTCACAAAATAATCTTCAGCAATACCGCAAAGTAAAAATACATAAACAAGAACTTTATTAATTAATACAAGTTTTCTAAAAATATAAACACATAAGTTTTATTTAAACAATGAAATTTGTTTTCATGCACAAAATTGCCTTAATCCCAAATGTAAAAATCTAAGTAGCGGCCGTTGTTTTTAAAAAAAATTACATGTAATCTCTTAGCATATCTCGTCTATTATGAAAATATAGTATAATGCACAGAAGAGTTCTTTATTTTTGAAAATAAATAAAAGCTTCGTAAACACCAATGGAAATTAATTTACAAGTAAGAACGAAAATTTTAAAAACTTTTTGTCTATGAACAACTTTAATAAGGATCTTTTGGAATACTTAGTTGCAGTAAGATTTTATTCTAAATAGCTTTATAAACATCCGAGAGAAATAGTTTTTTTAGTCTGGACTAATTTTAAATTCATTAACT
This sequence comes from Hylyphantes graminicola, assembly GCA_023701765.1. NCBI lineage: Eukaryota > Metazoa > Arthropoda > Arachnida > Araneae > Linyphiidae > Hylyphantes > Hylyphantes graminicola. The sequence goes on from CM043122.1 coordinate 23,547,858, forward strand.
TACAAAACAAAATTAATATTTTAGTTAATCTATGTATTTTTTAAAACTAATATAAGCAAACCAATATTTTTTTTATCAATTCTAAGCTAAATAAATTTAAATATAGCCTTAAAACATTCACTTGAAGATTTGAAGCCAGACATTATATAAAATTTGATTGCAATTAGGTAAAGTTCGTAAAAGTTAATACATTTTCAATTAAGGAAATTTATGGAATTTTTTTATTTACTTGTAAAAGTAACTTATTAATGTTATAGTGTCTAGAAACTTACGACGAGATAAATTTGTTAGCCTAAAGTTTCTCTATCTGTCAAAAGTCAAAAACTATGAGAATTATTTAACATTGACAAATTAAAGTGTTTGGAAAACATTTTTTTCTCAAAGCATTTCATAAAATCGTAAATTAATATTTTATAAGAAACAAATAAAAGGATCTCGAACAAAATCAAATTCAGTAATAAATACATTTTTAGATGTCTTTATTTTTATGTTAATGGTGAAAAAGACCATTACCTCGACTTAGAAAGTAAAAAATTTACATTTATTTTTTATTCTTACCAATGGATAACATGGCATTACAAATACAGACTGAAAATATTCCTAAATCCGATTTTCTTGGCCCATTATACTCACAGATTCAGTCCATTATACTCTTATCGATTCCCTACTATGCAGTCGCATGTGTTTTTCCTTTATTCTAATGTACGTGTGATAAACTTTTTAAAGAAAACCTTAGTGCATAGGAAACTCGGAAGTTTTTCCACAAAGTCTTTTGAGTGTTTACTTGATTCTATCTTCATATCAAATTTTCGCCGAAAAGTGGCTTGTGTCCCATTAAAAAAGCATGGCAGAAGCGTCATTTTTTACTTACATCAGCACGATATATCTTAAGTAGGGTGGGCCGAAAAATACTTTTAATTTCATTTCTAATCGCTTTAGTGCGGAAAAGTTGCCATTGGTAAAGACATGAAAAATGCACCGATTATTTTTTATGCATTTATTTTCCGGTGCCAGATCCTCCCTCCACGCAACGTAGTACAAAATGAGGGGAAAACGTAGTTTTTGTATAATTTCAAAGTTTTACCGTTTACTACATTTTAATCATACAAGTTTTAGACCAATAAACATCTTACTTAAAAACATGATTAAAAAACATCTTTCTTAAAAAAAAAAATTATTAAAATATACCGTTTTAGGCCATCTTTTGCCAACTTTGGTATGGCGCGACCGGAAGATAAATGAATAAAAAAAATAATAGTTGCATTTTTCATGTCTTTACCAATGGGAACTTTTCCGCACTGTGGCGATTCGAAATAAAAGTATTTTTTGGGCCACCCTAATCATAAGCTTTTTGAATTGATTGATCCTATTCAGTGAGGTTGAGTTTTATCCCGTATTTTTAGCAATAAATGAATAGCATAATCATGAGTAAGGAATATATTAGATAGATGTCTCATTAGGCCCATGAATACTTCCATCATCTTCATTAACCAAGCGCCATGCGTCTTCCCATTAAAATTCTCAATTGAATTCATTAGGGTTATGCAAAGAAATTAGATGGTATTTGGATTTCTTGGAAAATAAGGAGAGTACTTCTTGGTATTTGATCAATCGATTTCCTAAGAAGTCATCACGAGGGAATTGAAAGTTAGTTTAATGGCTAAATACAGTTTTGAAATCAAGTTGCATGGTGAAATTTTTCTAGAAATTGCGAGAGCATTCAATAATCTGTGTAGAATAAGAAGTACTTCTTGGTATTCAAACAACTTTTATATTTTTAAAAGTTTGTGAAAAGCTTCGTAATTTTCAATCATTAACAGTTGACAATAATTATATCTAAGATGGCAGCTTACGCCAAACGGACGTCAGTATTTTGAGTTTGATTTATTTTACTTGACTCAACCTACCATGTTTATTATGTACTCCAGTGTGGGTGTTGGGGAGCCCAGTCGGTTAGGCACTCGCCTAGCATGCGAAAGGTCCCAGGTTCGGGTCCGAACATCGCCAAAATAACTGCCGACCTATAAACGGCCCGTGCAGCCAAAAATGTCCGACGAAAAATACCCCGTGCAAGGGAGTGCACGTTAAATATCCTTCAAAGTCCTAACTTTGCGTACGATGTCGCCATTAACGGTTGCGTTGGGTGCCTATTCAGTAGTTTTCTCGTCACTTGATTGTGGTTCTAAAATACAACGCCCGTCACCAATAGCCCTCGTGTAGCTCTAGTGCGACGATAATTCAAACCTAACCTAACTCTAGGGTGAATTTCGTATTTTTTATATCGAATCAGTTATGTTCTTTAAATCATCTACCCTCTAGAAACCTACATTAACTGCAAGGTGAAGTTAATGAACAATAAATACAAGATTCTTATTTGACGAGATCATAATTTTTGGTGCGTGAAAAAAAAGTTTCAAACAACATTTTGACTTTTTACTCTAAATTCGCAAATGCTGTTAAGTGTTTGTAAATAATAAATAAATTAATAAACTAGTTATATTCGTAGTCATAAAGAGTGGGGGGTTTTTGTGTATGCTAGAAATACAACATACACATTATAAAACTAAAGACTATGTAAAACATATTATTAGCAAATTAGCTAATTTAGTCTTTCTAGTTTCTATCTTTCACCTTTCATTCAATTTAATTTGAATAAATTTGCAAAAATACAAATACCTATCATGTTGCTTATTTTATACATAGACTGACAATTTAGGTAAAATTAATTCAAAGTATCTTAACATTGACGAAATTTATTTGATTTCTTTTATATTTTCTAATTAAAGGCATGCTTATTTTAAAAATATATATAAAAATAATTCATTCTCATAAAATTAATAATATTCTTAAAAAGAAACTATTGCAATAGAATACAACTTATGATGGACATATAGTATATTTATTATTTCGTTTGCATATAAATACTATATAAAAATTGCGGTTACACTTTATATAAATTATGATATTATTATTGCATTAATATTGAGAATTTTGCAACAAAAACATCAAGTATTACACAAGTATATCGGTTTAGTAACATTATGCTATCTCACTTTTTGTGGAAACGAAAAGCATTCTGGATCACGCTTTTCTGATGATGTTGCAAACAAAGCTGTAGCTCTTATAACTTTATGAGCTTATATCATCATCATAATCATCATCAAAGGATATTTCTATTTTCCTATAACCTAAGGTAAGTGTAGAAAAGTGCTTAGTTTTGTGTATGATAAAAAAAATAGTATGCTTACTGCAATTTAGAATATCTTTATTAGAACAAACTTATGGAAAAAGTTGTATTTTAAAAGGAAATTTATTTACACTTTTTGTAACTTATTTGATAAAAATATTTGTTGCCATCGTTATTCACCCAGATGTTGTATGTAAATGTGAAAGATATCTAGTACTTCATATTTTTCAATCGTATTGTGTAAAATGTAGTACAGACATTTCTGAGTTTTGAAAATTTATGCATGTAATCATTTTTCAAAATCGCTTCACGTATTCAAAAGGAATTTACAAGTCCTCATTCATGAATTCAAATAATTTTTAAAAATGTTTAAGTACTAGTAACATAGATTTAGGTGCTGCTTTTTCTAACTTGAAATATTCATAAAAAAATGTTACTCTTAACTATCAGATATTGGTGCTTAATGTGATAGATACAAAGCAGTTTAGAATTTTTATTGCAAAGCAAATTACTACTCGTAAATGTTAAACCAAACATAAGTATAGTTAAATTAAAGATAATTGTACTTTTAAGCATGGTATTTTAAATAAGTTTACACGCGTGATTTCAAATAAATTGAAAGAATATTTTTATTGCAAAACTTGCATTAAATTTCACTATAAAAATTCTCTACATTGCGAGAAAAAATTCAATATTAAAGAAAAACATCTCGATCGATTAACTTAATAAGATAAATCTCAAGCAGTTTCGAATGCAAAATATCAGACTACATTAAGCAAGGCTATAAATTACTTCGACAACATTTAACGCATAAAAAACGTTTGTTCAAATGATAAAGAATTACTTTTCCTGCGAGCCAATGTCATTATTCGAAAAATACTTTAATCCATTTATTTACCCAAAAAAATGAAGACATGTTTATTTAACCTTTGAAAAAAAACCTCAAACAAACTTTCATACAGAAAAAAAACACTACAGATATCATCTCGTACTAGAAAAATCCACAAACCCTCTCCAGAAATACCCTCTACCGTCATTATTTATTTCTAGGACTTTCCGACGGTGAAACAAGATTGTGCATAATTAATACTACCTCCTTGTTTGAAATGCTACATTCTTTTTCCGTACGCCAACTTTCGCTTGTAATCCGCTCGCGTGTTTTTTAAAATACATAATTTTTCTCGTTGGGATGAAAATCCGAAGCAAAAAATGAAGTTTTTTTTTCCTCGTTTGTGTAAGTATTCACTCGGTAATGTACACGTTTCCAAGGGAAAGCGTCGAGTACAATTGCTGTGGGTCTGGTAATTATTATATTAGATTGCGGTAAATGCCTCGGGGCCCTTTAAGAGGGACTCACTAATAGGATTACATGTTTTAGTGGTCGTCTGGAATGTTAAGAGAGTTCAGGGTCCTCGTAAAAAGAATTTAATTTGTTTTCTATCTTCATTAATAAAGCTCTTTAATGATTTCTTCTTTGAACCGCGTAAGCTCTTTAAAAATATTAAAGGGTTCTTTGCGATTTTTTGCTTGAGTAGGGAGAAAACGCTTGGAAAAAAATTTACTTCTTTTTTTAGATCAGTCAAAGTTTAATTTATTTTATTAAAAATATTAATTGACGTTATTTTAATTAGTGCGAAAGAGATTTATTTTATGCTTATATAAGGGTTGCTAAGCAATTACAACTGCACTTCTTTGGCAGAATTAATGAGCAACTTTTTCTTTAGTCTCTTCAATTTCTATTCCAATATTAATACTTTTATCTCTAACTTTATTTGCATTATGTCTTCATATTATTTGGTTGGGTGCCAGCTCTGGTATAGCTGTAATCCCTAGAAAACCGCAATCCTTCGCAAAAAATCGCTCGTATGCTAATTTAGTTCAACCAACCCTATATTTTATAGATACCTAAAAATTACTTCGTATTACTTGCTAATTATTCTTCAAATCCAAACATGCTTGTATTAGGCTATATTCCTAAATAAAGCTTTAAATGATACTTTTAAAATCACTTTGGAGCAAACTGAATTTTTAAGATTTTGTTTCCGCTATTTTATACTGTTAATCTTGTTGTTACTGTTGATCTTGAGATCATATATAAAAACCTTTTGAGCTTTAATAAGAACACATGCAGGAGGAAGAAGTTTAAAACTTTAATTTTTTGGTTAAAAATGTACAGGTTAAAAAAATACTAATTTAAGAACCAATTTAACATATTTTAGATTTAAAGAAGCGCAATTGCTGACACATTACAGAATTTATAGATTTCCTAAAATCAGAATGTAAGAGTTGAGTTGTGTCTGCTGCACGTAGGACGCAACACCACAGACACACAAAAGCTACATAAAAATATACTAATGACCAAACATTAACTTAAATATTGTGCAAAGGTATAAAAGATTTAAATTTGCTTGAAGTATAATAGTATATTTAATTAATTATCTTTTATTATTCTCCTATTCTGTATTTTTTAAATTTACACAGTCTTAAAGAATACAGTTCGACTTGCATTCACTTTAACACTACCATTCAGCCTTGTGTGCCTTTTCTTAATTAACAAAAATAGTCGCCAACATAAACTTAAACCGCTTTCCTAATTTTCCACACACAAAAAAACATTTTAGCAAGTTGAAACAGAGTTGTAAAAAATAGTTTCAGATCGAAACTCCTAGTCAAACACTCTCGATTATGATCTAAACAAACATCAGTTGGTTAAGCACTCGCTTAGCATGCGGAAGGTCCCAGGTTCGGGTCCGGGCATCGTAAAAATAGCTACCGACCTATAAACGGCCCGTGCAGCCAAAAATGTCCGACGAATAATACCCCGTGTAAGGGAGTGCACGTTAAATATCCTTCAAAGTCCTAACGCTGCGTACGATGTCGCCCTTAACGGTTGCGTTTTGTGCCTATTCAGGTGTTGGCTCATCACCTGACTGTGGTTCCAAAATACGACGCCCGTCGCCAATAGCCCTCGTGTAGCTCTAGTGCGACGAAAATTCAAACGTAATTTAAATAAACATACTTCGCACGACTTTTGGCAATAGTTTTGCAATTTTGATGAGCTTGGGGACATATTTGTCGAATAACTTTAATTTACAGTTCAAATCTCGATTCTGAGTCAAAATACCGCATTTGGATAGCTTGGCAACATACTACAAGTTCCTGAATCATGCATTGCACTGCATCTGATTCTGTACACATCCATACAATGTGGCTAACTCATTGCCTATGTTAAATGGATTGAGAATGTAATTTACAGTAGGGGATATTAGGATTTAATTTAATAGAAACGTTACGGATGGCGAGTACTTGCAGATCCAATTCATTTAGCCATTTAACCAATTTCATTATTTGAGCATTTAAGAATTCATATATCAATTTTATTCTTATTAACTCATTGAATCCAAAACATTCCTATTGAAATGTTATACTAATTTTGCTGCTGGAGATGAGATTTTTGAATGATTTTATACTAATGTGTTTTAATTACAATTTAAAAAATGTTAGGTAACTATTACTTTTATATTTGAATTAAGATATATATAAATATTTTTGGAATTTAATATATTAGAAATAGAGTATCAATTATTTGAATTACAATATTTGGCAATCAATCACCTTAATATGGGGTGGTGCAATTTCATGACACATTGTCGTAAAGCGCCTTACTTATCATAAAAAAAATTTGATGCAACCAACTAATTAGGTACGAGAACAATAACATACCAAACCTTTGAGAACCGGTAGTGAGTTTTCTGGAGAAAAAGCACTTCGTTGGGGAAGCCTTGAAGATTTAGGTTTGGGTTTGGTTTGAATTATCGTCGCACTAGAGCTAAACGAGGGCTATTGATGTCGTATTTTAGAGCCACAGCTTTGAAGATTTAGAAAAATAAGCATGTGTGGAATCTATTTTAGAAAATAATGAAAATATTTATTTTTCTAGGAAACTCCTTTTTCTAAATTTCACAATCATTTTTTTTTCAAAGCATTATAATTTATTTCTTTAAAAATAAATGTTACTTTATTTGTAACTATTATTGTATTCATTTCAAAACCACGAGTGATTTGGATACACTATTTTTAACCAATAAATCTACTATTATCATATTCTGATTCATTGTATCTTTATTGGATTTTACTCTTTCATTGGAACTTTTGCTCATGCAATAAATTTAAAAACCTTCAATACTTATCTAATTTAAATTCTAAAATAATTCAAAAACGATTTAGAAAATGATTGAGTTAAGTTCTTAAACACTTAAACAATTTTTTTAAATCAAATAAATAAATTAAAAGTATTATATTTTTAACAATTAATCTTTATTTTTAGTGCATGAATAATAATTATATTTTTTACTAACACATTATCTTACTTTCCTTTTGTTTTGCTTTAATACAAAGAAAAACCCTCGCTAAGACTTTTACCAGCTCATAAAAAAAACTAATTAAAGAATAATCTCTTACAGTATATTATTTTAGTTTTTAATTGGAACCGCACTTGTTTAATAATTGTTTACCGACTGACGTTAAACGTATACTTTGATGCAATTATTATTCATATTACATTGATTATTAGACTTATGAAAATCTAATTTCTTTTCATGGTGAGTGTTAACTCAATTAGACTAAGGAAAATAGGCACACGGCTTATTTTAACGAACATTAAAAAAATATTCTATCAGTGAAAAGGAACGGGAAAAAAATTATTGAACGGTGAACACTCGAAAGCGAAAAATTTGCTTTGGAAAGATGAAATCTTTTTATTTGATTTTAAAGAATATTCGATCATAAAATGGTAAAAAAAAATATGAAGCCTGAAACTTGAAGATATGACATTACATGTAATTAATGGCCTGTAAAGCGATCATTCGGCTTTATATTTGGTTTTTTATACGCCGATGTTGATTGATGCATTACGGATATGCTCTAACTTGCAAGGCGCTCGACAAATCTTAATTTTTCTTTTATAAATATTTGAGGGAATAACGATATAAAAAGTGAGAAATAACTTCACATTTTTAAGAACCTCGATTTGGTTTTAAAAAACTTAATCTACAGCGTCGTTAAATTTAAAAATTGCATTTAAAAAGTCTGCTGGAGTTGAATTAGTGGTAATAAAGAAGTGAAATGTTTTACGTGATTACTCGGGGAAACGATATGATTTTGTTTAAAAGAGATCAGTAGAATAAAGATAATATATTGTGGTGTAAAGGTCATGTCAATGTTTAATGTTCTATATCGATGTACATTGGAATTGTCCCGGTTAGGTCAGAAGCAATATATTGGTTCAGTTTTTATCTTAGTTGAAACATTTAAGTTATATTATTCGAAAACCATTATTCCAGTACTCGTAAAAAAAATTCCCGTTCCTTCACGAGTGTTCATGGAAAAATTTATATTCTAACCATAAGTTCCCTTATTGCAACCATTTAAAAGTAAAGCTTAGGTAAAATAACGAATTTATTTGTATAGTGCTATGTATCAAATAATTTGTTATACTCTATTCGGTGGGGCGTATTAATACATGTTAGTTAGTTCTACTTAAGGTCAAATAATTCTTAAATACATTTAAAAGATTATTTTTGTGTTTAAAACATATCACAATGACTTTATATTACGAAGTTATTCCACTCAATATTATTTTGTAACCAATAGGAAAACAAGACTAGACACTGATTTTCGTTCCTTTAGATCTATAGTTGTAATTCTTGTGCTACGATACAAGTGCAAACATTTGGAGTACAAATATTAATATACCACAAACCAAATAAATCTGATTCTACAGAGATATGGCTTATTAACGCAAACAATTTCAAGCAATGCTTTTATTTACTTCTGAGCTTTGATATGTATTACGTCCATATAAAACTATTTCTTTTAATGAAGAATTAACGTATATAAAAACTCAATTTTTTTAAAAGAACTAAAATATTTATAGAATATTTTAGAAGATGTAAGCATTTGAAATAAATAACAATCAGTTCTTGCCGTAAATATTTATTCATGAAATCTTCATTTTTTAATAAAGAAACAAAACTTTCTCGTTATTTCACATACTATATAAAATATATTTTATATGAATATTTCGTATTAAAAATGAATGTGAAAAAATTTTTTAAAAACAAATTGATTTTTAACTCCTATACTAAATAAAGCATAATTGAATAGCTTAGAGGAAGAACGTGCTAAGTGACAATAAGGTGAAGACGAGAAAATTAGCTTTAAAGTTTTTTGTTCGCACTTGGATCTGTCTAATATGGTACTTTAAAAACGTTAAAAATACATTAAGTCAAGGTTTATAAAAACGTAGAACCTCGTTATCATTAAAGAATCTAGTAAAATGTTCATTGACACAAATATCTAATTTTTTTCAAAAATGTCACTTAGCATGTTCTTCCACTAAGCTCTTCAATTGACGATTCGAGTGGGGCGGGGGGGAGTAGTTTGTTTGTGGGAAGAAAGATAATGCTCAACGTAACTGTAGCTTGACTGCATTCGTGACCGCTCTAGTTTAAGCGAATTAGCTACCGCCTGATACATTTGTGTGGTTTAAGATAACGGTTTGATCGAACTGTTACATAACTTTAAAGTTGTTCGTTCAATAGTAATAAAATTATTTTCTCAAATTTATAAATTTATAATATATTATTCAGTTTAAAAGAATCGTTTGATTGCACTTAGTTGCACATGTTTTTTAGCCTCCAAGAATAGCTACAAATACCAATAAATAAACTTATTTTTTAGATTTCCATTTTTACCGTCATAAATAAGTTTTATATACTTCCACGGAGTACATATTTTATTAAAAAATATATTTCGCTTAAATACTATTCACGATAAAATGAGCGGATTCTAAAGCTGGTAAACATTCCCAATCTAAGATCTACCACATAAATTTCCATTAAATTCTTTTTATTATATTAGCATTCCTCAATAAAATCAAGTTTACCATCGGATCCATATATTAATACGTGATATCACGTAACATCAAATCATGAATCACGTCCCAACTTCTCTAACAAAACACAGACGTGATAAAGAAGGAACTGATTGAAGATTCCTTATGCCAATATCACAGCAAATGGTCTCGCTTCTAGTGGTAGAAACACAAGATATGAAATTGTTTCTAAAAACCATTCTATAAAATTTGTCTTCATTTCTCATAGAGTGTGATATAAAGCAAGTGAGAGTTGGCTTCTTGTTTCCCTTCAAGTGCATAGAAGGTATTTAAGCGTATGCGACTTTTAACTCTTTAACGGGGCTGTGGTGCCCAGTCAGTGAGGCATCTGCATAGCATGCGAAAGGTCCCTTGCTCGGGTCCGGTCATCGCCAAAATAACGGCCGACCTATAAACGGCCCACGCAGACAAAAATTTCCGACGAATAATACCCCGTGTAAGGGAGTGCACGTTAAATATCCTTCAAAGTCCCAACACTGCGTACGATGTCGACCTTGACGGTTGCGTTGGGTGCCTACTCAGGTTTAATTTCGTACCTTGATTGTGGTTCTAAAGTACAACGCCCGTCGGTAATAGCCCTCGTGTAGCTCCAGTTCGACGATCCTTCAAACTATACTTAACCCTTTAACTTTTAAAACGGCCCGGTTACACGAACTAGTAAGAATTCTTCAATAGTATTCCTATAGCAAGTTACGCGGCAACAAAGTGCTTACATAGCGAAAGTGCTAAGTCAATAAATTTGCCTTTAACAACGCTAACTTTGCAGTGAGGCTCGTCAAAATTGCTTGGATACTTACTCATAAAAACTCACTCATTTGGATACTCACTGATGAGAGTTAAATTCTGTTGTGGTTATTTAAATATAGTTGAAAAGATTTCCGTAGACGTCTATGTCTGAGGCGTCTATGACGAATATGTATTTTAATTGTTTAGAGGGAACATGTTACGTTTTGCATTTTTATAATGAAAGAATCCTTATTTTTTATTCGATATGTTTTTTATAAAACTCTGGGGGGGAAATAAGGATTTTTGATTAAACGGAAGGGTTTATAATTGGGACTGTTATTTTGTTAATGGCAGGTTTTGTTTTGTATCTTAAAATTATCATAAAATGATCGGAGTAATAGTTTTAATTTTGCTTTTTTGAAACCATAGCGCATTATGAAACTGTTTCCGTTATACGTGTTCCCTCTACAAAGTAAAATTAAACCCTATATATCCATTTGGCACGATATTCTCATTCCGGTTTGGTTTGGTTTGAATTATCGTCGCACTAGAGCTACACGAGGGCTATTGGCGACGGGCGTCGTATTTTAGAACCACAGTCAGGTGACGAGCCACACCTGAATATATTCTCATTCCGGAAAACAAATGCGCATCAAAATCTGACCACTTCGATGACAAAATAGAAAGCTTAAATGTCATATTTTTTTAATGTAAATAAAGAATTTAGCTTATACTTCTGGTGACAAGAAATCTTGTTTTATGACTAAGCTGCAGTGCCCATGGGGATAAAATTCAGTCTGAAAGATTATTTGCCTGAGCTCTACCCTATATGGGACTAAGAGGATTAACCAAAGCTTCTTTGGAAACTATAAGATTGATCGTTTGATTGAATTGGTTGGAGATGACGTTTTCAAGTATTTTTTTGACGTCAAAACAAAACTCCGAGGCCTTTTTTTTTGTAATTATTTTGACGCTATCTTGTGTGTATGTGTGTGTAATCGTTTCCGGGTGCCTATTTCTAGTCTCCATTAGGAGCTTTAACACAGCCAATAACGCCTCGTAGTTTAGAACCCTGGTCAAGTGAAGAGTTCGACACCTGAGCGGGCACCCAACGGAACTTCGAACGACATCGTATGCTGACGCCGTCGGGACTTAACGAGCACGTCTGTCCCCGTGTACTCGGGCCCATCCGTCACGAGTTGGATTTTCTACTCTTTCCCAATACAGATATCCGATTTATAGGATGACTGGCAGTAGGTGGGATTCGAACCCCTGCACTCCTGAGAAGGCTGGATTATGAGGCGGATGCCTTTTAACCACTCGGTTGCGGACGGGCCGACGCTATCTTATTCCAGAGAAATCGAGTCATTTTAAAATTGACCAATCTAAGAGATTTCTAAACCTGATAAAAAAATATATTGCTGATGAGATATTTGTAATGTACAGCATGATACCGAACTGTAAACGAAAGCTATGTATATGCCAATTTTAAAAAATATATAAATTTTCCATTTAAATTTAAATTGTGTTCGCGCGCGAATTGAAAAATTAATTTATTTCGGCTTATTAAAAGTCCGTATAATATCGTAATTTTTTATTCATTAGATTTTTAAGTGCGCACAAATTATATACAAAGCATTTCCGAATTATAAATTAATTAAAAACACCAATACGTTTTCCAGAATTTATTTAGCAACAGAAAAAACTTCATAACGTACATATCATTTTCTATTAAAGGATATAGATAATTCCCATAATAACATAAAGATAATTAAATTAGAAATATTGTTTTATTAATGTAATACTTTATATTTATGTTGACCCAAAATTAAATATTATTAATCGAAATATACTTCGTATACATTTTTAAAAAAAGCAGCACTCGTTAATATTTTCTTTTTATATATTCATCTAATAAACTAAATATGATACTCTTTAATCAATTTTTACTCCAGATAAGAGATTTCATATTTAAAAACTTTTTTATTTACAATTTTAAATGTTTGTTTAATAATTTTTACTTGTTTTTCAATATAATTTAAAAGTTGGGGAAATATTTTTATTTGTTTTAAAAATCGTTTCGAGAAAGAAAACTACCTCATCGAATGAGTAAATTTTCTTAGTTGATTTCAATTGATTACTTGGCTTAAATTAAAATATAGCAAAATAAATGAACTGTACTCAAACCTCTGGGAAAGCTATTAGCGTAAATATGATGTGATGCGTAATTTAAGTTTAGTTTAAAATTACCTCCCCAATTTAAAAAAACCTTTCTAAAATCTTAAGCTATTTCACAAACATAACAATATACTTTACTTTGAGCAAAAAAACATCAAAAGTTTTCACATTGTTTGAAATTAAAGCACCTTCTCAAAGTTAATTAACAAGCATTGTCTTGTGAGTATTTTTTTTACTAACTCGTAAAAATAAACTGCTAAAATATGCGAGTTATTTTGTATCAACAACATTGCTTAGTAAAACTATTTTGCATTTGATGAAAACTTAACCTAAAATATTTTGCTTTAAAGGTAATATAAGTTGTAGGTCTACACATAATATTTTTTTTAACATTTATGGTGGTAAATTAAATTTATTCACGTTTTTTTTTTAAATGTGTTTTTCCAAATGTTTAAATATAATTGCTAAAGTAGACTAAAATGAATTATATTATTATCAAATAAACTGAGCACTTTTATTGCATATGTAAAACCTTAATAATTTGTTATATTGCAACCAAAATACTTTTTTAGAATATTTAACTAACTTAAAATTGTTAAGCAAGTGTACATTTTGTTAGAAATTTTAGGCCGAAAATATTCAAAATAAGTAGTTATTAGCTGAGTAATATTTGCTCTATGCATCGGGTTTATTGTTTAAAATAAATTAGCCATCGTTCTTGGCATCGGATACCGATGTTAGAAAACAAATCGGTCCATCGGCTTGAAAAACGTCTTAATGTCAATAGAAGCGGGGAAAAACACAAAACATTGAAACCACATCATTTTATATTTCTATTTGATTTTTTTTTTCAGAATCCCTTTTAGTCACCAATAAGTCACAAATAGGAGAAACCATATTACACACACACACATTGTCGAATTGCTACAATAGACCGAAAGACACGGATATCTATATATTTTTTCAGAAACCTCCATATGTTCATTGTATATGATTATCTGATCAGTTTTTTTTACTTTCTTTCTTCCTAACATTGTTCGAAATGAATAAACGCACTTTTAGTTACAAAATATGAGTTAGATTATTTTGTTTTGTACTTGAAACACAAGTAATAGGTTTGTTTTTCAGAAACCCCGTAAGACGCACAAATTCTAAATTGAAGTTAAGTCCCAGCTCAATCATATTTTGTAGACCCTTTACATTAACCAACCGAATTTTGCATTTGATTTTATCTATCCTGCATCGATAATAGGCCGATAAAAAAATATCAACCCATCGGTTGATTTAATTGTTGAACAATCCGTAAACAATCGTCATCGGCCCGTTGGCCACTAAGCACCAACGGTGAAGCTCTACATCTGAGTAATCCCTACTAAAAATGGTCAGTAGAGATCAATAGAAAATTTGTATGTGGAAATGGTCAACTGGTACCAATAGAAATCTCTTTTGATATCTATACAAATCTCTACTGATCTCTATTGATATCCATACAAATCTCTACTGATATCCATAAAAATCTCTACTGATCTCTATAGATACCAGTGCAGACCTATTGATGTCATTTGAGATCAGTAGCTTACTGATATTTTCTTTACTGGTGTCGTTAGAGCTCTATTGATATCAATACGAAATATCAGTAGGTTACTGATATAAATAGCTTCTACTGATAACAATAGGGACATCCGTAGAAGTAAGTACACATCAATAAAACTGTACTTATGTCTATAGATTTTTGTATTGATCTCTATGGTCCATTTTTAGTAGGGATCCCATACATTTTATTTCAGTTTTACTAAAACCAACTATCTTTATAGGGCATTAAATGATGCCTGTTGAAAATGATAGAATAAAATTTACTTACACTGTATGTACATAAAAATGGTAAAAGTACCGCTCAACCGAAGTTTCGTCACTTTTTCGAGAATCGAGTGATATACAGTGCCGTGTTATAGAAATCTTAAGTATAGTTTATACACACTCCACAATGCTAGTTCGTGCACAATAAGCTCATGAGAAAGATATCATTATCTGAATTTGCGTGGCAATAAAACTAATACCTTTCGTGAATGTGTACACGGAATTTACTGTCCACATTCACGCGCTAACAGAATTTATTCCTCTCTTTTAATTCACGCTATTTGCTCTATTTTCTAGAGATTAAAACACCAGCTTGTGTATTTGAATTAATTTATGGGTCTCATTCACGTATCTGCAGTTCTTGAATAATTAATTGTATGTTCGAATGATATTTAGGAATAATTACAATATCGCTCAATTCGTAGAAAAATGACTTGTGTCATATTAACTCAATGGCAGTAGCGTCACTTTTCATGATAGTTAGTAACTAGTTAGCAAACTTCTGTTACTAGTTAGAGAGTGCTATAATTAGGTTTATTACATGGAGAAATTTGTTAGAAAATGAGTTGAGTTCAACAGATTGAGTCAATATTAAATTCATAAAAGTTTAATTACCTTTCATTTTAATTTCAAACAATATTAATGGACATCCATGTGAAATACATAGTAACTTAGGATGGTTTAAATTTAAATAATATAGCGTTTATTTCTATTACAAATGAATGACTGTTTCAATGCTATCGTAAATTTATTCAAAAATTACTAAAAGTTTAAAATGTTCTTCTTCAATTTTAAGCACTAACTTTCAAAAATGTCTCATAATTTTATATTATAAAATATAGCGAAATATAATCTCTGAGAATATTGTTGCTATTCAATAAAACTATGCAAAAACCATAAAGCTAAAGTTTCCAATTACTGTAATTTTATTTTAAAAAGATAAAACGGGGTTTGTGGACAGGGGGAAAAGTCGTAAAGCAGCATTTTAAAATCCAAAACTTATTTGTCTCTAGCTTTTAAGAATTCTTTTTTATGCTCTCTGAATGTTTAAAAAATGGACTAGAGGCATTTAATAAATTACAGTTTTCCATCGTAATTCAAAACCTATCTTATAAAATGAAAAAAATGAGTGGATTTTTTTTCCAATTTAGTAAGTTATTTTCTTTACTTGCTACTAAATCGTAAATTTTTTTATAAGTAAAGCAACATCCAATTTATTAATATTTTTAAAAAATGTTATTTCATTCAATACTTCCTAAATTTTTGTTCTTTAAAACCATATGTATTTTAATCTCTTCTTATGCAAAACATAAGACATTTGAATCGAATTCTCGATTATGCTACCAATTATTTCTATCGACATCAATGTTAGTGTTATGTGATGGTATAAAACATTTTTTTACTTTGAATTTCCTTACATAAAATATAAGGTAGTATTGCTATTCGGTTGAAAATCCAAAATTGAGATTGTGCATTTTCAAGACGTTTTGGAGGATGCTGATTCCAAAAAAGTAGTTTTTGAACTTTGCCCTTCTCTCTGTATGAAACCACTCTACATCTTGAACTAAAAAGAACTACGGATTTCAAAGTATAATTTCCTTTGAATGGTATTAAACATCTATTTTTTTATAGTTAAGTCATACTTTAAAATAACTAAAAAACATAATGCAACAATCATTTAGGAAAAAATTAATGCAATTTTTAAATTCAGCCTAAAGCAAATACTGCCGATTTAAAAAAAATGTGAGACTAAGTAATGTAATATTAAAAAGAGCCTCATGCACTGAACACGTTTCAAAAAGTGTTTATCACTATCTACAATAAACTAACAACTTACCAAAATATGTTTAATTCAAGTTTGGGAAATAACTTCATGATTAATTTTGATAACAAGGGTAATTAATCCTTCTGAGTATCTTCCGGATGTGACGGACTTCTAAAAAATACCTTTTTACTCTTAATTTCGTACAGTTTTGTTTAACATATATATTTAATTTTTATTGATTATTATTAATAAATTTTTATCATGGGTTTATTTATTAATGTTGGAGAAAAATCAATTGTACAAAATATCTATCACTAAACCCAATAATTTTAACTCCGCAAAAAAAAGTGCAATCTATTAACTGCAAAAAAAACTTTCTAATTCGAAAACTAGTTCCATTGAAGAAAAAGTTCTTATTGTCATTTTCAAAAAAAATCGGAATCTCCATTTCAAATGGCTTCGCTTCCAAATCGGGCGTTGAAATTTTCTAAAGCTGGTAAATTAGCAATAAAATCACAATTCCAGCCCTCTTCAAATCTCCCCGAAAAACTTGGAAAACGTCCCATGAAATCAAAATCAAATAGAAAAACTCGAATTCTTTCGACGGGTTAAACTATTTCGAAACCAGACTCCCGCCATAAGAATTTAATACTCGAGTGTTCTATACCGAAAGAACAAGAATTTTAATTGCTTAAAATGTTCGCTGGAGAGATGGCAAGATTAAAAATGATTCTTTTTATTTCGTCCCATGGAAAATAATATTAATGGACATGCAAGTGCTTTTGCTTCGGATCCGGCCGGCGATTTGCATTAGCTAATGAGTCCCCCTTCTCTCAACGCGAGATTGTTTTACAGCGGGATTGTTTCTTTCAGGCTGCGTCTTTATTACGCAAGTGAAATGTGCGTTTGGAATCACAAACGGCTTTATCATGCCCGGGTTCTTTCGGTTTCATTTGTTGAAATTGAATAGGATAGCAAATGAGGGATTACGTAAAAGAGTTCCGTATATTTTTTTTTTCGATTTTGTAATTATAAATGCGATTTAGGATGGGATAAGATATAAAACCGTGATATATTTTTCTGTGAAATTAGTTTTTAGTACTTGGTTTGTTGAGTTTTGTTTTTAATTGGTGATGGAGGTCGGTTCGAGGCCATGGAGAGACCATAAAAAAAATGAAGGGCTAGTATCCCAGTCGATAAGGCACTTGCCTTTCCAGCAAAAGGTCCCAGATTCGGGTCCGGGCATTTCCAAAATAACTAGCTACAAATAAATGATCTGTGCATCCAAAGCGCCCGACGAATAATACTCAGTTTAGAGGTAGTGCACGTTAAATATGCTCCGAAGTCCTTATAAGCCGTGTACGATGACACCCTTGAAGAAATGCGTTGGGTGCCACTTGGGTATCGGCTCGTCACTTGATTATGATTCTAAATTACGACACCCGTCAATAATAACACTCGTGAACCTTTAGTGCGACAATATATCAACCCAGTCTTTCGTTCTATTGAAGTTTTTAGACCCTGGAATTTAGTATAAACTATACCGCTTTACATGATGATAGTTTATGGTAATTTTAACCCTGTGAAAAGTTACTGTCCAATCAATTGCAGCCATCATAATCCTGAACCAAACTAGAATTCATTGTGACTCATAGAAAGTACTAATGATGGGCTGTACAATATACAGTAATGCAAATGTAATGTTGTATATGCAAGAGAGCTTGTATTCGACCTGCATTTGGCATTAGCTAAAGAGCCCCTTCTCTCCCATGACGGAACACATTCTTTCAAACTGTGTCTTTTATCATGAAGTGCATTGTTTTTTTTTCACAAACACAACGACTCTTTCGTGTCCAATAGGGGATATCTTTATTTTTCGTTTGTTCACTTGTAATGTGGTATATGCATGCACTAACTAAGGAATCTAATACTTCCTACTAAATAGGGTTTTATGCACTGAATAAGGTATCTTTATTTTTCATATGTAATATAGTATATGCAAGAGAGCTTGTATTCAGCCTGCATGTGAAATTAGCTAATGAGCCCCTTCAAGACGAGACACATTCTTTCAAATTGTGTCTTGTATCAAGTGGTGCAATGTTTGTTCACAATAACAAACGACTCTATCATGATTAAGTAGGGTAGCTTTATCTTTCCTTTGCTTAAATTTTATGGGAGATATGAGAAAATATGAAAAAAATTCGAATTATTTCTTTCTAATTTTTGTTATTTCATAATTTATATTTTATTCTTTAATGCTAGATGATCTCGGCTACAAAATGAGGATTTACATATTTTTGAATTATATAGAATCAAAATTTGCGCGGGCCTTCGAACGAAAGTTTTTTAAACTTATTTTGCAAATGATGTTGAAAGATTAAGATATTAGTAATTACATTTTGATCTTAGATCAATGTTTTAATTTATCATTTTTACTTGTTCGTACAAATTTGAATAAATGGAGTTGTTCCCAGTTGGCACTGTTACATAATTTTAGCTGACAAATGCATTTAGATTAATTCATATTAGACATTGGTGACAGTTTGCTAATCATGACAGTGAAAGACCGTTATACAATGGAATGTAAATTTGTACCATTGGCATCTGACGAAAACATATGGTAACTGTCACCAATGTCATTGTGATTTTGACTAAGAATCTATGGATCTTAATTTATTTGATTTTGACCTTTACCCTTAGTGTGGTACTATTCAGTGGATTAAATAAGGAGATAGAATACGAATAAATAGATTGTTAAACTCTATGAATTACTACTTTTTTTTTTTTTGAAGCCCAGTCAGTTAGGCACTCGCCTAGCTTTGCAAAGGTTCCAAGTTCGGTGTAGGCAGCGCCAAAATAACTGCCGACCTATAAACGGCCCGCGCAGCCAAAAATATCCGACGAATAATAGAGGGAGTGCACATTAAATATCCTTCAAAGTCCTAACGCTGCGTGCGATGTCGCCCTTAATGGTTGCGTTGCGTGCCTACTCAGGTGTCGGCTCGTCACTTGACTGTAGTTCAAAAATACGACGCTCATCACCAATGGGCCTCGTGTAGCTCTAGTGCAATGATAATTTAAACTCAGCTAAATTGTTTCTTAATTATCCTACATTGAGTTTTTTGTGATACTGCCTTTTATTCTAAACTATTTTTACTTAAGTAGAACTCAGCATTTATCAGAAACAACTAGCTATAACTTAACAGTAGGAACAGGTTAAAACCAGTTAAACGATGGACGTTCTTTTAAGTGTAATTACAATAATTAAGGAATAAAACCCCTCCAAAACAAGTATGAAATGCATTTTATCTGCACGTCTGAAACACAATTTCAAATGTAATATAGCCTATATAAGAAATTGAAAAGTGCTTAGAAAAATCAATGACATATCAAATGAAGTTTTGAAGGGATTTCAACACCCTTTTCTATGTCACAACCACTTTTTTAGAAAACTTTAAATGGAATATGGTCGGATAATTTTTAAGCTTTACTTTAAAGTTAGTTTTATAATATTTGGTTATGATAGTTCCTATTCACAGATTTTGCTTATTTCAATTGAGTAAAATATTGAATTGCTTATTATGAATGTAACAAATTGTTTTCAATAAGTAATTTATGAGTTATTATGTAACTAGGCTTGTAAAATTATATTAATTAGTCAAATTTGTTCTGATTTTGGATTTTAATTTTAACATCTCCTAAGAAATTAATTGCAAAATTTAAGTTTTTCAGCAACGTCTGCTTTCCACCACCAAAATTTCGGAACTACGTAAACTAGTAAAACATTACAGGAAAGCTATTTACTAAAATTTATAATTTGCGGTCGATACGAATAAAAGTTTAATGGCAGGTTAATGTAATGCAATTAATTAGGTATTCTCAATCTAATCCAATTTTTACTCTCTATAATTGCAATTAAATAAAACGGTAAAATCCTATTTGTAGAGAAAGTAATTAGCTAACTAACAATTTAATCAAATCAGTTGGTTAGTTTAAAAGCATTCTTAGACTTTACAATAACCAAGGTAACTGCCTAGATGAAAAATAGCAGACCCAACAAAAAAAAGTTTAGGCTTGACTCGTCTTGTAGAATTCGAGCTCGTCCTGGAAATCTCAAATTAAATGAAGAGCACTTGGAATTTTACTTCCCAGTAAAACGTGTTTTAATCCAGGAAAAAGCACATTTCTCGCATCCCTCTGCACTCTTTTAAGGAAGGAGTTTACCTAGCAGGTGTTTTTAATCGTATTGCTGGGTTCATTTACGAGTGAACTTCCAAAAATGAGAGCTTTGAAGAAATTACTTCTTCTTTATTATAACACTTACTGAAATTGTTTTTGCTTTCTTTTTTCTGAAGAAATATACATATTTTATTCATCTGAACCTAGTTAGGCTTAATTTGATGTCGTACTTTATAATTGTGCTAAACAAAAAATATTTATTCATGAGGCAGTTAAAAAATTTCAAGAAATATTAATGCAACTCTTTATTTCAATAACGTTAACTGAATCAAAGTTTAAAAAACGACAGGCAGACGGTCTCTACTGTATAGTAATATGACTTGGATGTAGTTCAGTGTGGATGTAATAGGTATGTACAGTTAAATACCAGAACCTGATTTTCGTAATGCATCGACTAACTACTGAAATTAAATCGTAGCAACATAAAAGTACTTAAAATAAAATACGTTAAAAAAACTAATTTTCTTCATAAAACTCTTAAGTTTAATCATAACTTAAATTTTAATAATCAAAATTATAATTACAAAATTCGTTTTATCATTGCTTATTACGGTAAAAATATATTTTGTAAGAAATTACTTTAAGTGAAGTTTTTAATCTAAACAACAATTTACATCCAATATAAATCTCTATAGTGAAATAGAAAGTTTATTTAAAAATCATATTAGGAAAAGTAAAAACCCATCCAATGCTAGTATTAAAGAGATTTCTATCAATATAATATCTGCTTAACAAATTATATCAAATTTTATACAATAACATAATCATAACTTTCACATAATAATAGAACTCCCAATACTGCGCCTTCACAAGTGCGTATACACGACTTTTTATTATTCAATCAGCTAGGCTAAGTCAACATCTCTGCAAGATTATTACTTTACATTTTCTGCCCTACCCAATTCCAAGTTATTGTTGTATAAAATTTTCGAAGTATTCTCTAATTAAAGTTGTTAAAATAATATTTCTATTCGCATTATGTTGAGTATTTTCCGCCCAGTTAACTAATTATTATACTTCTAAACAAAGTAATTATCTCAGTGGGAGCATTCACGGGTTTTCAAATTGCCTTTGAAAGCTGTCTAAGATTGCAAATTTCTTTTGTCTATAGTGACTCATTTTTGAATAAACTCATTCAAGATTGTTTACTTAGTTGAATAGTTAACTGAAGAATGATTAAAATGGAGCTAATTTCGATAATGTGATTTAAAATCCAGTTATGTATGAAAAATTATTAGTATAGGGTTGTATAAGAATATACTTTAGTTTACAGTAATAAGCTCTATATAAAAATGCATATATGATGCATACCCTACGTTATTAATCTACATAATTAACAGAATGATTAAAATAGAGCAATTAATGAAATAGAGATTGATTAAAATAGAGCAATATTTAGCAATATTTAATCAGAATGATTAAAATAGAGCTATATATATAATTTTGATAATGTGATTTAAAATCCGGTTATGTATGTATGAAAAATTATTAGTATTGGGTTGTATAAGAATATACTTCAGTTTACATAATAAGCTCTATAAAAAATGCATATATATTGCATGAAATTAATGTAGGGGGAGGTGGGGGAAAATGGTGGTAGGGGGGAAAATGAGGGTATGTTAAAAAATATAAATTTTTCAACTATACATTTAAATTTTTTTAGACTTTTTCTTTGAAATATTATTTTTAGATGATCTCTAATTACTTTTATTTGGTTTTTAGAATCTGGTAACACCATTAATTCATTGAAATTCTTGTTCTTAAGCTAATTTTGTTTCAGCTGCTAAAATTCACTCTTAAAAACTTCGTTCTATTTATTTTATAAAACTTGTTGTGCTCTTAAACCTTGTGGCATGCAATAGCCACATTTTCGAAGAGTATTTCTGCAAAATTAGCTAAGAAAAATTCGAATTTTTAAATTTTTTATAATTTTTTTAATGTCGTGGGGTAAAGTGGTGGTATGGTTAGGCTTAGCTATGCATGCAAGATATAATGGAGTTTTGGGTCGTGGAATGAACTTAAATTGGATAATATTGGAGGATATTTTTTTAAAAACCATTTTAGTGTTATTAAAATATACAGCATTATTAAACAACTTATTTTATGATATTTGTTAAAATTTAACTTAATATATTAAGTTTATCAATGCATCTTTAGGAATATATGCCCAGAAGCAATTAGCAATAATTTGCTATTAGTTCTTCGCAATTAATTTACTAAATGAAACAAACTACAATGTAAAATACTAAACCAAATCAAAGATGGAAACTAATATAATTTCGAGAAATATACGATGCAGATTATGTTGTTATGTTCGGTGCAATATGTAAAGTTTTACAGAGCCTCAATTTAATAGTAGAGGACAATACTCTCTTGCTTAAATATTCTATTATTCTACGATTATTATCTCTAAGTAAGCTTTTCTGAAAAAAAAAAGTGTAGAGAAATATTAGGAATGAGTTTGCTTCAATTAGTTCTTTTTATTAATGATTTTAGATTTAATCATATCGTTAAATTTGGCCTACCCCCATTTCCCCCACCCTGGGGGAAAATGAGGGTATAAAACTAAGTTCCCTAAATTGCCAGATATTGAAGCATGTGGTGGAAAAAAATTATATATTCGAAATCTAAACAGTTCAAATGTATGTTATATACAAAAAAAATCGATGAAAATTAGTTAAAAAGTAGGTGTTTAATGAGATGATTTTGAAAAAGCTCGATTTTACCCTCATTTTCCCCCACCCCCCCCCCTACATAATTAATTTAAATTACAAGGGAGTTGTAAAAGTTTTAAAATTGAATCTACAACATAAATATTTATGATAAAGCCATAATTAAAAAGATAAAGTTGAAATTTTTCAGAATGGCATCAAAAGTTTCAAAACTTTTTTTCATTTTTTGACATTTCTAGATGACATCTTTTCATTGAGTATACATTTTTATCCCGCAGAATTTATTTCATAATAGGTAGACTCTTCGTCGGCTGAAAAAATCGTGTTTATTTTTTCTAATTTGAAGTCTCATTATTCGGGGATATGCTCTGCTCAGTATAAATTGCATCATATGTTGAAAACAACGGATTTCCAATTCAATTAACATAGCCGATTCAGTGTTACCCGAACGAGCGAAGATTTAATGGGGGGCGGAGTTATAATGAACAAGTTAAGTGAACTAAGTTATAATGAACACATTTAAATATTTATAAACTGAAATACTTACTTATTTCTTAATCAAACCTCATTTGATTTACTTAATAAAACAATTTACTTTAGACATACTTACGATAAATAAGGACAACAAATACTGAAGTTGAGGGTTTTGGAAGCTATATCCACAAAATCAATTTATTCAAAATATTTGGTACAAACCTAAAAAAACAATAGTTCTGATAACAAGCTCTTGTATTTTATACTTTACCATGGTATATTCAGTCAGGAAATTTCACTGGTTTAAGATAAGCTTGAGGAACTTCTGGCTTCATGCCCTAGAAAAAATATTTAGGTTGAATTAACTGACACTAACCTAAAACAATAATCCAAAATTTACAAGTGTATGAAGCATTGCAGTTGTTACTTTTTAAAAAGAAATGCATTATATAAATTCTAAAGGCATTTTGTAACCAAAAAATGATTTAAAAACTACTTATAAATTTATTAATTTTCAACGCATTGAGTGTCAAGCTATCGATTTAAAATTGTCATCAATCGAGGCTGATATCGAAAGAATCAACATCTAAGTGGACATCTTACTTCGAGAAAGTGTTCAAAATAAAAAAAAAACTAATTATTTATATGTTTCAGTAACTCTATTACTTCAAGTAATCTTATATTAGTTTGATTTGGTTTTGTTAAATAAACGTCGTGCTGAAGCTACACATTAGACATTGGTGGAAGGCATCGTAGTTTTATACCGAGGCCAAGTGACGTGGTCGAAACTAAGGTTATGAGATTTCAAATGATGTTTTGAATGTAATGAATTGTTCAAGTAGTAAAAAAGCATAACTTAAAAAATTGTGGCGTGTAAAAAAATCCTCGTGTCACGTGGGACGGACGATTTAGTTGTCTCAAAATTTTGACTAGAATTTACTTCGATGCGACTACTATCCTATGTGAAAAATTAAATGTAATTTCTTGAGGTTCATTTCCCCAAACAGTATGAAAGCTAGATACATTATTATATAATCATCTTGATCACCTAAAAACTCAAACTTGTTTGCATTGTTACCTTCAAACTTATAGATAAATTTGTTGTTAATAGACGAAGTATATATTCCTGCAAAAACACAGTCAAAATCTTTATTAAATATCTGTATAAAAGTTCCTCACTCATATCTATGATTACTAAGTACCAATTAAATACACAGAGAGATAATAGCTAGATTGTTAAGTTGAAGCACTAAAGCTATAACTCTTAGTTTAAAAAAAAACCTGTACGAATAAGAAACTTTAGCCGAATTAATTCAGTACATGCCTTTGTTGGGGATTTGAACGTTAAGACAAGAAATTATCCTATCGGCATTCAATGTGTTAAAAAGTTATTTTAAATTATACCACAAAAAGTTGATAATAATAGGTACTTATTTTTTTAAAGTTACCATCATCCTTGAAAACTGTTTTTTAATTCACAAGCTTATTTTTCTAATTTTTGAATACTATTAACATGTGAGTTTACGAGAAAACCTAAATAGTTCAGTTAAAAATTATAAAATTATTAATTCCTAAAAAATACATTAATGAATCAAACTTTCATAAGTCTATAGGTAAAATATCATCATCCTAAGATACGATAGTGTATTTTTAACATTTTCCTTTAAATTTCATTTTTCTAATAATTTTGCGAACTAGAAATGCAGTAAATGAAGATGCCAGCACAGAATATAATACGTAAAAGAACAAGATTTCTCATATGAAACAACAAAAATAATAATGTGTTACAATAAGAGACTTGATATTAAATAATTTATCCATCAAAAAGATATAAGGAAAGTTTTAAGGAGAGTAGTGATAAATTTTTCTAAAACCACTATAAAGAGTAGATTTTGCTACTACTTTTCTCTAAAATTTGAACTGTATCTTTCATACATTGTGTATACTCTTTTAAATTGAAAAATTCTTTCGTCACCCGAAGTTTAAACTTCGCTTTAATAGTCTCGGTGTAATCTGTCATCGGCATGGTCTTGATGTAATCTGTCATCATGTAACCTAAAATTTATATGGCGCTCCACCCAACCAAACTCTTCATTATCCCTAAACAAAAGACTATCGGTTTTACTTTCATAAATTTTGCCTTTTAAAAAAATATGCCTTCGTAACAAAAACCTTGTAAAATGCTAACAAATAATTTATCTTTCTTTGTAAAAAAAAAACTTGTAAATTTGAAGTGTCTAATCATGGTACTTTCTAGTTTTTATATTGATTATAATGTTCTCGTAAATATAAAATGCCAGCGTGCTAAATTGGCTGAGGTTTTGGTATCATAGGCTACTTGCACATGATCTGTTCTTGCCCGAAAAAACAAACAAATCGTGCATGGAAAAAGCCCAACAAATGACTCCGTATGTGTGGAACTGGTGCATGCTGAATCTGACATGATACAAAAGTTTCTACCCTGCAAAATATTTCACTCTTAGATTGCTCAGTTGCAGATCTCATCATTGAACTACGTGTAAAATTACGATATTGTCATCAATATTCTATGTGTAGCTCTAGTGTGACGTTACTACTTACAAAACTACAAACATGGTTATTTGGAGAAATTTAGTTTTTTTAATAGTTTTAGATACTTTATGCTGAAATTGTACTCTGTACTAAATAAAATGTACTCTTAATTTGTTTGTTTAGGCCCGAGTAAAATGTTTTCAATTCTACTAAAACCACAACACAATAAAAATTTAGAACAATTTTGAAATTTATATGATTAAAACTTTACACGGGCAATTAATTGATGAATAAAGTAATGTCAAATTGCATTAAAGATTGTTTTGTTTCTTTGTGACAGTCGCTTCAATCATAAAATGCAATAAATAATCAAAGGTTCACTTTTTTATTAATCTAAAATCTCTAACTATTTATGCAGTTATTGTAACCGAATTAACTATAAGATTTAATTTAAAAGCAATTAAATCCTTTAACTGCAAAACTAATATTTAGATTTTTCTATAAAAAAACATTTCGACAAAATTTTCAATACCTTTCATATTTGTAATTTTACTTATGTTTCAATGATTGTGCATAACTGGTTTCTATACTCTTTGTATGTTGAAATATGTAAATAGCGTAAATAAATATGCTTTTATATACATTATTACAGAAACATTGATAATATTGTTTTTGTGTTTGAAATCATTTATTACAAAACCAGTTATTACATTCCATATCAAACTTTACTTGCAAAATTATATTTGTTTACCAGTTGTTTACATCAAATTACTCCATTAAATATTTATTTATAATTATATATGAAGGGAGTAGTTGCAAAACTCGAATTCAAAGTATGACTAAGGCATAGGGGCCGGCCTGTTCATTGGCGACTACTGATAACTGTTGATTCAATAGGATAAAGTCGCCAATACACGGACCGGACCCTATTTATACTTTGGAGAATGTGAGTTTTACATGTACAGCCTTCAGATCTAATGGAATTATTATTTTCAACTCCTCAGAACTGATTAAATATTATATTTGATTTTAAAACAAATTTAACTGACGTTAATTTCTAAAAATTTAAAAGAAAAGCGATTTTTTTTATGATATAACACCACACATCGATGCTTTTCCTTTCAAAGTTACAAGTTCATTAATTTTAATAACATAAATATGTACTTACTTAATTGATTTAGCTCCGAGTCATCTTCTGACTTCAAATACTTCATCGATACTCACTTTAAAATACATAAATATCCACAAGAATTAGTTAGTCAAATATTGGAGTTCTACTAATAATGTATATTTCAAAACATAAATTACTTAAAATTTTCAACTTACCTGCAGACAGATATATGCTTAATATAAATGTGAAAAACATACCGTATTGTGCACATCAATAATTTTATTGTACTTGCATAAATAAGTTATCATTTCATATTTTTACCATCTTATTTTATAAAAGTAATGATTTAGTCATCCTTTCATAACTAACTGTATTTTCAAGTAATACATTCAATGAAATATTCTTAATAATATTCTCCAAAGTCTTCTATAATGTAAATTCATTTGATTACCGTTATCCCTGTTACTGATAAGAATCAAAAATCAATTTTAGAGCTACCAAAGAAAGTATTTTTACGTACCACACATTGGGACACGCTTTGACCTCCCTACCTTTTAAACAGAATAAAATATAAACAATTAATCTTATCACACTTTATTTTATCCACTTTAACGCATCATGAAATAAAACAACCATTCTTGTATATAATTTTCATATTACAGTAATTTTTTATAGTAATAAAATAGTATATATATTACAATTTTCACATTAATACAGCATTTAATCAAATAAATCTGTTTTTCCGACGCTGATTTCCTGATAGTGTATATTCATTCCATTCCTATTAAAGTATTTGTTAGTTTATTGTATTTAATTGAAAAATGAAGGAGTGCGTATTTAATTCTGACTCTTCAAGCTTCTATACTTCCTATTAGATTCACCTTAGTACAGGAAGTTGTGTTGGAAAAAACTCATACTTTTGTGTCATCCTCGATCATTCCAAATTATATTGAACGAAATAAAGTTTTCAAACTTACTTAAATTTATTATTTACCTTCTATTTTTCACTAAGAGCATTAAGTGCTTTAATTTCCAAAAACTCACTGTGAGTGAATATATCGGTCAAGTGAAATTATCGCTTCTCCCTATCCCGGCAGCCATATTTACAACTCAATGAATAATTCACAATTTACTCCTAAATAATTTCTTAAAAATATAATAAAAATAAACTAAACTTATTTATTTTATTTATTCAGATATCCATGGTCTAAAGTGCTGGCATTCTTTTAACTAACAAGTCTTGGAAACTCCTGTACATCATGCATATCATACCAGACCTTGATACTCTCACCTCCCCCCCCCCCCCCCCCACCTTCTCACCAGACTCGATAATCCTGAATCCTCTCTTCATACCAATATTCAATAATACCTTAACCTTATTGTTTCTCTCTATCCATTTAGCCATGATCTTAAGATCAATTCATTTTAATGGCTCACAAAACCTCTTCAAACTCATCACCGTTTGCATATACCCACTCAGTCATTCCCTCCCATTTTCCCACCGCCGACTCAATGATTTGTGAACCCCAAGTCCATCGTACCCACCCCCTGCTACATCGGTAGCAAATCGAATTGATTCCGTGTGATTTAACGCTACCTCCAAAATCCACTACAAATGCATAAGATGCAAATGAGAACCATGCGCAACCAATGTTATTCGAAGCAGAGAGATAACGCTGCAGTAATCATTGCAGGAAACTGCAGCTGATTCGTTTGATTAAGAAACGCGACGGTTAGCTAATACAAAATATGGTAAGGTGCAATATCTTCAGACAAGTAACGGAACTTTGAGTGTGCGTGAGTTTGTTGTGGGAAATTCAGTGTCCAAATGGAAGATGGAAAACATGCATTCTAGTTTAAACTAATTAAATGAACTATTTCATTTAAATCATTGATGTTGTGTTAAATTATTCCTAAAATTCCTTATAGAGACTGCTATTACAATGTATTAATTAACAATTTTTTTTTAGTTTACAATACACACAAATTATGCATGATTAACTTAACGTTGACATGGCATTTTTATTTAATGATGTCATGCAAAATTTGTGGGAACACATATGAAGAGTACACGGGAAGAAGCGATTGGTTTATTAGGCGGACGCCCGCAATTGTTTGCTTGGTGACATTGGCGGCAGAAAACCGGTTTCTCTGTTTCTTCTTCGCTTAGTCCAAGCGCCGGGATCGCCAATCGCCTGAATCTTCTGGTAGCTAGGAACCACAGAGATAAGTTAAAGTATCAGTGGCAGATCACGTGACCTACTACACTGGCTTTATCGGGACTCTTCTGGAAGCTCCTTGCGCGTCCCGTCGTTAGCATTGGAGGTCACGTGATCTGCCACTCAATTACTTCAGCTATGATCTCTGTGGTAGGAACTGGTTTCCTTACACAAATTTAGGCGATCATTTGCTGTCATCGCCAAAGTGGCCTGCTAAGGAAACTTCTCTACAAAATCAATCGGTTATTCCCGTGTACTCTTCATATATCATCCATGTTTGTGGAATTATCGTTTTATAAAACTTGATTTAAAATTAAAGGTTCAATTTCAATTACTAATGTGTATAGTTAGATGCTTTCAAGTAAGTATATAAAAAATATAGACGTTTATATATGCTAAATGGCATACAATGTCTTCAATAAAACTGCAAGATCTGTACTTTTTAAAAACTGAAAATAAATAAAATATTTTGTTAACAAATTAAAAATTTATCTCCATTTTTGTCAAGAATATAATAAGTTATTTTTATGCATTACTTTGCATTAAAATTGTAAAATATATAAATAATTCGTCACTCTTTTCTAAAAAAAATTTTCTTTCAAAAAATATTTAAATTCAGTTTTTTGCTACTTTGCTCCTCGGTCAAAAGGAATTTCTCTTGAAAACTATTTTAAATATTTCTCCCTCTGAAACCCATATCTTATGAGCAACAAAAATACTTTGCATGTGGAATAGATATTGTAGAATTACACTTAAGAAACGGCAACTTCCAATTTACATTCAAAGTAGTCTTTATTTAAAGCAAAGAAATTTTTCTGGAAGGGATTCGAGTGGATTAGCTATAGCTTGTACTTGGTACACAAAAAGCAATTTCTGTTTGGGTAACATCTTTGGGGATTTCAAGATCTTCTTTTGCCAACCATGTATTTTTGACGCAAAAAAAAGAGTCGTAAAAAATTTCATTTTCTTATTTCTTCAAATTTTAGTTTAACAATGGGCAATATTCAATATACCGTCAATATAAAATTTCAAAGAATGAAAGGCCAATGAATATAAGTACCAGCCCAATTTCGCCAAGGTCAGGGCTGTTCCGCATTGATAGCTTAGTTGGTAGGGTGTTTGAATTTAGATATACAATGTATTCGATGGAAA
Source organism: Hylyphantes graminicola (assembly GCA_023701765.1). NCBI lineage: Eukaryota > Metazoa > Arthropoda > Arachnida > Araneae > Linyphiidae > Hylyphantes > Hylyphantes graminicola. The sequence goes on from CM043122.1 coordinate 23,578,904, forward strand.
ACGTTCTTCAAAACTGCCACAAAACGAAACTATTGAAAGAGTTACAAATTCCTTATGTATAAGGTGCTAGCGCACTTTAAATTTGTCAAGGCACCATGTCTGAACCATTGGTAGAGAGGTGTAAGATATCAATAAAAGGAAAAAGAAAGAAATTGCTTTATAATGTACTTCTGTTTTTTTTTTTTATTTATTATTCTGAAACTACAATTCTTACTTTTACCAAAATGACCAAGTGAGTACAATTTTTTAGAATATTTTAGTCAAATAATATATTTATCAACTCTAATTACTTAAAGCTTTACATTTGCAAATCCCAAACTATAAAAGTATTGATAAATAATTTATCTAATCTGATCTAATAAATTTAATAACAAATTTATATATGAAGCAGTATAATTTTAGTCATAATTATGTTAATTTCTCGATAAAATGCATACGTAGTCAAATGTTCATTGATACTTAATCCCTCATATTTTCAAATTAAAACACATCCAAAATATATCCACGTCCAAGATCTACCACGTGCCATCAAATTACATTTATAGCAAACAACTATTTGTATAAGGTTTCGCCAATTAATTTGCCTATTCCATAGAAAAAATGCTCTTTTTAAAGCAATATTTACTTTCGGTGTTAAGGAAGCTGTTAAGATATTCGGTCCCTGTAACATCCAACAACTTATAATGCTTCCCTAAGCATTAAAGACCCTCAATTTATCGAAAAGTTTAATTATACAGTATAGTATTTGTCTATACAGTTCGCCCATGGACTGTATGAAATAGATTTTTAGAAAGGCTAATGCCTAAAAACATTAGTGAAAGGAGGGAATACATTCAAGTTCCCAGAGTTCTGAAAGAGCTCGGGTTATAATTAAGGACTGGTCATTATGAAAGCTTTGATGAAATTACAGTTTTGCAGTAAGAGAAATTTTTAATAAAGAAGCATTTTTAAAACTTGTGTTTTAAGAAAGTATATGCTATTATAAAATCAATTTACTATTTAAAAGAAGTGTGAATTTTAGAAGTATATGAACAAGTTTTAGGTTTGTATTTTTTTAGAAAATTACTATTTTATTTTTTAAAACATTTTATAAACATTTATTTGCTCATTTTCAATAACTTGTTTGCATCGAAACTGATTTATTCTTCACTTTCTTAAACATTATTTTAACAAACTATTAAATTACTATTACATTGTAGTTAACATTTTTTTAGACATAAATGCTCGCCCTCAATATATTTCAAGTCCTACAAATGTGCTTAAAATATAACATTTTTAAATAAAAAAAAACTCATTAGAGATGGAAAATCTTCTGCATTATTGAAGTTTCCGCTAACGGAACACAAAAAGGGAGATGAAGTTCCCTTCTAATAATCCTCATTCTTTACTAAGACCCAATTTTTATTTTATTTTTTTTTAATGTGAACACTCGAGTAAAAATTAATAACGTTTATAAAGACGCATTATCAGCTTGATTATGTATATTTAAGCTCAGTTTTCTGATATATTTTTAAGGCTTGTCGAGAAAAAGGAGGGTTAGCGATCGATAAGTATATTCCTAGATGGTTCGTTTGTCGTTTTTTGAGCTTCGATTAAAAATGGTAGTTCGAATTTTTAAAGTTAAGATGATAGTCAAACTACTTTTTATTAAAATAAGATAAATTTATCTTTTTTAATTACTTCGATTATTACAAGACCATTTAAAAAATACAAAAGATACCAAATAGTTTTTACAGTTTAATTACATTAATGAATGATATGAGTTATAGGGGGAAATTTAGTAATTAAGCAGGTTGTTTTTTGTAGATACTTTATAAGTTATTAAGAAAGTGAAAACTTTGTGCTTATTGTTTGTAAAAAAATTAAATGCTTTTATGGAACTCTAAATTATGTTTTATGATTTTCTCCCCTTATTACCCACAATTAAATTTATGTTTGAGTTCTCCATAACATTGCGTAAAGTAGTTAAAAAAGAAAATAATTTTAACACAATTTTACATTATATAAATGTATTTTAATATTTTTAATTTTAAAAAGTTAACCGAAACATGGAAAGACTTTTTTTCTATAAGCAACACGTCAATAAAATATTTAACCAAATCCAATTAAGATTTTAAAAAATCAATCATAGCATTCTATTCATTAATCCGTGCATTTTTAAATCATTGAACTTGACATTGTTAATTTATTTTTTTATAAAACCTTGTTATTTTAAAAATAGCTGACTTTCCTATAATTGATAGCAATTTCATCCGTCCCAAATCGTGTAATTAAAGTTCAAAAATTCCTACTTACCCAAACTAGTTAAGTTTTAGTTTATGCACTTTCTATTTCAAAGAAGCAATATAGTTTTTTATTAAAGTGGTTCTCGCAATATAATCATTATAATGAGGACTTTACTTTTGTTACTAGAGCGGGACTATTTCGCGACAAAAGTTTTGCAAAGAAAATTAATTGGGCTCATTTGCATGTTATTGCTTATTGATATCAAACATTTATGCAATTTAGTAGAAAAAAACCTAACGTCTAATGTTATATTCTTCTGCAATATTAAAATCGATACGATGATTTTTAATTTTAAATAAAGGCTTTTTTTTTCCAATGCGTTTTGCTCGGCATGTAAAATTATGTTTTCCAACAATTTTTTGTCATTTAAATTATTCACGCTTCTGTAAAGTATTGAAGAACAGTATAAATTTGGAGCCAGCAACTTGAAATGGATTTATAACTTATTTTTGATTACACTGTTTTACATTTCCCCGTGTAAGTAAGAACTCTGCTTCGATCCAGGGAATTTCTGTGTGAGAAACTGTAAAATTAATTTATAATTTAAAAAAAAAAATTGTGTATTTATATTTTTGCATTTAATTAGGATGTTTCTTAAATAGGAAATCTAAATATTTTACTCTCTTTTGAAGAATATCACAGAAGAAAACTTAATAAAAACTATATAAATAAAACCAATTTTAAGCAAAACCATCCGTATACTTTATCATTAATGGTTTTTGACAAAATTGAAAATATGTGTTCAATGCACATTTTTTAAGTGCAAGTGGGTCAATGCCTGCCTTGCCCATTTCGGCTTACGTGACCAAAGGCTATGGGGTGAGAAGCATATGTGCTGGTGAGGTGGTCATCCTCAAGGATAGCTCGAAGTGTTTAGTTCCCAATCATGATTGGTCATCATTGTATCGACCAACTTTAAGGGTGAAAGGAGGATTCCACCTCGCCCAATCCGGAACTCGTACACCGGACCTGTGACATGGCAATGCGAAACACTACCACTGGACCTTATTTTTATGGATTATTCTCACTACAAAATCCATAAACCATAAAAAATCGGTTAATAAAAAATATTATTCGCATTTGGTATTATAAAAACTTAGTCAATATTCCTATTGCCTTTTTAAAGTAAATTCTTGCGATTTTTAAATCACAAAGAAAAAAGAAAATTCCTATTCAATTTAACATTACAAAACATTTATTTGTTGAAAAATTTCAAATTCTTGCACATATCTCTAAAAACTGCAATAAAAGAATAGATCTATCATTTGTTCGCAAAAAAACTTCGTATAAACATCTGATTTTGGATTAAGTTTCACCCTTTCACCATACAGAGAGAAATCCAAGGTGTCAAAAACCGAGAAAAAGTATCAATCCCATAAAAAGAAAAATGATGTATGTGCTAGGGAAAAAGCGCAGTTTTCCTTTACCAAAAGATCACATGAATATATTCCAGAGCTTTCCTACGACAACAGAGGGATTTTTTCTGTATATAGGTAAGACTACTTTTGGGATATTTTAAAAGGAGATGATAGTTTTCGTCAACCTCACGGGCAAAAGTGAAGAGTTCTTTAAGTTTTTGAAATGATTTTTGGTGAAAGTTTGTATTTGCTTCCAACCGACAAATTTTTATATACGTTGAATATAATGCACAAACAAATACTTTCCTATTGATATTACATTTAAGAAAGAAGATGTAAACCTTTTTATTTCTATAGAAATCCACTTTTTGCTCACCTACAAGCGCCAAACTGCGCTTACGGATAATAAAAAACATATATTTTATTGAAGGAAATTTTAAAATTCGCTGAAGCACATATTTTATTAAAATTTAACGACACGTTCGAGAAGTATAAACTAAACAAGAACTACTTTTTTTAGCTTTGGCAACGCATTTTGTATCGATATGAAATAAAATGCAAAGTATTCTAAAATATTTATCCATTTTCAATTTATATTTTAGTATTTCACCTTTAACAACTTATCGATTATTTTTATATTATGTTGCCTATAGCTGTAACTCATTGTTTATTCATGATTTGTAATAACTTCATTAAAGAAAGCCCAGTTTTAAAACACGTTACAATCTTATATTAGCGACAGTCAATTGAATAGGTTACTTGACTGCATAGCTAAAATACCTTTTAATATATTTTTATGTAAGTCACGTGATCGCAAACAAGTCAATTTGGCAGGCGTCACTAGTACGTAAAAACAAACCAGCTTAATGTTTTTTTTTTTTTTGTAATTAAACTAAATTTAATGTAATTTACTTTTGAAATAGGAATTGGAGATAACGGAAAGCAGTTTTACGGAAACGTCTAGTTCAAATTTACCTAAATTAAATTCCAATATAGTGCTTCAAAGTTTGTTTATACTTTATAAATTTAATTATTTGAGTTTATCAAAATTAGTTTAGTAAATTACTGGCCACTTTCAAAGCCGCAAACATATACATTTAAAATCAATTACTATCATTGTAGAATTCTTGTCAATCGAAAATCTAAATTTATGTTCGACCTCTACTCACAAATAAATCTGAAAAAAGTTACTCGCAAGTTTGAAACAAGTAAAAAAAACGACTGCACTTAACCAGGAGATTTAATGCCCGTATTTATCACGTAGATGGGAGAGCCCTAACTCTAAAGGGCAGGGGAATTATTTGGTCCCATAGAAAAGAGCAGCAGCAAACGATAACACCTTGATTTTTGTATGATAAAAAAAGAACATATAGAGTAGAAATATTTTAAAATTAGTAACTTTTTCACACGAAAAGTATGCAGTAATGCATAACGTTTATTTGTATTGATATTTTTCTTAATTTACTCTAATGTGTGTATAAAATTTTAATCTTCCATTTTGGATATTTTCTATAAACGATCATGCTAGTTTTTCGTTTCATGTAAATTTAATCTTCAGTATTCCTACAAAATTTTAAGTTAAGCTTTATGCCGTATAAAAAATTGCAAAATCTCAAAAATATTTCTTTCGAGAAGTTGACAATCGCTTACTTATTCGATTGGGTTATAAACAGCTTTTATGTTCGTCGCCAGTAGCTCTAATGCGAAGATAATTCAAAGCTAACGTAACTTTGCACAAATAAAGTGATCATTTATCGACTAAGATATTAAATAAATACTTTTAGAGCTTAAATATTTCCAAAATATAATTATAATCAAGTTTTATAGAAGAAATAGGATATTACCTCTTGAAGTAATTATTTGTATTTTCTTGTACGTCCTATGCTGTTTTCAATCAATTTTAACGAAACTCTATACAGCTTTTCTCTTTTCATTATCTATATTAATTTCTTTCACTATTCCCTATATAGTACTAAGTACTTCCAAAATACTCCTTCAAAATACATGTCTGTACTATGCATTTTTCTATTTTATATCAATTTTACTTTTTCATGCAATGATTTTAGCTTTGTTCAAAATGCTCCTTCTAGTCAAAATGGAGTAAAAAAGATCAATTGACGCAAAATAAATCAGAAACATAACTTTAGATATCAATGTTAAAGAAATATTCAATAATTTAAAAATAACTCCCTATAAAATTTCTCTCTATTTCAGTAACTCTCATATTTTTATAATATAAAAAACTAAAAATAACTCCCCATAACATTTCTCTCGTAATGTATATAAACCTCTCTTCTTCTTCCCATTGTACTTCCTCAATGCCCCCACTCCATTAAAAAAAATCCTCTTTCTTTTCGATAATGCACAACCCTTTTTTAATCCCTTTATATCTATTTCTCTTCGGCTTCTTTTCCCCGTCCTTCCTTCTAAATAGATTATAATTAACCCTGACTTTCCAAACCTTCTTTCACCAAATCTCTCCACAGCTGTGTAAACTGCAGACTATCGTCACGAAATCAATCAAACAGCAGCCATCGCATCCCGCAATGACACTCGGAGGTGAATATAAAAGCAAAAAATGTTCCTCCGAAATTTATGACTCCGAATGATCATAAATCATTACGAGCTTCTAAAGTTAGTGATTTTTTTGTGCCGAATATATTGTCGCAGAAAACGAGAAAAATCCCTTTTAATAAGATAATGGTATCTTTTTGCCTGGCTTGAACTGTATATTTATAAGAAATATATTATAAGGAAAGTAAAGCTCATTGTCTTTTTAAGCCGTTTCGTTTGACTATTTTTTTGTAATTTATATTGGTGTTTCAATTAAGATTTTTTATTAATTTAATGTGTTAAACACTAAAAAAATTTGAGTAACGATTTGTAATTTAAAAATATTTCTAAAGAATCTAGAAAATTTAAAGATGGGTTAAAATCATTCATATAGCACTAAGAAGGAATCAACTTTAAGAAAAATAAATTCATGCAACTCTAAAAAAGGAAAATAACCTCTACCACAATGTGTAAAATACTATAATGTTTAAGATACAACCTATAATATAGATGGTATACTCTTGAAACAACTAACGCAAAGTTAACTACTACTTAACTTAACGTAACTGCTTCACCCTTAAGTTAACTTTATTTACTGACTGTTCTTAAAAGTACCACTTATTGAAGCCGCTGTTCTACGTTTAATTGTATAATTTTCAGAAAATGGGGGGGGGGACTTTTTGATTGACTTTTTCGGTTTTGGTACATTAAAGTCTAGATTGATAGAATACGCGTTTCATAAAGCTTTAATTTTAGTTATCCTGCTCCAACCAGTTATGTTATGTTCCATTAAGACAATTGTTTAACATTTCACTGTCCGTTTGAGGGAAAATATATGGCTTTTATTAAGGTTGTATTCGGTTTCCAAACATTAAAGGCTAATTTTGGTGCTTAAGTTTGTTTTCGGTTATAAAGTTTGGTGGCATATTTGGCGGAAACATGGTAATTGACCGAACTAAGCTCTACTGCGCTTTGATTTCTGAGAGACCAACCATCCATATAAAAAAACACATTTTGTCCTATTGGTGAAACTTGGAAACTTATTTAGCGACAGAATGAAGATTTTAAAATCTAATTTATTTTAAACATTTACAACTATTTTCCACGTATATGAATTTAGTTTCTGAAGATATTGGCGTTAGAATAAAACTAAATGTTACAACGACGGGATATGCCACACACAAACACACGGACATTCGGTTTTTTTTTTATTATATATTAAAAATAATTAAGTAAGAATAGGATATTACATACTTATATAAATTGAATATCGCAAACTTTAAAAGCATTTTCATTGTTAAATCTCTTAATGCGCATTAATATAGTCATTACATTGAGTCCATTATCTATTACCAGACGCGTATTTGTATTTAGTCTGTTGTCAAGAATTATCTGTTGAACTAATATGCTTTTAACTGGAGGGGTTGTGCAATGAAATCTTCTGTAAAGCATGTCAAAATCCATTAATTGTATGATAGCCTGACTTGATAATGCTGAGTAACATGCTTTTAAGCATAGAAAGTATTATAAACTAGATTTTGGGAGTACGTATACGCAACGCATTTACAATAAATTGGTGGACTGCGTTCGTTTGTGTGTTATACCCTTGATGTGTTTACATGATTTGTAAATCTTAATATGAAATCCCTTGTTTCAAAACCCTTTTAGCTTTGTCTAAAGCTTGACTAGGAATTCATTTCTGAAATGGAAATATGATGTTAATAAGGGTAATAAAACCACGAATTACTTATAATATTTAAGGTATTGGCTTAATACCATACTTACTACTATATATTTTTGGCAGTTTAAAAATATATGCTAATTGTCTTAATGCGTTTTCCTTGCAATATTTTATAGACAGTTTCAGTTAGTGTATACCACTGTAGAGAGTATAAGTATATGCAAAACACCTATGCAGAGTTTCGACAAAAAATACTGTTGCTTAATGAGAATTTTAGTGTTTGATTAATCTTACCAAGTTAACTCGCATTTTTCACTAGTATTTCAGCTTAAAATTATTTAGTTTTCTTTAAGGGGGGGGGTCGGATGGTTCTATCTCGCCCATGTAAATTTACCTAACTTTAGGAACGTTTTTCTCGGGAACTATATAAGATATCATTATGGACTTTTTTACATTTTGTTCCTTACATAAAGATCTTTGATTTAAATTGAGGATCTTTTGAAATATTAAAAAGTACTTTTACAGTGATTTTTTTTAAAATATGCATCGAAAAACACACAGAAAATCAGATTTAAGGTTATATGCTTTTTTTAAGCAGAGGTGTTTAAAATTCCTCTGTTTAAATCAAAGAGCTATTAATGGAGGGTATACAAATATGTTAATATGTTTTATCGTTCCTGAGAAAAATGTTCCTAACCGTTGAAAAATCTTATATTTCAGTAAACGCAAAAGAAGATGTAAGGTTTTGGTAAGAACTAATGTTAAGCATTTCTCAAGAATGCTTATAAAAAGAAAACCACTAAACAGAAATCGACAAACTTGGTTTTAAATTATAGCTAAATATAAGCAAATTATAAAAAAGAAAACAAAACAAATCAACAGTTTTGATCCAAACATAATTTCGACCCCCCTTAGGATAGCAAAATATTTTTTTCTTGATTCTACTAAAACAAATATTAAGCATTTTCTAACTTTAACTCCTTCACCTCATCATCAAAAAAAATGCCACAACTAAAGTCAAACGAATATATCGACTTAAAATAGTGACAAATAACAACATGGACTGTCATTTCAAAGTAAATGGATAAATACATTAGTTTTGAAGCCCAGATATGATAAATGCACTTAGCACTTTACTATATCATGTAAAAAAACACTAAAATATTAAGCTAGGAAAACTGCGTATGGATGGCAGTGAATTAACGTCCAAACCTTCCTAATAAGTAAGCGCCTTTGATTGATTAGCATGCAGCCTTTCTTGGAAGAAGCGAAGACTGTTCAATAGAAAATGCAGCTTCGTTAATTCATCAAAGGTTTTAGTGGACTCTGAGGCCTGAGAAATATTAGCCATAATGCTTTAATAATTAATAATGATTGAAGGTCTGCATATTTATCTTTTTACTTTAAATTTGGAAACAATAAATTCTGAAATAATAGAGATATGGTGACAAGAGCAAAATGGTCTTCGAAGATACACTTAAAATTTCTTTTTCAGATAAGTTGTATCAATTGAGGTATTCTCTGCAGTAAGATTTACGTTAAGTGTATGTCTTCGGGTTAATCAGTTGAAGGATGTAGTTTCAAAGCTCATATTCTCCAAAGTATAACTAGGATATAGAGGCCGGAAGTTTTATTGGCGATTTCGTCCAAGCGAATTTGCCATTATAAAAAGTAACCAATGAAGTGGCACGTATATCTTAGCTACTATTTTCGCGTTTTTAAAGAATAACTAAAAATTCCAAATTTTTCAACAACAAAAAATTACTGTATATGTATTCAAACCTAACTGCTAATCCTGTTTTAAATAGTAAAATTCAAAAATGTTAATTCTTTTTATTTTTTAATAGATAAGCGCAAGACAACTTTAATTAAACAAGACGAAATCTAAAGCTATTTTCTACCTCACCAATTTCCTCCATTCCTAATTCGGTTTCCCTCCTCCAGAAACGAAGAATTTAAACCCCAATTTCCTCAGATAAAATCGGAATAAACAACAAAAAAAAAAACGCCTTCCACAATACCAGTCCACTTTCCCATTCAAACTTCGATTCTCCCGAGGTACATAAAGCTGTGTGTACCCACGAAATTCTCAACACGTACTCAACCAGCTCAGTTGAGCCAATCACATTACCAAACTTGCAATAAAAGACCCAATCAACCCCGAACTTGAAAGAGCTGCTTAGCATACACTTTTCAACCCTTACGCCCGGATAACCGAATAGTTGACATTTTACTTTAACCGGAAAGAAGTAGCACGGGTATGTAAGGAACAAAGCATGTAATTCTTCCCCATGTTACGAGCCAAGTGTGTTAGGACTGTGATATTTTTTTTTAAAGGGGTGGTTTTTACTAGTTCATATTAAGGCGAGCTCGAATCGAAAAGAAAACATGCGTGTTTTTTTTACGTTAACGGAAAGTAGTGGCGAATGAGTACTGAAGGAAATCTTTTTTTTTTTTTTTTTAGTAATCGTATGTACAGCCTGATTTTTTTCTAATTTGAAAATGTATTTTAAAAAAGCTATTCTGAAGCACATGTGTACGGAACTCGGAGATTTTAATTCAGATTCATTTATAGAAAAACTATTTTTACATTCGTTTATTATAATATTATAGATTTATCTCGTATAATGCGCTCTAATTTCAGTTGTTTTTGTTAAGACATGCGTAATAGAAAGAAAATTATCCCTCGGCATCTATTTTAATTTTGCTTTCAAACCAAATTTACCGTAAATACTTTACAGCTTTTTTTTTCCACGTCGCAAAAGACACCTCTCGGTGCTTAACTCGTTCGCATTTTTTGTGGTACTTCGCTTCTAGCAACTGGGGTTTTAAAGGGGAAGACAACCTATTCAGATAAAATGTGATCGGGTAAAAATGAATTATCACAACCGCGATGTTTTTCACGATTTTACCATGTTCCAACTTCTTGCACGACCGTTTGTATCAAAGTAAATCGGTTTAAGGTTGGGTAATTTTTATGCGAGTTGAAGAATCGATTACGACTTTTTTTTTTATATAGATCGAATTTCTTGGAGGTATTTCTTGAAATTCTGGGTGGATGGGAATATCAAAGAACCTTTAAGAACTCGAGGAGATTAATTTTTTTAATGCCTGGTTTAGGTTTGATTCTGTTAAAAATTCAATTTTTCAAGCTATTGCCGCAGTTGACACTTTTTGAATATGAATATCAAAAGGGATATTTTTCCTCAATAGTTTATGGAATGTACAAAAACTACTATTGATAATTTGATATTAAAATGTTTATAAAGAAATTAATGGAAGTGGAATAAAAGTTTTCAAGAATAAGTTTTGAGTTATAATTTTTTTATCAGTTCAGTTCCAATAATAACTCATATCAGTGATTTTCAAAAAAACTTTAAATGGTTAAAAAATAAGTTTTTTTTGGTTAAGTTTATCTAAATAAAAAAATTATAAGACAATAGTGCTGAACAATTTATATAGGACAAATTAAGTTACACGAAAAAAGAATTTTTAAAACTCAACCTTTTTTGTTCAGTAACGTAAATGTTAATGGTATTCACAAATGGTTAGTTAAGGGTAAAAACTGCAATTCCCTCGTAGTTTATATGCTTAGGCATATTATATAATTGCATACACTCCTAAAAAAATACATTTTTCAAAAATTGAGTAATTTTCTTTCGGTTGTTTCTAAGTTTTGCGTAATATGCATATCTTAAAGTAACAAACTAAGGTTATTTTGAAACCCAAGAAACTTAAATAACACGCAAACTATTTTTCAAAAGTTTTAACAATATTATTTTTCAGTAGTTCTTTTCAATAGTTAATTCATTAATGTGTATCAAATGACTTTTTTATTTATTACACATGATGCATCCATAAAATTTATTGAAAAGTTGGAAAAAACAATATACAAGAAAAACATACAAAAAACGGCTTCAAATTTTTCTCAATTCTTAACTAATAAAATTACATACAAACTATTTCTTATCTATTAGTTCAAACGTAAGAATTTTTTCTAGAGGTTTTCTTTCTTTAACGAAATTCGTTTAAAAATTATCAATCACTCGACTTCTACTCTCTTATCTAGCAACCATCATATTTTTTGTTAAAGAAACTTTAAAATTAATGACAGATAATGACTGATCAAAAATGCAAAAAATGAATATAAATTTTTAAAAGCAGTGTTAATTTTTTTAACCATCAATCATTTGGTATACTTAATAGTTTTTCTCCTTCTTTACATGTTTAATCAAGTGACTAGAAAATAATAATACAGACTTAAGATTTTGCAGAACAAATGTCAGTAGGCTTTTTTAACAAATGTTAAAATTCAAATGTCCACAAAACGAACAGATTTAAGCCCAATAATTATCACTAGCTAATACATTTCTTTTAACTAAAAGTAAGTTTATAATCTTCTAACTTTAAGAAAACTAAATTCTTTAATCCACATAGGCTATTAAAATACGAAAGAATTTTTTTTATATTTTATGGCAAAATAAGGAATTCAGTAAGATACGCGGAAATTGATTTTTTTTAATATAAATGACATTAGAAAGTTAACAATTGCATAAGAATACCCGGATTATTAAATACAAGTCTCATTGCAAATGATTCCATCGGATATTTATAGGAAGAGTAGAGACAAAAAAATTTTACTTATCTTCATTTTTTTTTAATTCCCGACGTAAGGGATCGCCCAGCAGGGTAGATTTGGTTTTAATTTTTATAGAACAATATTAAAATAAAGCTTGTAATCTAAAAAAAATTGAGATTTAGGTTATTGGCGATAACATTTGGCAGCGATAAATTGGTTCAAAACAAAAAAAAAAGCTCCACCAAGTAAGACTACGAATTTCAATGTTTATAAAATGAAAACCACCGCCTTTTTTTTTAATTCGCTGTAATTAATTGTTCGAAAAAAACGTCATATTTTTATAAGTAGCATAAACGTTAAAAGAAGTATCTTCAAGTATCATTTTCTAGCTTTTATTTGACCGAGGATAAGAACTTGAAGCTTAAGTTTTATATTTAAGCCCATCAACTCCTACAGATGTTGCTGAAGACGAACAGCTTTTTTTTCTTAGCACCAGATTTTGTCAGATTTACCTCAATGTCTGTTATGGGTCAGCAGAACACTTTTCATCCATTTCTAAAGATCTTATTTCGTCAACAAGTTAATCTCCATAGCCTGTCATACCCACAATTGTTAATTCACAGTCATCAACTTTTTACGATAAAGCCTCTTTAGCTGCTAACAGTTTCTGACAGCTGTTCTTTATTTCACACGGCTCTATTGGGGCGTATTCAGAAAAACATACTTTAGGATGGCACGCATTGTTAATGCGATATATATCTTGTAATTTAAGACATTAGTGAAAGAACGTGCCATGTGACTTGTTTAACCCTTTCAGTCCCAGTGATGCCATTTGGCATCATCACCTTCAATATTTTTTTCAAAATGTTTATGTCCCGCTATGACATCCAAACACACATCATTCGATTCTTTACACTTTGTTCTATCCGACAAAATTTTTATTTTATCTCAATAGAAGTCAGAACTGCTATTTTTTTTATTTAGAAAATAGTCAACAAGCGTTTCTCCTGATTTTTGATAAGTTCACTTCAGTTCCACATATTTAAAACGCAATTTAAACTATTTCGGTTAACATAATTACTAAATTTTTTTTAATAGTATGGTCAGATACCTAAAAATATATAACTCGAAGTGTTTTCAGGTAATATATATTTTTTTATTTTGTTGTTTTCCACAGTTAAAGAATTTTGGCATTGTGTCAAAAACCATATAAAAAATTTAAATAGATTTTTTTTTCTTGTGGAATTCGTATATTTGACTTAAAATAAGCTTATTTTGTGAATATCAGATGTTTCTGTAGTGTAGTAAATTTTTGGGACTGAAAGGGTTAAAAATACAAGATTTTTGTATCGTAAATGTTTTGTTTTTTTAAAACGACTACATCTAGACGACACTAAGGAAATGGATATTAATACTAATTAACCTAAGGAAATAGTTATAATACGTAGTCGGTAAGATGACGAAGAGACAGACTTAAAAGAAAAAAATACGAAAAATCCATAGGAAAAAATAATAAGTTAACAAAGACAGCTCCTTATTTTTAATTCAATGTATTTCACAATTTGAGGTGGAATTTACGCATTTGAAATGTTTTTTATTTTGCAATATGGTTCAAAATTTAGGAACAAAATTCATTTTTATATTCCTTTTATTTAACCGAGGAAAAGTGTCTAATGCTCACGCTCGCCATCCTACACTATCTTCTACTACTACTCGAAATGTTTACTTTTCATATCATGGAGTTATTTAATGTGGCTTTGTGTTCAGATGATGGAGATGTTATTTGTCTTGTATAGGAAATTTAAACGTGAACATAAGGCGATCTCATTTTTTTTTTGCTAAATGTATCAGCAAGCTGCCAAATGGCGTACGCCTTGCATGCGAAGCGTCCCAGGTTCGGGTCCACGCATCGCCAAAATAACAGCCGACCTATAAACGGCCCGTGCAGCCCCAAAACGTCCGATGAATAATACTCCGAGTAGAGGGAGTGCACGTTAAATACGTTTCTACCAACGAGCTTATAATAGGGGTAGAGCGGCTAATGGCAACCATACCGTGGAACCAACATGAAGAGAATGCCTCCTAGGGTCACGTGATTGCATCTTCTACTACGAGCAGGCTGTGTATGTATTTTGCTATGGCAATCGGTATAGGAAAGGCTCGTGATATTCGCAGCAGCTGAATTATTGCAAAAATGGTTGTTTCTTGTTGTGCTTTTAACTGCAACGAAGTTCATAAGAAAGGAGGAAGTATTATATATATATAATTTTTCAAAGCTTGATTTGGCTCATTTTTCACAAAATTAGTTGAATGAAGTGAACAGTATGTTCTTAAGTTTTCTTACACACAACACATTTGTATATATTTTTTACAAATATGCATAAAAATATCCTAGCCGTTAATAAATTAAAGTGAAGTGTTTATCAAATGACCTACATAATCAGTAGGTCTAACGCAACATTAATCCAACCAAAAAAAGCATTCCAAAACAAAGACAAAATGTTTTGAAATTCGGCGCTATTTTTTCAAAAAGCGCCAAACGGCACGATAACTTGCCAAATATACTTCCCTTTCTCATAGTCACGTGGTAAACCACGTGACTGTATGAGAAATTATATGAGTGCCACTGGCTCCGTAGTAGAAACCTTCCCTAGGCCGCTCTACCCCTATTATAAGCTCGTTGTGCGTACGATGTCGAACATTAACGGTTGCGTTGTGTGCATATTCAGGTGTCGGCTCGTCACTTGACTGGTTCTAAAATTTGACGCCCGTCGCCAATAGATCTCGTGTAGCTCTAGTGCGACCATAATTCAAACCACCTCCCTTAATTTATAACCATCTTCCACTAATTTAAAAAAGTTTTTTTTATAAGATTCCTATACAAACTTCAGCTCAACATTAACATCAAGAGAACAAACCATTGTTGCTCCCGAGAACTGTATCGAAGTTTGCTCAACAACTAAGTGTTCGTGTCGTGGGGGAAAGTTACGCTTTCTGATTCCTAAGCTTCTGCCCTTGGATGATCGATAAGCCTCCCTTATCATTTAATAGAGAGCTTTCATTACGCTCTTCCTGGGCTTAGAATCCGATCCCGTCGATTATCTTCTAACTAAAGGAATCTTCTTGTTTGTTGTTTCGACACAAGAGGACATTAGTCCATCGGAAACGCTTCATACTCGCGATCGCGTCTAAACTCGAGATTAACGAGCGAGGCTCGTGATGGATCATGAGTTGCGTGTTTGTGTGTGTTTTTTTTTATGTAGATGAGGGTTGGAGAGTGGCGAAATATATTGGAGCGAATAAATTTGGTGCAGGAAAAAATCACGCAGACCTAATGGGAATAAACCAGATGAAAGTATATTTCTTTCGGACCGGATAAAGTCAAAATGACGCCAATTTGTAGCGATGACACAACTTAACAGGATAAAATTTAGTGCTTAAAGTTATGTACGTCATGTAAATATTGATGTCAAAAAGAGTCATCAACAATGTTAGTTTTCTTTCTTAATATAGGTGTGATATTTATGTCGTATTTGGGTGTTTAAGAAACGTCAATTTTTAATATGAACTTATGTATGCTAAATTAGTGTTTGTTTTTTGGGTTGAAGAAACGTCATACTAAAGCTAAACGAAGGATATTAGTGACGGGCATTATAATTTTAAACCGTGGTCAAGTGACGAGGACGTCATCTGAGCCGGCACCTAACGCTTTCTTATAGTGATACACAACGTCAGGACATAAGACCGGGACAAATTAAATAAGCACCAGTAACATATACACGGCACTATTTGTTATTTGATTTTTTTGTGCCCTGTAATAGGAGGACTAAGACGAACGTAACCCCGAATTGTATCCTCCACTGCTTGGGTTAGATTGTACGTTTTCTGGCTTTCTATTTCGATCCTCCCTTTGACTTTAGAACAGTCTAATTGCGCCTCGAAATTTAGAACCCTGGTCAAGTGACAAAGTCGACACCTGAGTCCCCAGTGACATGATGCCTCAACTCACCACGCCCAGTCGGCGACGCCCCATATTAAAGACGGTATTTGGGCAACCCGATAAATTAGGAAAGTAGATTTAATTTCTCCAAAAACATTCATCCTTGTAATTTAAGAAAGTTTTCTTAGTGTTAATATTTACGCATTTTATTCCCAGAAACCTCCGCCTGATTTACGTTCTTGTTGTAAAAAAACTCAAATAAAAAAATAGCCGAATAGATAATTTTTCTCGGTAAAATAACTTTTCTCTCTTAATTTTTTTTCTTGAACGTATTAAAAGTCCTTTAAATATGCTTATAAAATACATCTGTTATAGAAAAGACAGTAGTTTTAATACAAACAAATGAGTCAAATATGTCAACTTTTATGTGAAATACAAAAAAAAGTTGTCCTGCAGAGATTCAAGATTTCAACCCAAATCACATAGAATGAACTGTCACAAAGTTTAAACAAATCCCACTTCCAACGGCATTTAAAGAAACATCTTAAAAAGCTTTATTAGCAAATAGAAAACTTTAAAAAGCGTAGGCTGTCAATTTTAAAGGTATTAAAAAGAATCTGTGTGCCTATTTTAAAACTAGTAAATAGACAAATAAACTAGCCATATAGCCCATTTATGGACGTAAACATTAGGAAACATTGGGGGGGGATTGTAGTAATTCCGTTTCAATTACTAAAAATAAGTAATGAAAATCTAAACAGATCCTGTGAGTGCACATATTTAAGTTATATACATATTTCAGTCAAATACATATTTATACAGCATTTCGTTTGTTTTAATCTTACAGTATTTTTTACAAATGTTTTGGTTAGTTCACGTTTTCCTAGTTCATGTTTTAAACTAAATGCAATTCGCTTTTAAAGTAAATAGCATTTAATAAGAATGTTTTTCTCAACCCTTTGAAGTATATTTCTCCAAATATTTATCTATTGACGCGCACATTTTTCAAAAATGTAAACTAGAATATTGTGTTGACCCAAAATAGTTATTTTCCTTGCTTTATTTACGTAGAAAAGTATTTGAGACTCATGAAATTTTTATTAGGTGTAAAATTTTAAAATTCTGCATTATGTAAACACACTGCATGCACTAAAGTTGATTTTGTAACGCGTTCTCTTTTTGGCATGTGCGTAATAAAATAATACCAAACCAGGCACTAACCCTTTCGAAAGAATTTCGTAAATGGGCAATAAAAATAACTGTTGTTTAATGGCACTAGAAATAACTGCTCCTGTCCCCGTATTTCGTGTATTTGAAACTTATAAAATGCACTTAACGGTTTTGAAATAGGATCGTGTTTGAGAATTATGGAACTTAAAAAATAATTTCGGTTTCCTTTATTTGAGAAAACAATTGGTTTTTGGTAAATTAAGTATACATAATATTCACTTACTCGACTTTTATATTGGAAAGCTTATTTTAAATGTACAAAATTTTCAATTTTACAAATAATGTTTTATACCTTTTATACTCTGTTACAGTTTTAAAGTATATTAAAGGAACTTCGACTTTTAAACTCCCTGTTCTAAAAAACGAATTTAGATAGTCACTTACTTATAAATGTAATAATTATTTAATCTATACCAAAATATAAGAATATTATGCAAAAAAAATTTAGATTTCTTAACTTACGTGCTTTAAACCATTCATCTTTCATAAAAAAATGCATAAATATCTGAAGAATTGTTCCAAATTTTAGAAATTTTAAGATTTAAAGTAACTTTTAACTGACTATATTTTAGGTACTCACTATGAAAAATTTCATACTTGGTGTCACCAAAAATTGGTTCCTACCAGCTACAGCGCCAGTGTGACAAAAGTTTAACCGTATTTTAAATTGAACTACTTTTCCGATTTCGGAAACCTAAAAAAACCTTAAAAAATGTTCAACCGAATTCCAAAAATATGATGAAACATTTCATCACATAACCGCTGCAGCAACTAGAAACTATTTTTTAAACCTAGGACGACATTTTTAACCACGCTCAATCTCATGCTCATCAAGCTAAAGAAAGGTCTTTGTTAAATAAGACAACTCTTGTATAGATACTACAAAATTCCCGACTAGGGTATTTTTCCATAATGGTTAATTTTCGAACGCGATTTCATGACGTAAAGATAAAAATAAAAACATTAGTATACATTGAATCAGTAGTACAAAAGTGTTTAAACTATGTGGAAATTAATGATTGTAAAAGAAATGTATACAAATTAATCTGGTTCTATGACATATTTTTTTTAACTATTGTGGTGAAGTCGTCATAGATTAATGGTGTGGTGTGACAGTAGGATTTCAATAAGAATTTTAAGTTTGCGTTGTAATAAAAATCCCATAACATTTAGTTAATAATCGAATTTTCACAGGGTCTGCAAATTTCTACTACATACTGGAAAAACTATTGCTCTGAACACCTTAGTTCTGTTAAAAATATACAGCGAGATTTCAAAAGTAGTATTTCTTAAAAAAAGATGAATAATTTAGTTCCCGAGGGCAAAGAAAAAAGGCAATAAATTTCATTGGGTTTGGAAAATGCGTTTGCTCATGCTGAATAAACTTTTTTCTATCCTTGCATTCAAAAGCAAGATAAGTGTAAAACTGGAAAGACAGTCAGAGTCATAAACAAAGCTCAGTCAAACAAACTACTCGGTTTCCCTTTCTTTCATTTACATGCTCTAATACGACATAGGGTCACATGGGGGAATTATGGATCACTCTCTTTCCGGGGTAAATAAAGATCACTAAGTTTTAAGGATTAAAAATGGTTTTTGGAAAAAAAATAAATTATGCCAAGTCATCCTTATACATTCTATTTTCTAATATCAAGTTCAAAAACAATGTAACTCTGCAGCAAATAATAGAAAAAAAATACTTTTTACACTACTATAAAAACATCTTCAAAAAAGATTGTCTTTGAAAAACATGATTTTTTTTAAGATCCATACTGGAGAAACATATTTGAACTAACTATATTGTTGGTGCTATTTTTCAATAGGAAAAGGTCTAAGCTTTTCATTCCGATATAAATTTTTTCATAATTATTTTTTTTAATGATTTTAAAGGTATATCGATTTATCCCCCAGTTTAATGGGGTAATTCTGGATCACTGGGGTAATTCTGGATCAGTGATATTTTTAAATTTTTCATGTGTTTTTAGCTAAGTGGTATGCGCCATTTTGAAGCAAAAAATCAGATTAGACTGCATTTCAAATTTCATTAAAAAATTCGAATTAAAAGTTTATTTAAAATTTAAATAACAAAAAATCTAATCTACATTGAAATAACATGCAAATTCCATTTTTATTCAATATTTTGACTCTTTTCATTTCGTTAAACTTACGAGAAACTTTCGAGATACTTCGAACTGTAAATTAATTTAACAAACGATAAATAACCGAATTTTCGAAAGAATGTAAATTGGAAATTGTGGCATAATTTATTAAAAAAGATCATCATTATTCTTCGAGTTTAAAAAAAATTAGCAAACGATAAAGTCTAATTTTTTTCTGAGAAAGAAGTTAATAAAAAGTTAATTTAGGCGTTTAAAAGTTTGCTTTGAATTATATTTTAACTGCAACCAAAAATTAATTTACTTTTAATATGCATTACTATAAAAAAAAGGGTGATCCATAACTACCCCATGTGTGATCCATAATTGCCCAAACCCGGGGTAATTCCTGATCACTCAATAATTAAAATAAAACTAATAATTAAGTTTTAGGTAAAGTGATTATTTAAATAAATTCTAAATTATTTAAGCTTACTCCATGCAAAATGAAATCTTTCTATCTTTCATACTTTAGAAAAAAATAGGATGTTGTGATTTTTTGATCCATAATTCCCCCATATGACCCTAATTACAAGCAGATAAATACTTCTCTTCACACACACGAATTCGGAAGCAATTTCTTCTATACACTGATGTTCAAAAGTAACTTTCTAAAAACGTAAATTAGATATTAGACTTGATCACAACAAATCAAGAAATTTAAAAGATATTTTATAAATTTTTAAATATGTTAACCGATTATTTAAGAGGTTCAGAACTGTTCAAATGTATTATTATACATAGCTATTAGACAAGTACATCAAAAATCTTTGTTGGCAACACAAAGCATCAGGGGTCAAGACCCTCCCATCCTTATGCCCTTCATAACATCTTACTGGAAACGTTATAAAAGTGAAATTTTTCACGTCATTTTAAAATCTCTTATTCGTAAAAAATGAAATGCGTAAAACCCTTTTTGGATACTGACACTTATTAAAGTATGATACAAGACCTTCTCAAAAACTATTATAGCCTAATACTTTCTGTAATTGGTCATTTTATCGTTTCCGGCTATTACTAGCCTCTTTTAGGAGCATTAACACAGCCTCCAAATTTAGAACCCCGGTCAAGTGACTAGATCTACACCTGAGCCGAGCACCCAACGGTTTTGTTTGAATTATCGTCGCACTAGAGCTACACGAGGGCTATTGGCGACGGGCATCGTATTTTAGAACCACAGTCAGGTGATGAGCCAACACCTGAATAGGCACCCAACGCAACCGTTAAGGGCGACATCGTACGCAGCGTCAGCACCCAATGGAACTTCGAGCGACATCGTACGATAAAGCAGTCGGGATTTTTCACTCCAGATTTAATGAGAACGTATATCGCAGTGAACTCATGCAACCCAGTGGTATTTAAAGGTAGATAGAAAGGCTAGGACAGGAACAG
Source organism: Hylyphantes graminicola (assembly GCA_023701765.1). NCBI lineage: Eukaryota > Metazoa > Arthropoda > Arachnida > Araneae > Linyphiidae > Hylyphantes > Hylyphantes graminicola. The sequence continues at coordinate 23,600,079 of CM043122.1, forward strand.
AACCTAGAACCTTCTCGGTAGCGGCTCGTCGCTTATTGACCTCGGCCACTTGGGGCCACTCTTTCCTGTTAATTTAATACTCATGGAAACTTTTATAGTACGGATGCGCATACAGAAGGACAAAAGTATAGAATATAGTTACATTTAAATGCACTCTTACTAAACGAAATAAATCGAACGGTTTGAATTTAATGTAGAAGAAGAGAGAGGCGACAGACGTAAATCTTAAAAATATCAATACCTACTTCCCATATTTTTTAAATATCTTTCGAGCTAAAAAAAAGGAAAGAGGCTAAAAATGAGAGAGAATAATTTTGAAATTAAAACCAACAACTGAGTTTAAGCTATGACTAACACCAGTTTATCATACAAATTTTTGAATTGCGGTAACATACATTAATAAGTTGAAATATAATGATAATTGTTTCACATATATGTATAGCTTAGGTTGAGAACTTTTGTATTCTAATTTCAATTATGTTACGACTCGGTTAAGGTAATGAGTATAGTTTCTAAGCGGTCTTATGTCTTTTCATTGAATCAAATATTATTTTATTAACACAAAATAGAAAAATAAAAACATCGATAATAATTCTTTAAATTATAAAGTCTTTATAAATTCGCTAAAATAAGTTTTAGCTGTAAAAAGAAACAGCATGCAAATAATATGTTACTTTTCTGCTTTATTTTGCATTTGGATAACAATAAAATTTTTAAAATTTTTAAGCATATTCCACGTAATTTTAGGTTTGTAATAAAATTAAACTTTATTAGACAGTATGTTATTTTATAAGTACATAAACAAAAAAGTCACAAATAATAACATTACTGTCTTTTGAAATCAGAAAACTTTAGACATTCACTAAATTTTTCACATAAAAATAATTAGCATCATGTATTCAACTTTATAAAAATATTTAGCTTTGACTGTTACTAAATTTCTATACATTTATAACCAAAGAATCGCCTTACCTGGTACGTAGACATTCAAGTAGAGGCAGTCTTCGCTCTCGTTCCTCAAGAAAGGTATCAGCTTCTTCAGGTACTCGAGTCGCCCCATCGGCATGTGTCGCAAAGACTCAGTCTCGTTCTTGATGTCCGGGTACCGCTGAGGACACACTGGTCCATAGCGGTCAGCTATTCGGACCCCGCGCCACTGACCAGGATTGACTGGAGGCATGAACCGCAAGTGGCCTATGGGTGGTGCAGCGTATGGTATGCCGAGGAATACCTCGACGGCACCAACATTGCGGTTGGGGAGCTTCACGGAAAGGCCTCTTATGGTGCCATACTTCGTGCCAATTGTCCTGGTCATCACTCGTCGAATGCCTTGACTGTCCACGCTAGTCATGGTCAGCAGGACGACCGAGATGTAATACAGAGCGAACAGCATCTTGAATTGGTGAGGAGTGGTCACTGTTCTTGAAGCATGGTTGTTGATGAAGAATTGTCTGTCGGAAAAGCTGCCTGGAAAGTTTTGTTTACAAGGAATGTTGAAGTTTTGCTCGTGGAAAAAGTTGTGGAGTTCTTTTTGAAAGATTATTCGGTGCTGGAAAGTTTTGAAATTCAGATTTTAAAAGTGTTGAAATTGCTAACTACATTATGATAGTTTCCAGAAGTCACAATTTGTCCCTATATTTCAACAGCTGTTGAGAATGTCAGTGTCTGTGTCAAACAGTGAGAAAAAGTTTTAAAAGACTTTTGTCCCGTGTTACGTTAGTTGATAATATTCAGAGTTTAGTTCACAAGGCATAAAAAAGAATTAATTTTCAACACAAGTTTCCATCATTCCAAATTAATGACAATAACAAAATCCATTTTTAAATAAATATTTATAACTAACTTAAATTAATTTAATTAAATAAATTATGTACATTCTTAAAATACATCATGAAGAAAAAATCAACTAAATCCTACCCAGCGCATGAAACGCGACCAACTCAAAAACCAACTCAAACCGTCCACCGACGGTCCATCCCGATCAACAGTTTGTGCCACCAGAGCGAGTGTGCTTCTGCCATCCTTCGACGCGGGAAGAGCACTCCTGGATAGTGCAGAACCGGATAGTGTCGAGCCGGACTGTGGAGTGCCGGAGACACATGTCTTGGGATGCTTGCGAAAGATGGGGTGGTGCGCATGCGCCCTCATCGGGGAATGATCGACTCTCGCCCACAGGGAGAGACCTATTATCGATCTAGACCATTGGGCTCCAAACCAAAACCCAGAAACTAAGACTTCCACAAAACTTATCAACTCACCCAACTGTGAGACGCGCGAATTCGAGTTATTGAGTTTTACACCGAGTTGGTCTCAGGAACACAGAGCGAGATCTAAGACGGAGAGGGATTGTTTGAGCTTAACTAAGTTTTTTTGCGTCGATGAAACTTTTGCTTAGTTATGGGGCGCGTGCGTGTTGGGAAGAAAATTTTATGAAGTTTTAGAACTTGTTAACAATGGAATTGTTTTATATATTTTTGTGCATGGTGTATTTAAAATTTTAGAAAAAATATAATCCACAGAAAATATAAATTTTTTTCAATATAAGACGTCAAATTCTAATTGAGAAATTTCCTACTAAATAAGTTTTGGCGCAAAAACTTCGCAAAGTTCATAACAAATGTATTTTTGTTTGGTACTAAAGTTTAAGTAAAAATATATATGTACTACAGATACAAAATATGTAATGGTCTCGCATTAACCTTCTAAACGTTAGACGCGGATTTTTCCGTAATTTATGAAGAAGTTTTTCCAGCAATAGCAATGAATTTTAACTTTACAAATAATTTTTTTTACTGGAAAAGATTTTTAGATTATCTTTTCAAAATTAAGCCAAACTCTGAATTTTTAAAATAATATTTCATTAAAAATAAATTTTCAAATTTAAGTAAGCAAACATAAATTTTATTCCATTTCCAGACCATTCATTAGGCTGAAATATAGAAGCCTCCTAATAAAAATTTTCTTTGTATTTTATTACAGACTTACTGACTTAGAAATTTATTGAGACAATTAAAGGAATTGTTTCTTAGCTTTTTGATTTTTACCCATTGAAGTTTAACAAATTTTAAGATAACTAGCATGCTTTTATACTATTTTAACATATCTGAATAACGTTTCTTATGATTTTTCTTTTCTCCAAATTTTTTGCAGATTTAAGCATTTTTAAAATGCAAAATCCATAATGATTCGAGATAACAGATGGCAAGTACTTGTAAAACACTGGTTGGAGTGTAAATTAGATGGCAATAACTATACTGAAATTTAAAAGCTGATTTTATTGAATGTTTGTGGCTGCAAAATAATTAAAAACCGATTTTGCTCATCCTATGTGATGTTGTCATGTTGTTGTAGCTGAACTTACTTTACTCATAGTTTTGAAATGTGCTGTCATGCACACACTGATACAGTTGGCTTGACGTGAAACTTGTACATTAGTCATTGATTTACGCTATATTCATGGTCAAAAGTGTATAAAAGTTTTATTGTAGTCAATAGGAATAAGTTATAATATAGAAGCAAAAAAATCATCTACAATGAAAACTACATGCAACAACTTTCAAGAAAATTAGACAGGTATGGCTGCTGCAATTGAAGAGTACACGGGAAGAAGCGATTGATTTCGTACAAGGCTTTCTTTAATAGCCTCTTTGGGGATGATAGCTAGAAATCGCCTAAACTGGTGTAAAGAAGCCAGTTGCTCGCTTTGTTTTATCTTTTGCGGCAACCCTAATTCAAGCCAGATTTGAGTGGAACGAGTCAAACGTTTGTACCGCAAATGAGGAACCATAAGGAAAACCGGTTTCCGGTCGCCAATGTCCGCCAAGCAGAGACAATTACGGAAATACTCTAAAGAAATCAATCGGTTCTTCCCGTGTACTCTTCAATTGTGATGTAACATCTTTGTTCAGATCTACTTATCACCACTCGCTTATAATCTTAAGATCTCAGGAAAATCCTACATGTATATTCTTCATCTAAACATACTTTTTATAGAAATATATAAAAAAAAGTATACCTTGCGAAGCAATTTTTTAAAAAAAATGTTTAATAGTTACTGACAGACACACCTTAAGCTCTAAAAATACACATTTTTTGGGCTATAAATGCAAAAAAGCCGTATAACTTATTGGAGTTAAAAGTTCACTGCAACTTTGTTTTAATCCAAAAAGCCATTAAAATTAACTGCTAAAAAACTTTTTTTTTAAGTTTATAGAAAGAACTAGTTAAAAGTTATTTTTTAAGAGCTCCAATATCGCATTGACCATCGTTCACCTTTTTTCATAGAAATAAAAGACAGATACCTGTAATCAAAGGCTGCAAACTGATTTTCGGATCTTCTTCTATCTGACCAGATCAATTTCGAAACTAATTAACCTGTTAATTGTTTGTGGGGAGGTTTAAAAAATGTCCCCGAATGGGGACACCAGGTCACAAGAGGTTATAATGTATCGCGATTTTACAATCATCATTCATTAGTTTTTAGGTAAAGAATCTCCAAAAATGATTCGTTTTTATATTTTTAGGTACATAGCTACAACTTGCTTCTAGCCGAACCTCACCCATTAGTAGATAAAAATAAAGCATTTACAATTAAATTTAAATATTAGGAATGCATTGAAAATCATGGGCATCTACAGTTTATATGTTCTAGTGGTAAATGGAGAAGTGCACCTCTTGCCTTGACTTGCAGACTTGCAGCATTGAGGCTGGCCCATATGTCCACAGCGGCCAACAGTCCATAACCAAGTTAATTTAAACTCCGATCAAAGCATTGATTCGGGGGCTGGGGAGCCCAGTCGGTTAAGCACTCGCTTAGCATGCGGAAGGTCCCAGGTTCGGGTCCGGGCATCGCCAAAATAGCTGCCGACCTATAAACGGCCCGTGCAGCCAAAAATGTCCGACGAATAATACCCCGTGTAAGGGAGTGCACGTTAAATATCCTTCAAAGTCCTAACGCTGCGTACGATGTCACCCTTAACTGTTGCGTTGGGTGCCTATTCAGGTGTTGGCTCGTCACCTGACTGTGGTTCTAAAATACGACGCCCTTCGCCAATAGCCCTCGTGTAGCTCTAGTGCGACGATAATTCAAAACCTAACCAAACCTGGCTGAACTACACACATTAGAAGATAAAAATACCACATTTACAATTAAATTTAAATATTAGAAATGCATTGAAAAACATTGCCGTCTGCAGTTTTATGTTCTAGTGGTAAATGGAGAAGTACCCCTCTTGCCTTGACTTGCAGCATTGAGGCTGGCCCATATGTCCACAGCGGACAACAGCCCATAACCAAGTTAATTTAAACTCCAATCAAAGTATTGATTCGTCCCGACGCCTGCCAAAAGTCACGTGTAAGAAAAAAAATCGCCACCCACCCAACACACCATCCAAGCAAAAAGTAATCTCATAACTGGTCCAACAATCGAACTGAAAAGACTAGAGTAATTGGAAGGACGCGTCTTCCTCCAGATTTCACTTTCTCAGAGGAACTCAAAACAGTGGGGGAAAAGAAGGCAAAAAACATGGTTTTATCTACAGATCGTGACGAGTCTTCTAAAAGGGGATAAAACTAGGGAGCCTAGGACAGGATAGATCTATATCTTTCCTTCACAGTAAGAGAAAAGAGAGACTGAAAAGTAATTTAACCATTTTTTTTCTGAGTGCGAATGCCTTGGCAGCTGAATAGTAATGAAAGACTCTCTTGACTCAATCAGGATTTGAAAATGTACTTTTGAAATCGTTTGTCTTGTGTCTGGTAAGTTAATATTGCCCGTTCACTTGGAACGAGATGAACTACTGGACTACCATATAATTTTGCTGCAATTATGTGAAGCAAAACTTTTTTAGCATAGATATTTTACTGTTATGCTTGCAATATTCTGCATAATAGCTATACACATAGAAATAAATAATCGCAATTGACAATAAAACTTTTTTCACCTAACTCTACTGCTCCATTGTCTAACAACTTGTAAGTAACTCCGATAAAAATGACACGCAATCTACTATTCGATTTTTTATGTTAGGAACACAAAGTACTAATGGAGACATCAAATGTTTTAATTCTAAGTTACGGCTTGAATTGCTGCTGTTAAATTACAAAACATTTCCTTTTTTTTTTAAATTTTTTTTCCAATATGTTAACTTTTCTGCCTGCCTTCAAACAGTGATGGTTAAAATAAATGTTTTCAGGTCTTTTTCGGATATTCTTTGTGCAATTCACGTTTTTGTGTGTAATGCATTTCAAAGTTTGAAATGACATTTTAATAGTTATGTTTAATTTTGAGTGCAATGTTAGGACTTTTTTTTTCTTGTAAATTGCGTTTTACAAAACTACAATAACGTATCGTAAAAAATACGAATTTACATTTTAATTTGTTTGAACTGATCCTCACTTCTTGATTCCTTTTTTGCATACAGTCGATAAATAATAAAAATAATTTTAACGATATCCTATGCATTTTAATGCATACGAAGTTTTTTTTATTTAAAAAAAATGGCAACAGCTATTTTTTTTAAGTACTTTACAAAACCATATCTTTTTAAGCCCTATTTTTATACTTAATCCTAAAACAAGACCTTTCTTACTTTTTCATAAGTCAATTTTCTTTTAGGTCGGTCCTCATACATACAACTAATTAGAACAATGGTGTTTACAAAAAAACTAGTATGTAACTCAATAAGTTATAATTTATTCATAATGAATTTTAATTAACCTCGCCGAATGTGCTTAAAAAATGTATTAATTACTTTTAATTTCATTTTGTTCATAAGCAATAAGCCAGAACAAAATTTTAAATTACATAATAATTAATTTAAAGAAAATCTCTGAATTTTAGAAGACTGCACAGAAAAGTTCAGTATTTAGTATGTATTCTCTGATCACTCCCTTTCTTTTTAAATAACAAGCCATAAACAAAGAAATTTCAAACTTCTGTCGTTAAAGTTTAAAACAAAAGCGTAGTTTCGACATATAAGAAAAACACTAACTTTTGAACATTATTTTTGAAAGTCTTCTCGCTGCCACAAAAATAGTCGTTCGCTGCCTCAGGTCGAAAACTTTCGTTAAGTAGTCACCATCAGCGCTTTTCACTTTCATTCCGTAAACGATCAGTCACTTTAAGTTTGAAAATTTTTTATGGCCAACTAGCACTTTAATTGGTTTAAAAAGCTTAGAACCTGAAACCGGTTTCATTGTTTTAAATATAAGTATTCATCAATCGAATCTCAACACTTCATTATTGATCTTTCCCTAATAATTGAGAAAGTCAAACGCTACTTACATCGAGGGTAAATAAATTATAATTTTTATTAAAACTAAAAAAACTAAAACTAAACTCCTTAGCGCAACAGACCATTACTGGGCCAAGGCCTGCAGTGCCCATTTCAGCTTTCGTGACCTAGAGCTCTGGGATTCTATGCATATGTCCCAGTTAGGTGGTCAGCCTCACGCGGAACCCCCAGTGTTTAATTCCCAATCATGCTTGGTACCCATTTTATAGACCCACTCAAGGGATGAAAGGATAGGTAAACCTCGTCCATTCCGGGATTCGATCCCCGAACCTGTGGCGTGGCAATGCGAAGCACTACTCACTAAGCCACTGGGCCTCATAAGTTTTACTACAGTTGAAAACGTCACCTCTTGTATAGATTTACGTTAGAATACAGAAGCTCACAACCCAGTAATAATAGGGACTTCTTGTTCGAAAACGAATTCGTTATAACTTTTGGGGCATGATTTATTACATGGCTTAAATAGCTAGCAAAAGAATTCATTAGTTCGTAGCATGAAAGAAATTTACCGAATACTTGAAAAACTCGTGACAGTTCGACCAATAAATTTTTAACTTGAATAATACCCCCAAAAATATAGATTTCAACCAAAAGTTTTACATCTTGGTAATTAAATTTCATATAGTTTATACTTTGTATACCACTTTTCTCTTTTAGTATTACTTTTCTTTAATTAACGAATTATTAAGAATTTTGGCGTATTAATATCTTCAAGATTGATCAGTGAATGAGTTTACATGGGTAGACGAAGAATAAGAAAATTTAATGAAATTACTTAACATTTATTTGTTTTAGTGTACTTAATATTTACAACAATAGCCTTATCACCGACCATTTTTTATAAAATTTATGTTAATTTTAATCTTGCCATTCGTCTTAAGCGAGTCTTACCATCGTCCTTTTAACCTTACCGTTGCTTTCACAATGCAATACATTAAACATAAACTTTTTAAGTACACTAGCAGTGGTTTCTCTCTTTCTCTCTCTTCATTTAAAAACATTTTTAAAAAAGGTTAATTGAAGCACGTATCACTCCATATGTACTCTATAAATTAACCAAAATTTGACACGATAACTTCAAGTTAAACAAAGCCGATTCATGTATTCATCATTATTTTTAAATATCTATAAATGAAGGAAATGAGTAATTTCATTGCACAGTTTATGAAACTAAAAAAATTGAATGTTTATGTTAAAAAAATATTGATTTATAATCAGAGTTGGTTTCTTTAAAGAATTTGATACAAATTTCTTCCCTTTAATGCGACAAGGATGTTCGTGGTTGTAAGAAGGCAAGTTATTTTCTTAATTTTATTTTTTAGCTTTACTAAAATGAAACATTTGAAAATTATTATTTTAAATTTTAATGAAAAAAATTGAAATGCTACAATTATTAATTAATGAAACCGGTTTGAATAGACAGCATATTTCTTTGTGTATGACCTTCATTGAGCAATAAAATATGAAAAATGTCCTAATTGTGACAAACTTGTTGCTTTTAGCCCCATTTAACTTACATTTTCAAAATTTTAGTGCCTACAAAATTAATTCTATTTTACTTCTTGGGCCAATTATTTTAATCATCCTCGGGAATTTAAACAACTTCTTCGTAAATCCAAACAATTCATGAAGAAATAACTTCCGATTTTTCTGAAATAAAGGTTGGGAAATAATTATATATAATTACATATGAAACCTAGAAGTGATCAAAATCTAGCGAATCAAATCTACCTTGATCTTTTAAGTGTTCCCTAGTGACATTCCAACTACGCAAATTGGTTTAACAATTGAATATTAGGACCAACTAACTGATTTTGCTGTCTCACCTGAATGTAAATTAGATCGTTTTCTTATTTTCATACTGGCGAATTACAATGAATTAAGAACCTTGCAAAATTGTTTCACTAAATATATTCCTGTCACTTTCCTTCTATATTATGGATATCGGAATGAGAATTCAATTATATTATTTAAATGGTTACAAAGTGTTTAACTGTTGTAGAAATGAAAATAAATCTGGCGATGTTTTAGTTTACGGGAAAGAATTTCATGATTTTGTAAGTAACTTAACATTGTCAATGTTCTCTACTGAGGTATTAATATTACGCAGTAAAAATTCAGAACTTTTTGATAGCCTTTTTTAGATGTTATATCCATATACAAAAGATTATTTTAGCCATGAACTCATCATTGAACTTATCGTTTGGAAATTGAAAAGTTTAGTGGAAGAACGTGCTAAGTGACATTCTTGAAAAAAGCCAGATTTTTGTTTTAATGTACATGTTATTCCCTTCTTAAAAGATAACAAGATTCTCCTTTTTCATATACTTAAAGTTAAGTATACTTTTTACAATTTGTAAGTACCGTTTTTAACAAATCCGAGTGCAGAAGAAAAAAAAATTAAAGCTTACTTAACCATTTTCCCCTTTTGATCACTTAGCTTGTTCTTCCACTAAGCTTTTAAATTATGTGTTAACTGGAGACATAAATATTACTATTTTAGAAAATAGTAAAATAATCAGTGATTATTTAATTATCATATTAGAAAAAGGATTCTAATCCATGTGGAATATTAAGAAAAAAGCTAGACATATGGGAAACATTCATTGATAATATATGAAGAGTACACGGGAATAACCGATTGATTTATTAGGCGGACGTCCGCAATTGTCTGCTTGGCGGCAGAAAACCGGTTTCTCTCTTTCTTCTTCGCTTGGTCCAAGCGTTGGGATAGCCAATCGCCTGAATCTTGGTAGCTAGGAACCACAGAGATAGTAGTTAAATTATTAGCGTGGTATATCACGTGACCTACAACACTGACTTCATTGGGGCTCTTCTGGGAGCTCCTTGCGCGTCCCGTCGTTAGCATTGGAGTTCACGTGATCTGCCAGTCTATTACTTTAACTATGATATCTGTGGTAGGAATTGGTTTCCTTACACAAGTTTAGGCGATCACTCGCTATCATCGCCAAAGTGGACTAAGGAAACTTCTCTGATAAGCTTCAGAAGAAATTGATAATAAAGACTAGAACAACAAATTTCCTCGTTAGAAATGCCAAATATAACGGAAAATATTAGCTTTAATGTAATGTAATTTAATGCAATCAAAAATTCTACTTTCACGAGAATTTGCAACTGATTTGATCAATAGACGATAACATAAAGGTAGCAAAAACTATGGTTAAGGATTTAAATTAAAATCTGTTTGATACGACAAAATTTCTGTAAAAAGCCTTTTAAGCATAAACCCGAAATAATGATTTAATAAATGTCTTTTAAAGAGGGTGTTTGACAGGAAGAAATACGTTGATTTAAAATGTATCAAGCCAATAAAAAATTTACACTGCTTCCTGTATTTAGCACCTAAAATTTTTGCTCTCTGCCTACCGAAAAAAATAATTTTGACAGTTTAAGGACAAACTTATTTTTAGTAGACAGTAAGTTGCGGTTTGCTAGTGTATTTTTATTGTTGATTATCGTAAACCAATACGGGGGATTAATATTTTGCCGCTCATTCATATACTTATTTATACATAAGGAAGGTCCAACCATTTGCCTTTGTGTTTCCACCTTTTTCTTTGAGTCTTAATTTGTCATGAGCTAAAGCTCTAGATTAGCGGTCGCCAGTCGCTAACTGGAGACTATTACATCGAAAGTGGCTACCTAAAAATCGAACCCCAGTCGCCAAATGTGGCTATCATAATTTTTCCTTTTTGTTCAACAAATAATTAATACTGAAGCTGTGCATTTCTAAAATAATAAAACTCTCCGATTCGATTCTGTCGGGAAGAAAGACTTGATGACAGTTGTTGTTCATCGGTGAAATTTTTCATCATCATTTTGTGTGTGACGTCACTGAGTCCTCCGTGGGAATCCATGGGAAGACCATGGGAATTTGACTTCCTAAAAAAAGTTACACCATAAAAAAAAAGAAAAAAAAAGAAACTCGCACCTTGACCAGGGTCCTAAATTACGAGGCGTAATTGGCTGCGATGGCAGTAAATGACCATAATTGGTTACGCCTCGTAATTTAGAACCCTGGTCAAGAGACGAGCTTCTTTTTTATGGTGCAACTTCTTTAATTTTTTTAAATCAAAATACCGTAGTCTACTATGCATGTTCATCAAATTTGATTAGGTTTCGTAAAATACTTTACTCGCTAAAGAGCTCTGAACACCTCACGTTAATTAATAACCATCCTGTTTATATTTAAATTTAAAACTGGCTACTAAAAATCCAAATATGGCTATCATTTTTTTTTCACTCTGGTAGCCACTGGCTACTATTAAAAATTCCTAGTCTAGAGCATCATCATGAGCTTTTAATTTTATGTAATATCGTTTGTATAATTTTATGTGTTTGTCTGGACGGACACTAAAGCCGTCAGCCAATATATTCAAACTGAATTAAGTTAAGTTTTACTTCCCTTTGAATAAGAAAAATATAAGTTTTAACTGGAATATTTTCATCAAAGAGCCCTCAAAAACAAATCCTTACGAATGACGTTTCACAAGTTAAAACATTATGAGTCTCTACATAAGAACAAATAGCTGGGCTGAAGAGCCCAGTCTATAAGGCTCTTACTTCGAATGCGAAGGATACCAGGTTCGAGACAAGGCATTGCCAAAACAAATGTCGATCTATAAACAGTCTGTGTAGCCAGAAGTTTAACAAATAACACACGGTGGTAGAGGAGGAGTACACGCTAAATATGTTCCAAATTTATTCTTAAAAATAGAAAACAAGGAAGTTATTACAGAGTAGTATTGTACATATATAAGATTTAAATTGTATTAATTTACATTCATCTCTTCCCCTCCCAATTAAAATTAGTGTTACTATATTGTTTTTATTTGAATTACTTAATATTTTTTTAATCTTCTACAGCTTTCAAAATGCATGTTTTAGTTTATATTTTAAAAATGCTCCTCTTTCCTAAATTCTGTATTTCCCCTAATATCGAATTTGAAATAATTATAAACTGAATGTGCTATACATGTTAGAATAATTATTAGATTTTGATGCGATACAAATAAATATATTTTCTGCTTAAACGATAACTTTTTGAGTATTAAATCTTACACACCGTTTCATTTTTTTTAAGTATGCTGTAATCAATAGCTCGAATAACCCAACAATGAATGTTCTTGGTGCCTTTTAATTATTTAAAAATATTTAATATTTAGTAAGTACAATTTCATTCATACCAAATATGAATTAAGAATTCTCATTAGAGTTTAAAAATCAAACGCATCATTCAAAAGTTCGTAATAGTATCGACAAAAGTTATACAGTAAAATCTCTTTATAACGAATATCATTATAACGAAATATCCAGTATAACGAAATTAATCCTTGGTCCCCTTTGAAATCCCATAAGAATAATGCTTCAAAATGTCCGATTTAACGAAATTTTCAAAACTCCTAGTTTCATTATAACGAAGGATTTTTCTGCAGGTAACTCCGTACTTTTCTGTTTCTGCTGTTTTGTAAAGACACCAAACAAGTTTTAAAAGGGTGTATCTAGCACTTTATTGTCACTCCGGAGCAAAAGTGGGAGGGTCTGTTCACCCCATACTTCTATTCTTCTGCTTAGCTGTCTTTTTCCCTAACCCCTAAGAATGGCCGAAATTTCTATTCAATGGTTCATACTCAAAAATTCGTAGTGAGTGACCAGTACAATGCCCTTCAGAATTTTCTAATGATAGCCTGTCATTATGAGACTTTTAGATTTTGTTGTTTCTTGGATTGATTTTGAAACCTTGTGTACATGGGCGTTACTTTATTTTTGTCACTAAGGCAGTCTTTTAAGAATGAAATCGGCCGTTGGCTTTGTTGTCACAGAATATTATTCCTTGAAGACTAATGGTTTGTTACACACTTAACCTTAACCAAAGGGGAAAGGATGGACATGTCCGTTCCGTATTTTTCCTCACTTCTTTTCACTCTAGTGTGAGCAGGTTGTCTTTTACTCTGTCTCATTCCGATTCCATGCTTACATGAAAGCTAGAATAAATGTTTTTCCCCCGAGGCTTGTTCTTTTAACTTTTTTTTATTGTTCTTCAACTTTTATAAACTATTAATCTTGATTATATATTATTTAAAACTTAATTATTTAAAATATAAATATTGTAACTTGCATATTAATGAAATGTTTGCATATTTTTATTGACTTTTGGAGCATTTTGAATTTTAGATTTTTTTTTGTGAAATTCCGTTTTAACGAACATTCCACTATAACGAAAAACTATTTCGGTCCCTTGAATTTCGTTGTAACGGGAATTTACTGTATTAGCTAATTTTTTTGCAATTAGAACATGAGTAATGACATTTGGAATAATTAATAATTCCTCGACAAAAGTTTACGGTCTCATAAGAGAAAAATAAAATATAAATTTGGCTTTCCGCTTGCTTTTGTAAAACTTTTTGCTCTAGAACCTTGAATGATGTGAGATTATTATATAGCAAGTTTCAATTGAGTGATTTCCTTCACAGTTGCTTTCTTGCTAACTTTTGTGCTTATAACGAAGTGTAAGAAAACCATACATATGTAAAGAAAAAGTAAATTGTCCAGTAATCCCATGGACAAAAAGAAAACAAGTTTTGAAGCATTTTCGCTGATTTCAAAAAATTTAGCGCTGCCATCTGTGTTCTGTGAGAAGACTTAACTTTTCTTCCTCTAAAAATTATTTTGTATTTACTCATTATATAGGTTAAGTATGGCAATAGATATTCATTAATGGCAATAAAAAAAATTAAAAAATCTTGCTTTTAAAAATTTAAGCATACATTTAACAAGAAGTCCTAAAAGAATATAAAATTGACACTTTTTTAATAACTTAAATACTTACTGAAATTCTTGTACAGGTAGGTTTATTATAATAACTATCACCTAGAACAGATTCTGCACAAGATGTACACATATTTTTTAAAATATCTCTACACACAACATCCAGTTGTAATTTAAATTTTTAAAGCCTAAATCAACTATTTTCATTAATTTTCTTTCGCAAATTAAACTAATATTTATTGTCTGCTCAATTGATTTTCAGTTCAAAGAATAATTATGTAAAATTGCTTTAGTAAAATCTCAGCATCTGTTACACGTTCACTTTTGGAAAATGTTGAAAAAGCTTTAAATTACAAGGGATTTCTATTCTTTAATAAGTAGAAACATAAAAATCTGTAAAAAGCAGATATTTCCCTAATATTTATAATGGCAAAACACGAAACTACTGCAAACTGCAATTAAAAAATAAAAAATCTAAATTAAAACTAACATTTTTGCATAAAAATCTTAATGCCTTGCAGCTTTCTTATAAGTTAATAATTCATGATCATTCAAAGACTCACATTTAGGGAATTCAAAACTAATTTATGACCAAAATAAATTTTACTTCAAATATTTTTAAATAAATTTTCTTGTACCCTTGTACTATATGATAGTGTCAACAGTGATTTGAGTGACTTAAAATTAAATTTTAATGCTAATTTAATGGGCAATTCGTTTCAGTCAGTAGACAGATGTTCGTTCAGACGCACAAACATATGGAAAAAAAGTATGAAATACCCGTATCTGAATTCATAGATACATATAAATTATTTTTTGTTAGCTATGTTCTCATAGATGGAACTGATTTTGAAAGGGGGGGGAATACTTATAGACATAGTCAGCATGTCAAAACCTACTTTTTCATTTTGTTTCTATTCTTTCAAATAAAAAAAGAGAGGTTAGAAAAAATTGAAGCTAAATTAGTAAACAACGAAATGACAGTAACCTCTAGACTTTGGTTTAAGTCGTAAGTTTTATCATTTGTTAGTTGTTTAAATTATCGTAGCATTAGAGTTACACGAGAGCCATTAACGATTGTTATTTGTTGGTGTTGGGTATTTTAGCGTGATGTATTTTATATTTTGATTATTATATTTGGTCGGTTTATTTTGTGTGGATGATGTAAACTATATATAATTTCCATTTCGGAAGTCAAACATATCATTTCTAGCATTTATCTTAATCAGAATATGATAATGAAAACTATTTTATAGGTATTTTTCTAAGGAAAAATTTAATAGAAGTTGGACAATAAATTACTAAATTGAGTACGGTATTTGAATTTTTTTTCTGATGCATTTCCCCATTACAAATATTCCAATCTTATAATTCCTGGTATCTGAATCGTAGGGTCAAAAATTTAACGCGTTCACCAGTTATTTATTGACGTATATTTGTTATTGCCCAGTATTTTTTTAGAGGATGGCTGAGCCGAGGACAATGGCCTGCCCTATCAATGGCAAGACGCCCTAAGGGCGAGCGAGCCCGAATGACTACCGGTATGTAAACAAAGTTCCTTTGTGTTAATCTAATGGGAAAAAATATTTTCTAGGCCACAATTTTCCCGCTGTTTTGAATACTTTTTGCAAACGGTTTTTTCATATGATAAATGCAGCTGACTTGCAGGTATCTATAATTCCACTTTTTGTAATTGGTTCGAATATTTTTTTATTTTAATAAAAAAAAACTTTAAAAAATACTCAAACCAATTTTAAAAAGCGGGATTCTAGATACCTGTGAGTCAGCTGCATTTATCATATGAAAAAAAAATCCGTTTGTAAAATATTCAATACAACCGGAGAAATGTAGTTTAGAAAATATTTTCTATTGGATTAACACTTGGAAAATATATGAAACAATTTCTGGTATATTATGTGTATTAAATGAGGAGTAAATATGTAAATCATGAGAAGATTACATTTCTTTTTAAATGAGGTAGAGATATTTCTTTGAACTCTAGCAACGGACGAGTAAACAATTAATTTCAGTTTAAAAATAGTTCATTTTGTCACTAGTTGCAGTAATATGTTGCCTGGTTGCAGTTTGACCACAGTCGTATGCTTTTGAAAGGGAGAAAAAACGTCCGACCCCAGGAAATGAGTTTCTTGTCCTACTACATTAAGTTCGCTTAAACCATGCTTACTTGTGTTTGAAAATTCTTTTCTTGCTACAAAAAAATTTAAACTTCAAATTTAATATTGTCACTTAATCTCGTGCAAAAAATGGATGTTGAGGAGCCTTAAAAATTGAAAAACTCAAAATATTCCACTATACAGAGTGGCTCAAAAGTAGGTTTACAGTTTGGTATACAGTTATTTATACAGAAACAGTTATTTTTAAGCTTACTACACTCTCAAAAATGAATGCTCATAAACGACGAAATTTTCCTTAATTTTGACGATTCCGTTACTGGCAAATGCTCCGAGCTTTCGTTTCCTCAAAGTGAGGAAATTTGAATCGTCATTTTTATGAGGATTTGAATGTCGTCTAATCTAAAGAAATATTTCGTCATTTTTGAGCATGTGAGTACAACAATGAGATTCAGTTTCCTCAAAATCAAGATACAGAATCGTCAAATCACGATCGTAAAAGTGAGGATTCGCGTTTACTCAAAAGTCACGTGATAGTTTGACGAAAAAATCCTCAAAATTAACGAAATGAGGTTTGAGGATTCAGGAATCGTCAAAAATGAAAGTGTTATTTCTGAGAGTGTACAAGTTTACTTACGCACTGCCTCATTGTCCTGTGTCATTTTAATATTTCTAGTAGGTCTTAAGGATCCACTATTGGTGGCTTTAAACAAAATAACACATTTTCTACTTTTATTCTTCTCTATTCTTTTATAGGATAACTTGTAGATTAGGGTGTATCGAAAAAACCAAGTTTTTGATATCAAATTTGTAATAGTGCGGAAAAGTTGCCTTATGTTATTGTTAGTATATGTGCAAAATTTTATTGATCTGAGTTAATATCTTCAGTTGCCTCTCAGACCATTAATTATGCAAAATTCTTTAATTTCATTTTTTTTTCTTAAAAATTATGAAATCGGAATCTTTAATTTCAATAGTGTGGAAAAGTTACCTTATATCATTGTTAGTATGTGTGCAAAATTTTGCTGATCTGAGTTAATATCTTTAGTTGCCTCTTGAGACCATTAATTATGCAAAATTCGCTAATTTCATCGTTTTTTCAATATATATTTTTTTAAAAATTAAAAAATTGAATTTTTAAGTCTTACCAGTGCCGAATAGTTGCCATATTACTCCTTAGAGCGTGTGCAAATTTTTATTGATGTTGATTAGTTTCTTCAGTTGCCTTTGAGACCATTAATTATGCAAAATTCGCTAATTTTACCAGATATGCAGCCCCCAAAGGCAACTGAAGAAGTTAATCAACATCAATAAAAATTTGCACACGCTCTGAGAAGTAATATGGCAATTATTCGGCACTGGCAAGATTTAAAAATTCAATTTCTTAATTTTTAAAAAAAAATATATTGAAAAAACGATAAAATTAGCGAATTTTGCATAATTAATGGTCTCAAGAGGTAACTAAAGATATTAACTCAGATCAACAAAATTTTGCACACATACTAACAATAATATAAGGTAACTTTTCCGCACTATTGAAATTAAAGATTCCGATTTCATAATTTTTAAGAAAAAAAATGAAATTAAAGAATTTTGCATAATTAATGGTCTGAGAGGCAACTGAAGATATTAACTCAGATCAATATAATTTTGCACATATACTAACAATAACGTAAGGCAACTTTTCCGCACTATTACAAATTTGATATCAAAAACTTGGTTTTTTCGATACACCCTATTGTAGATGGCGGGATTCGAAGTTACGTCCTTTGTCGACAGTACTTGCTCCTCGCATTCCTCTAGCGAAACGCTGTAGTACGGCTTAATTTTAGCCAACAAACTAAACCCGACCATGTCAAATACCTGTTTTAAATAACCCAAACTTCTTATCAATGGTACATTTGGAACGACATTAACTGTAAACCTACTTATGAGCCACCCTGTATAAATAAATTTTTAAAAATAGCTGGAGTATTTTTGGGGGATGACTTTGAAATGCATGAGCAACCACGAGTATATAAGTGTGCTGCAAAAATATACTTATTATCAAAAATTAGACACGCAGTTAGTACTTATTGTTACGGTTCCATAAAAAATAAATCTATTATATCGTGAAACTGCAGTTCATTTTAACACTCCGTCGTATTGAAGAGAGACATCAGAAAATAATTTCGTGCTGCCATCTGTAATGTTTTATATGTTTTAAATGTTAGCCTTGTAAAAGTGACGCGTTATATGAGTCAACATTGGGAAAAGTGCAAATTTAAAGCAGAATTTACAAGTTTCGAATTTTTTTATATAAAAAAGTTATAGTGCATTTTAACTACAAATTGGGTGTGAATGCCGAAAACATTAGGGAGGAGGTCAAGAAAGTTATTTAATCCCCTAACCAAGGGGATCCAATTTTTTATAAATTCTATACGTTAACGCGGAGCAAATCGTCAAGTACGAGTGATGGTGGCTACACTTACGAGCGCTCCTAATGACGTGGCAATTAATCGCGAGTTAAGTCGAGCTAAATGTTTTTTCTATGTTTGTTTTCTATGTTTGTTTGTTTTCTATATTCGTTTGTTTTCCATGTTTGTTTGACGAAAAGTCATGCAACCTTCAAAACGCACACCAATATGAGCTTTTTGCTTAAGTTTATCTAAATAAACATAAGGCAAATGAAAGTACTCATCAATTTATGAAAGACAAATTTAGTTACTCGAAAAACAATTTAAAAAACTTAAAATTACAAAGGGTTTTTTTACAAAAATGAAGGCTTTAACGGTATTCACAAATTCTCCGTTAATCGGTAAATCAGAATTATTCATCAATATAAATATTTAATTAACTGGCGTTGGACTTGTTTCACACATAACAATTTCCATAATTATTGCAGTACTTACTACTTAACGATTACAGTAGCAATATTAGTATATCAATTATAACTGTCACAAGCAACAAAAAAATACCAAAAAAAAACGACCACTTTTTTGGTATTACCAACGGCA
Source organism: Hylyphantes graminicola (assembly GCA_023701765.1). Taxonomy (NCBI): domain Eukaryota; kingdom Metazoa; phylum Arthropoda; class Arachnida; order Araneae; family Linyphiidae; genus Hylyphantes; species Hylyphantes graminicola. Next base: position 23,619,291 of record CM043122.1, read on the forward strand.
ACGTCTAAGTAGGAGCAATTTTAATTATTTTTGTGCCTTCAATTTGCAAATTATAAATTTCGAAACAACAGCTGTGAAATTTACTTCGCTATAACTTGACTGAATTTTAAATAAAAAATCGTACGTTTTTTTGTTCCCAAGTGTGAAAGCTCCATTGAATTAACATTGCAACTTCGGAACATGCGATACCGTATACTGCAAAAATTGCAGGACACCGTTTGTGTGTAAATCAAGAGAATGACCAGCGATCAATCTGACATCGTTCACTGTTTTTCACTTTCCCCTAACTAGACTACATTAGCAGTAAAACAACTTTTACAGAAACGGTTTTTTAGTGTGACGAAGTTGTATGCTACACTCGGTTACTTATCAATATGTTACGGTTCATGTGTTCAATTGGTTATTATTGATAGTAACCGGTTATTGTTCATTCATATCTATGGTTATTATCGATAATAGTTAAATAAAATATAATCCGGTTACTTAATTCTAAATTATTGGAGAAAGTTAAAATATAGTGTCGCCATCTATCAACAATTATCGATAAATTTTAAACTTCAAACAACAACCATTAAGGAACGAGTTGATACTTCAACTCAAATCAAAATATAGTTAGCAATTATTTTGTTTTGCTGTTTTTGCAACTTTCATTTGAGGGTGAATAAAGCTGCTTAAATTGTAAAACACTACCCTCAGAAAAATCTTGCGCTCAAACTGCACAGGTGGAACAGGTAAACACGTGCAACAAAATTGGTTAACTTTTATAATATACTTTTAATTTAAGTACTTGTTATACTAGCTTTGTACGCGACATTTGCACGGATGTACCCTTAATAACGGTGATCTGTATATTATGTAAATTTTGATTTTATGCTAATCTAAGTCTACACTGCTCTGCACCATATTGGAATGTTTTAATTACCCTTTCCTACCCTCTACTGCCTAATGTCAACATTAATTCATTAAATAAATTGAATTTAGACCCTTCAAGGAGTTTGATGTGCTCTATTCCATTGTGACATAGTCGGGCGAGGCTTGAGGTAAAGGTGATTGTTCTTTTACCACTCCCGACTTGAAAACATGCCCATTAAAAACCACTTCATCACGTTGTTTATACTTCAGTTATCAATTTAACCTTTAGTTGCATCATTTTTGCTAATGTTATGTTTGCTTTAATGTTATGTTTAAACTGCATAATTATTGCAGCTAGAGTTGAAGCAGATATGAAGACGAAGGTATCTTACCAAGTTCCTGTAGATATTATGACGGACAAGAGGGTAAGTATGGATAAAAGCATATTTTAAGTTAAAATGATTATCATAAGCAATAGGTAACTATAGAAACATTATTATGTTAAATGTTATTATCTTTCAGCCAAACAAGTGAAGGTATCAGAGACATAACATAGAGTGGACTGCGCATTCATAGTAAAGCAGCTTAGGGATGGAAAACCAAAACCTGTTTTCAAAAAACCGGTGGTCCCGGTTTTGATTGATTTTGTTTTTTTGAATGAGGCCCTACGGTACCGAAAACCGGTTTTTTAGGGAAAAACCGATGGAAAATGGAAAACCAGTTTTTTCTAAAAAACCGCTATCCCTTGCAGATTAGCATTATGTCCTAAACATCATAAATTGCCAAGAGGGGAAAGGTTGCTACATATGGCAACTTAACGCTACCGTTTCGTTACGAACTATTCCAAATTGTCGCAAGACCTGAATATCAGCTAGCAAACCGAAGTGGAGACTACCATCAATATCCATGTCACGTGGGTTTCTACCAATCACGGCAGCTTGAATTTTTTTTTTAATTTTTTTGCAGACGATTTTTTGAGCATTGTTGGAATTTTTCTCTTTTGGCTTAAATAATAAATATTTAATTACATTCTTTTAATCTCTGAGCATGTTAACAATCGTGAATGTTGTACTCTTAATTCAGTAACGTTTTGTGCAAGATGCCAAATGCTTGTGAATTCCTAATTGTAAAGAGGGGTATGAAAAAGGATTAGTCACACTTTCACGGGTAAAATTTATTTAGTTCTGCATACATTTAGTAATTGTGTGCTCGTCATAAACTATAATTTCTATCGAGGGAATTTATTCTAAAAGCTCTTTTATACTGAAGAATCATATTCATGATTAAATCAACGTTGTTAGAACTCTAATTATAATAAATATTTTGGGCCAAGTCAATTAAATTAATGGTCTGAACATTGACAGCTTAGAAGTAGAATATTTTTTTTACAATTTGGTCAAAACGAAACCTGTTTTTGCAATCGTAGTTTTTGAGTTATTTATATTTAAAAAGTAGAGCATTTGTTGAATTTGGAATATGTTGATGTGTTTTAGAAAGTTGATTTATTCCAGGTGAAATAAAGAAGAAGCAATATTTCAAAAAAAATATATTTGATTTTTTTTTTTTTTTAAATCGGACCGTTAGAACGAAAGTTATAGAGACGGCAGAAAATATTCACCATGTCAATACCAACTTATATTACAGCAACACTCTACATAAACCTACTAATGTTCTTTTAAATTAATTTTTAATAAAGAGTCCACATTCAATTGTTCAAGTTATCTTAAATAGACGCACAAAATCAAAGAAATAATCTTAAGAGGATCTTAAAATACTAGCGATTCATCCTTGCTCCTTTCCAAGCTTCTTTATCATAACATTAGATTGTCGGCCTCTGTGTTCAGGTCGTTGTGGAAAAACTCGCCAAATGGTAAACTCGCCATAGATGCGAGCCAAACGCGACACAGTCATGTGACTGTGTAAGTTGGATGTTTAGGACACTTTAGGTTTGCCAATGCGCAGTCCACTCTATGTTATGTCTCTGGAAGGTATTTAAAATGTATACGCTACAATGTTACATATAGTAAATTAAGTTAGGAATATAGTATACTAGCAGTATAGTCCCGCCTTACTGGGAACCCGTTAACCTCGTATTGCTTCCTTTTAGAGGCATGCTTACTTGTGAAAATACACTCAAAATCAAAAAAAAAAAATTTCGTGTTGGCGCATGCGCACTTAAAAAAGCAAACACTAATAGAGGATGAAGCAGCCTTAGGGCGAGCGCATATCTCAACCAAACTCAATCAATCGAACTAATAGAGGATGGCGTCAAGCCCCCGTTTCAGCCCGGTCCATGTATTTTCAAGCACTGTTATGGTCCCGCAATCCCACGTGGATGACGTTTATTTTTAAAACTAATTATATTAATTAAAAATCATAATCAAATATGAAAAAACTAAGCCCCAGGTGCACACGTAGGTATTAAGAGGAATCTATATTAAAAATTTCGAATTTTTTAGAGCAGTCTAAGTAGGTCTCTTGCGATCCACAGACATACAGACAGACAGTCAGACAAGCAGACAGACTGACAGACTCTTTCTTTTATTATTATAGATATATTTGCTTACAATTTAATGGCGACTTTTTTTCTTTCCAACAAATTTGGCTAGAAATAGAGTCACTATGTCAGTTCTAGGGAAAAAAAAACTTTTTTTAGGTGCAGGACTATAAATGTGCTTGTCCTGCAGGTGTATCTCCTGGAAGCTGTAGCATGTGTTGCATTTTGTATGCTTTCGAAGAGTACAGTAGACTGCAATTGTATTCGGCCTCAACAGAAAAACTTCAAGCCTGGCGTCAGCTGGGGTGCAACTAGAAAATAATTCTGTAGGTTTCAATATTTTTCATACATATTTTTTAATTTTTTTAATTAATTTTTTTTAATTATTTTATTTAAATTATTTGTAACTAAAAATAGTTGCAATCAAAAGTAGTTGTAATTAAAAATATTTGTAATTAAAAATATTTGTAATTAAAAAAAGTTGTAATTAAAAATATTTGTAATTAAATGAATATCGTATTAACTAATTATAGAATGAAAAGTGTATTTCGGTTAAATTGTATTCATATCATTTTGTAAGTAAATATTACCTTACAAGAGTTTCCAACTAACGGATCATTGTTTATTTTTCACATTCTATGGTTCGATTTCATTTTGTTTATTATGACAGAGTAAAGCTGTTTTTTTTTTTTTTTTTCAATATATCATAATTCACTGTGCGCGACGATTGAATTTGACGATTAGTTGAATGAAAATTAATTTTTGTTTAACAAAGAATGCAAGTTACAATTCTTATTAATAGCATTTACCCATCTGCCTGAACAAAAGATAGATTTTAAAGTTTTTTATTTTTTTGGAAAAATTCATTAGTAATTAAAGTCAAGTATTCAATAACTGTCATACTGATTTTTATTTTTTTATTTCCTTTGTTACTTTTTAAGTTGTACTGTAAAGTATCTTGAAAAAGGCTAATATCATTTTAATTCAATTTTATAATTTTTTTTATTACTTTTTGGCCAATTTGATGTATCGCTTCTAAATATCGTAAAAAATTAAATTTACATGTTCGGATTCCGTTAAAACATTTTGGAGGTTTTTGTGGTTTTACGACATAATGATGCTTAAACTTTTGAAGATAAGATAAACTTTTGAAGATAAACTTTTGATGATATTTTAGAGATGTATGCTTATTTTTAGCTTAAAAATATTAGCAATGTTATAATTACAATTAAAGATAGATATTGTTTTTAAGTATTAATTTTGAAACATATTTTTTTATAAACTTCTTACCAAAATTTGAACTATTATTCTATGAGCTTATAATTCAAAATTGTGTATTTTAATAAATTTACCCCACCCCACTCCCTCTATTTTTTATGAAAAGCAAAATAATGATTATTAACAAAATCAAACATATCATAGCCATCAGTTATTTATTTTACTATATAATTTATAAATTATCAAACAATATTAAATTAATACTTGACTTGAAGAGACGGGAAAAGATTAAACCTCTTTCATCAGAATTGAGAATTTAAACAATTTAAGTTTTTTTTTATTATTATTAACAATTTTTTTTTGTGTTTGCACTTTTCCCTCTGTCTTTTTACTCTTTGCTTTTACCCTAGTTAGGGTGGTACAGAGTGTAGTCAGCTTTTTAAGGGGTCATAGGAGTCTTAAAAATGTGCAAAGAAGGTACTACAAAGCATAGTTTGATTTTTCATGCAATTTTTTAACTACTCAATATATAAGCATAATTTTTTTATACGTAATTCTGCAAGATTTATTTAATATAAAACAAATTTTAAAATTTATGAAACTTTAGCCAAAACTTAAATAAATATTAAACATAAAGCTATTTGAACACATTGTGATTAGGCTTGCGCGGCAAATTGTGAGGTCAAAATCGAAGACATGACCAAGAAAATGACTTTATACTGTAAAGATGTACAAACAAAGACTTTTGCCTAAATTCTAAGCTCAATTTTTATTGAAAATTGTTTTATGAACTTTTTTCTAAAAAATTTAATAAAAATTTTAAAATTTTGATTTGAAATTTTTAAAAAAATAATTTCTAATTAAAATTGAGCTGATAATTTAGGTATAAGTCTTTGTTTGTACATATTTGTACAATATAAAGTCATTTTCTTGGTCATGTCTTCAATTTTGACCTCAAAATTTGCCGCGCAAGCCTAATCACAATGTGTTCAAATAGCTTTATGTTTAATATTTATTTAAGTTTTGGCTAAAGTTTCATAAATTTTAAAATTTGTTTTATAATAAATAAATCTTATAGAATTGCGTATATAAGAATTATACTTATATATTGAGTAGTTAAAAAATTACATGAAAGATCAAACTATGCTTTGTAGTACTCTGCACATTTTTAAGACTCTTATCCTTATGACCCCTTAAATTCACAGAAGCTCCAGGTCACACTATTCGTTCGGTTCGGATTATTAGAAAGAATCCTGTTATGGTCCCTACTCAGGTGTAGAATTCGTCTCTTGACCAGGGTTTAAAATTGCGAAGCTTTTTTTTAGCTGCGTTTAAACTCCTAGACAGGCTAGAAATTGACAACCGAAAATTAAAAATTTCCAATCAATCCTGCAACACCATTGTTTATTTTATTTAGTGTTTTATTTTTCCAATAGAAGGTAATTTTATTCTATTGTTATATTATACCACTTCAATTTAATGTGACATCAATAGTTTTTTCACTTAAATATATCCTTTATCGAGAATAAAAGCAAGATGTTTACTAAAACCCTTTTCCCGCCAATAATCAACTTCACATCCAAAGCTGTCCGTCTCAATGTCTCGGCGCCTGCAAAACACTGAGCTCTGTCTCCACATTTGTGGGCTATTCCGCCCGAAAAGGCACCAGTTCCTGTTCCAAAGCCTTATCGAAGAAAATGGCCATGAAGCACGCGGTACAGACCCAGTTGGTTCCAGTGCCCAAATTCATGCTCAGAAAAGCATAAGTATATTTTAACAAGATGCATTAAAAAACCCTTCGTTCTTTAAATGTTTATGCATTGTATTAGGCGTTTTTTAGTAATGTATACAGTCAAATGAGTAGTATTTTTTACAGTAGTTGTTGATTCTTTTGTGAATAAACTATAATCTTATTTGAACGATTTGTTTTGAAACGCAATAGCACTTAATATTTTTTAAAAGTTTAGTTTAACTAGATCTGATACATCTTAGAAGGAATTTTATTTAACCAATAAAGATATTTCAGTTTAAAATTCATTGAAGTTGTTTGCATCTTTGGAGTAGGTTACATAAATAATAAATTTAAAAAATTTCTAATTTTGAGTGACAACTTGAATCATTGTAAAGCGAATCAAAATTAAACATGAAAAGAGATAATTTAGACTGATTAAAAAAGATGAAGTTTCCACTGTGCATACTCGTTATTCTCTGCTGTTTCTGAGCTCAACAAACTAGTGTGAAGTACAATTCAAATGCAATATGGCCTGTTGGACTATAGAAAAGCGCATTGTAATGCTAACCGAATAATCTTAACATTTCATTTTCTGTTTTTTATCCAGGGCAGAAGCGCCCACGAACTCTGGCTCCATTCCATCACCTGGCGTACCTGTAAATTGGCCCAACCTGGAACAGGCCTTGGGATCTTTTGGAGAAGCTGCTACCAAAAAGATGACAATCATTTTGAAAGGTATCCCGGAGTAGTTGCTTTCAACATCGGGCATTCAACTTACAGAACGAGCTGGACGTCCTCATCAATGCTGTGAAGGACATGAACCTTGCTCAGCAATTCCGCTCTGTCTAAGGGAGCACTCATCATGCATTTAAAACACTAATGGCAAGTGAGAGGCATGTATATTTACTACAATTCACTACAAAAATATTAGATTTTACAATTTCTATAGCAGTTTATTTATTAGTTGAGACAGAACACATGTGCACAGTATTTCATTTGCATTTCTTATTAATGAACCATAAAAAATAATGGATTTTTTTGTAATACTTTTGACATAAAAATAAACTACATGCTTCTGAAGGTTCACTAATGTCATACAAAATTTTACACACCTGCAGAGTTGGAAAAATCTATTGTGTTGTGTACATATTTTTGCAAATGAATGTTACAAATTTATAGATTTTCTATTCTTGGCAAGGAGTTGATTAATTAGTATGTGAATTAACTGGTTTTATGAGCCTGGTGTTGCATGGGTGTAACCCTTAGTATCGATGCTTTGTTTTTGGCATAGCTCTAATATAATAGCCAGCCTTGATTTGGCAATTTCTGATACATTGCCAAGCAACGAAAATGTTCAAATGTGGTAAACATTAAATTTCATATTTTATTCAACTCAATTATTTAACAAATCATTTACTCGACTTCTCATTTTATTCAACAAATAATTATAGCAACCTTACCTTAATTTTCAAGTTCGGCAAAAGTCGCCAATGAACAGACCGGCCATGATATCATAGCTGTACAAACTTTTATTTTATGCCAATTGATCCCTTTCCACTCGTCAGCATCTCATCACGATATTATCTCCTAAATAACAACTGAACCAATTATTAACATCACACTAGTGACGCAATGGTCATTGATGACTGAGCTTTTATTTTTTCATTATAAATTTAATATGCACAAATCCCACATACACATCCCATTTTATTGGTAGAATTTATTTTGTTCATCACAATCTGTAAGTAGGATGACTGGAGACTAAGACAGAACCCCAGCAGGTATTCTCAGTGGCATGAAGGCCATAACGGCATTATACTTTGAGATAAGACTAAGTTTAATAATCTAAGATAAGACTTTGAGATAATACACTTTCATGCTGTTATTTCAAGCCACAGTTAAAACAAATTTTAAACATCAAAACCAAAAAAAATTATGCCAAAGTTTAAATTTCAAATTTTTATTTCCTGTAACTAGAATAGGGAGAGAGGAATAGGAGGCAATCAATGTTGCTCTAATTTTTTAGTACTTACTTTATGTGATTTCCTCTCCAATTTTCTCAATAACCTCTTCATCAAATCAACTGTAATTCCTCAATTAGTTTTTTTCTACACAAATAACGAGTACTGTCAGTTTTATAATAAACACCCTGTTTTGCTATCACCAACAATGTTTTATATAGGGATGGGATTTTTCTGCCAAATAAGTTTTCTAATTAAAAAAATCATTTTCCCTCCCTTCAGTTTATAAAGGAAAATTATGTTTACAAGTTGTAGGATCTGAAATTGCACAAATATTTGGAATGTAAGCTATGTTTTTGCTGTAATATCCTAGTTTTGCTAACAGATTTGGTTTTCAGGCTAAAGAATCAATAAAATTGTGCAAGAGAAATGTTAGTTTTATTGACTGAAATCAGGATTGCCAGAGTTTCCAAAAAAAACCATCTGTGGTTTTTTTATTAATAAATCCCTGTAGTTGCCTGTGCAATCGTCAGGATTCCCATGCACTAGGAAAATTAGAAATTGAAAGCGCGAAAACAGAATTGGTTAAAAAGTCAGGGAAAATTGTAGAATTTTGATAATTTATTATAAAAGTCTGGAAATTTATTTAAGTTTGCCTGCAATTTCCAAATTTTCATGAAAACTGTGACTGAATGCATTGAAATCAAATCATCTTTTTAAAAAAAATCCTCGATTCTAATTTTTCCATTATAGAAATACTGATACGAAAGCAACAAATGATGATCAAGAAGGGCAACCATCTTTCAAAGGTCTTTTAAAAAGGAAATTTGAAGCATTTTGCAGGAAAATAAATGTCAGAATAAACTGTGTATTCATAACACAAGAAAGTTTTTTTACCGCTCTAACCCTCATATTATACTAAATGGGCAAGCCTCTCATCAAATGTTAAACATTAACTTTTTCAAAATTCCTATTCATTGTTTAGGCAAATTGAAAGTCGGCCTTAGAATATTTGCAACAAAACTGTTATGATTATTCTAAGTTCTAATCATACATTTAGAAAAGTTTGGAAAGCAACAAGCATATTCAAATGCATTCTTTTCTACCCTCCAGGCAAAAGAAAGAAAATTGGAAATACCAAGTATGGATATGGGTATGGTTCTGATGAAGAACAGGAACAGGCCTACCTGAAAGGGTTTTCCTCTAATTTTTCAAAACACTCGGGTATTTATTTGCTTTTTAATATTGATTAATAACTTGGTATTAGCAGATTTTGGACCCATTTTCAGCCTTGTATGATTTTCAGCTTTTTTTGATAATTAGTTCTGTCTTCTCGCATGTGAATTAATCATGGCCACTCTTTAAGTTACAAAAAAATCCATTCTATTTTTAAAAAGACGCATTTGAATATCTTCATAGTAAAACCAATCTTGTAATATCAACTTTAAGCAAAATAATGTGGCTGGTTCAATAGTAATTTAGTCTTAAAGTCAAATATTTTAAGTTTTCTTTTTAGCTATTAGAATAGGTCAATCTTCAGGGGGGGGAGTGGAGGGGGGGACCAGTCCGTATAGTGTAAATATGTAAATGTTGCTACTTCCTTTGTATTCCAAAGTAAAAACTATAAAAAAAATAATACATAGCTTTATTTTACAAGCGTCAACAGAGATAAGAATTCCCGAACAATAACATTTTAATTAAATGGCAATTATTCAAGCAAAATGAACCCAATACTAATTAATCATAATTTTTTTTGCTTACATAAATCATAGAGAGAGATGTATTTTCTTTTGTTTCTCGCCAAACAATGAAAAAAATACTCTCTATGAAGTTTTTATAAACAAGTATAGTAGTAATGTAAGTAAGAATTTTATCCAGGACAAACACATTTGAAATTTAAAAAGACACTTGTACAAATTAGTTAATTGAAGCTTATTTTTTATTTAGCAAACATTTATTTAAAAAGAAATCACAGTTAAAAACATTAAGTATTTATTTCAATTTACTTTACCGAAACTTAACTTTTAAATATGTAAGCCTGGTCACAGCACAAAGGTGAGGTTTTACAGGGTTTAGTTAGTATTTGATCCTTAAATAATGTTATTAGAAAATTTTAAATTATATCAGTACATTTCCTTAGCTGTAAATAATCATAATCAAGAAAAAAATCTATAAATCTATTTTCTTAAAAAGTGCCAGGACAGAAATCTGTTCTTTTCTAAAGAATGTACCCATGTGCAACTTCTCTAATTTTGAACTTCAACTAAAAATTATATAATTCCTTATACTTAGAAATAGTTTCACATTTTCTTTGTATGAACTTATGCCAGTGCCTTATTCCAGAAAATACTGATAGGGCGTCATCCCCATTATGCCAATTCTGAGTGCCAATGCTATTTAGCAATGCTCCTGGGAGATCTTCAGATCAAACAAGGTATGTATTGACCTGCCAATTCTCTGGATTTAAACCCAGCAATAATGGATTTTTAACTACTTTTTTCTGAATTATCGTGTTATATGTACCAATTCTCGGATTTTTGAAGGGAAAAATTTTAAACCTTTGAAACATTATTTTGGTTATTAAATTTCAAAGTTAGTTAAATACAGTGAGTTGACAGCTTGATTGGTAGAATTAGCATCGCAGTACAGCCGTAGTTGGCAAATCTGTTTGTTGAATATGCAGGGCCTGTTTTAAAAGTTTTTTTACTTTGCTTAAAAATTTTGTCTCTAAATTCCAAGGATTTTTTTGAGCCAATGTTGCTGAGTACCAAGTTCCAGCTAAAAAAATCATATTTCGATCCCCTGTACAGGGCAATTAGTGGTGACCTTTGACACCAGACCACTTAGCAGTAGACAGTGTATAAAAGTTTTATTAATACTACTTTTATAAATTCTTTTTAAGTACTACATAAGAAGTCAGCGTATATTAAATAAAAATTGCATAAATATAGTAATATATTCCATGTATTTAGAGTGTTTTACGCATTTATTTATGTATTAGTACTAGAGTATTTGTTATTACAGGGTGGCATTTTTGAAAGAGGTTTTGGAGCTACTTTTAAAAATGCTACCCTGTATATTATTAACTCAAAGCAATTAATGAAATTTTATCAATTGGTACATATTTTTTTAATACTATGAACATGTTTTCATATCTTTCCAGACACGCAATTAACGTGGCACAAGGACCAGGCTTCTGCCCAAATTTGAAGTGCATGTCTTTCGTCTCTAATACTATGTCAGAAACAGAAAGTTTATGCACCTTGGTTTGGGTCTGGTGTCATTTATAAAAACTTTATAGAGAGGAGTTTTTTTGGAATGAAATGTCACTAAGGAGGGCCTTACCTACGACTCTAAAATGGACACAGTTATAGCTTTCGAATCATGCAGCAAAAACCCCTCTCTTAGCGTCATATGCCCTGGTATTTATGGCCAGAGGTATAGTAAAAAACTGGAAACAGGTGAGTTTTTTCAGGGGAAAAGGTCTGCATTAATAAATATTTAATTTTTGCATAAGAATACTGAAGTATATGGGATTTCTATGTAAAGAAAATATAATTTATTGATTTATACCTTAATCAAAGATACATGCAGAATATTTATTCAGGCCTCGGGTGTTAAGTTGTAAGTGTTGATAAATGATCCCCTTATTTGTTAAAGGTGCTGGGCTATTTCTTCACGGCAAGATCATCTCTTGTCCAAATAACCGATCTTGTTCACCAAGCACTATCCTTCCTTAAGTCCTGCAATTTCACTGTTGTCGCTACAGTCTGTGACCAAGGTAACCTTGCACCCAGCACTAAATAAAAATCTAAGATTTTTGTTAAAATATTTTTCACCCAGCATAACAGTTTGAATTTCAGTTTCATTTTTAAGCAGCATTGTTTATAGCAAACTTGTTAAAGTACTAGTTTCTTTTATTGCAAAATATTCGTTAACTAAGTTATTTTTGATTGAACAGCATTTCTTTCCCTCAACAATTAAAGTGTTATCTTATAACAATCAGGGACAAAAGTACATATTTTGTTAGAGTAATGCACAACTACTTTTAAGGTTCTTTGTAACTTTTTAGAAAGTAATTTAAAGAAAGAACAGAATTTAATATCAATAAAAAAAACTGAGTTTATTAATTAATAGGGGTGCCTTGGCAAAACCTAACTCATTTTAAAATCCAAATATTATTTTAAAGTATATTTTTATTGTTAAACTCAATAGTTTGATTGTCAAAACAGGTTTTTTTTTCTTGTAGGTCCCTCTAGTTTGGCTGTCTACCGGCAATGGGGGTGGCACCTTCTGCTCCTTGATGCATGAAAGTCAAAAAATTCATGCACTTCATGATTCACCCCATTTATTAAAATGTACACAAAACAATTTGAAAAATCATGGGGTACATTTCAAAATTGAAAAGGAGCCATCGTCAACAATGCATGCTGGAATTGTGTTGTAGCACTATATGAAACTGATTCCAAGAAGGTAAAGCTTTTAGAGGTATTAAATGAAGAAAAAAAATATCAGTGCAAAATGCATTTTGTATTTGGAAGTACGGAAACTATTTTTCAAAAGTAAATTATTTTCTTAGTAAGTTAATTTTAACATTTAGATGTTAGATTTACTTTAGCTAATGTAAAAGAACCTCAAGTGTTTTTTTTTTTTTAATAAACTGGAAGCTTCCAAAACAATAACATAAAAGAACGTTATGCAGTAGTTGCCAGATAGATTTAACAGTTGCAATGAAACCGAAATCAAATTAAATTTGACTGTATAAAATAAAAATATTTTGGAAATTAAACTTATTAATGAACTTACTAGAATTAACTTTGCAATATTTATGCATTGTTATTTTTTTGCATACTTTAAATTTATTACTATAATATGACCGTTTTGCTTTCAAAAATAACATCAGGTGTACAGAAGTTGCCTCCAATTGACTGATAAACATGTTTATGTTCCAGGATTATTAAGCTGAATGTAAAAACTTTCCATTATTTAATATTTTTGTTATTATGGTACAAAACACAAGCATTAGAAAACATAATTAAATTGTTCCTAATTATAGTATAACTATATGCATTTTATTAAATCTCTGGCATTTAATTATTGAAATAAAGATTTTAGTAACAATAATAGAGTGGCTGTGAGATGATCAGGGAACCTAACTTTTATGCAGACCTAGGTTCATATACAGATGGGGTAGATCATGGTTTTCTTTCAGCTCTTCATGCTTCTGGGTTTGATAAATGAGAACTAACTAAACTTAAGAAATTAACTATACTATGATAGGAGTTCAGCATGATATTTGTTTGTGAGTGTAAATTAAATATAAATAGCTCTTTATTAATATTTTAGATACAAATAATAATTTACCTGTTCATTAATTAGGTTCCCAGCATTTTAGTGACTGCAGCTCTTTGCTTGTACCAGTCTACTGGTCTTCATGGTAGTACAGTTGGTCACATGGCTGAAATCGTCTGCAAGATGGATAAGCTGTTTAACAGCTTAACTTCTCGCACAAAGTTTTCTTCAAAACCATTGCTTGGTGCCCTCACCCACACTTCTGGGCATCTGGAGTTTAGGCAGTCATCAGCCAAGCTTATCCAGTCTTGGTGGTTCCAAAACCAGATCAAGAAGCCTGTGATCAGGCTAAGCCTTTGGGGGTGATCAAGAATAATGTTCTGGCCTTTGTTGCAGGTTTCCTGGCCAAGAAATTTTTAAGCAAAGTGTTTTGTAATCAATGCTCCCAAATTTTAGTTGCAGAAAAGGCCTTGAGTCAAAACACTTTGCTGTTGTACTTTAAGCAATACCACCAGAGTACTGTGTATGGCTTAAGGTAGCCCTCCCTACCATTTCCATCATACATTAAGCAACATTATAACACCCAATCTTTGTTATACATTGCATCAGAAAATGGTGGGAGGCACTACCACCAGCAACACTAGCACCTAGCAATTTTTCAAAATCATAGTGAGCATGGAATTTTAGCCCAAAATGGTTACTAAAGTGCCCGAGGATTTTTGAGGATTTGAAGCGCCCCTAGGATTTTTTGCAAAATCCTAGGGTGTCAAGTAGTTGGGAAGCAGACCTTCCTGTTGATAATTGAAGGGTTCACTCCTCTTCACATGCCACTGATAGAGACTTGGTGCTCTTCTTTGTGTACTTCGAGTACAAAAGGGAAGGATTGTCACGCTTCATTAGAGGGAATGTAGGAAGTTAACTGAAGATGACGGTTGGCCCTCCCCATCCATTGAAAGTGAAAATGAAGAGTCATTCATCAGTATCGGAATCACCATGCAGAATAAATATGATGATGAAGACCTAGCTTTGATGACAAATAAAGCATTTACATCCGATTCGAACGATAAACTTTATTTTACGAAGAAGATCAAGAATAACAACATAGCTATAAGTGATTTGAAAATTATCGGTGGGCCATCTCATGACCTACTTGTTGGATCTACATTTGATTATTTCAAATTACTATTCACTTCGGAGGTGTGTAAGACTATTTTGATCAACACTAATAAGTACGAGAGTCTTGTGCAAAAAAAAACTCAAAATTCTAAGTGGCCAGTAGCTGCCGTTGAGGAAATTTGGGCCTTCATCTCCATAATATTCGTGAGGGGTATTACTAAGCTGCCACGTTTGACGCAGTACTGGTCAAATAATCCGATTTTGGGAAACGAGATGGTGAAACGAACAATGGCACGGGGCCGATTTTTTCAAATACTTCGACATCTCCACCTTTCGGACAGGGAAAAGGAAAAAAAACTCCCAAAGATGACGGATACAACATTCTGCTAGAACTTAATCCCTTATGATAGACGTAAGGAGTAATTGCCGCAAATACTTCAATCCCTAACTGCCTAACAGGAACCTGTCTGTTGATAAAGCCCTAATCAAGTACAAAGGCAGAGATTAGGCAAGGCATAGGTAAATACATGCCTAAAAAGCCGGCAAAGCGAGGCATCAAAATGTGGATGCTCTACGATTCAGCAACTTTATATTGTTAACTTCATTTGCAACTTCATTTGTTATTTGATCGCTTCTTCAACAGCGTTCCTTTGATGAGGGATTCTCTCAACTTTGGATAATATTGCAGTGGGACCGTGCAAACTAACCGTAAATTTTTACCCGAACATTTGACATAAATCAGATTTAAAACAGCGGGAGAAAGCGAGTGCTTTCAATGTATTGAAACGCCAAATTTACTTTGCACTGCATGGAAGGACAAAAGAACAATATTTTTCTTGTCAACCTCCTGTAAAAATGTATCAACTACAACTACACGAGAATTGCTGGAATAGAAACCCAAGTTCCATGTCCCTTAGTGGTTAAAGAATATAATAAATATATGGGTGGGGTCGATCTTGCCGATAAAATGCGTCTGTATTACAATGTAGCGCGTAAGTCTTATAAGTGGTGGATTTACATGTATTGGTTTATGACAGAAACAGTGATGAATAACTGTACATTTTGCATACACTTTCGAACGTGCCTATGCCGAAAAAAAAAAAGATGAGCTTGTTAGATTTCAAAATGCAATGCATTTTTCAAATGTCTGAGTAGCGGGAAAATTGTCTTGCAAAAAAGCCCATTGTGCCCCTCTAATAGCAGATTTTCACACAAAGGAATAAAAATGTATGTTCATATAGATGCAAGAGGTTTAGCAAAGAGGGTAAAAAAAACGTCTGGAAATAACCCTGTACAAAGTTCATGGATGTGTGAAGCGTGCCAAATGTGTCTCTGTTTTGAATGTTTTGCTATCCACCCGCATTCAAACAAATAAATTTCAATAATATCACTTATCTCATTTTCCTTATTTTCATTTCAGGTTATATTTTTCAACTTTTGTTTTGGGTTTGTTAAAATATTTTGAATATTACTTATTGAATTCTAAATGTTAAATATAAGTTAATATTAACGCACAGGGCCCGATTTCTAAATAGGCTAAGTTGCCTAGAGCGGCAAATTTTACGTCCAATAAAAGCGGCAATCGGCTTAAAAATATTAGTATCTTTATAATAATTTTTTAAGAAAAAAAATTCACGCAAAACTATCAAAAAGAAGTCAAACATTTTTCTGGATTAAAGGTCCTTTTCACTGTTAAATTTAGAGAACATAAAATATGAGCTTAGAAAATGCATCTAATAATGAAAATGTCTTAAGTTCTTACTCTGGTAATAAAAATATAATACAATATAGATTATAGTTATTGTTTATTTTTTCATTCAGATTGTAAGATTTCCCCGAAAAAAATCGTCATTGAAATAATAAAGAAAACGTGCTAAAACAAATAATTTTGCACAAATTATTCTTATATATTGTGAATGAACCAGTATATATGTCCAGTTAGCACTAGTATCGATCAAATAGCCTTCGTGTAGCTCTAGTGTGACGATAATTCAAGCCTAACCGACCGGATCAAGGAAGAATGAAATAGTTTCTATAAAAAATAAACTAAAAAACATTTCTAAAATGCTATAAGAAACTCGGCCTAACTATTTCTAATTAAATATCACAGATACCCATTGAAAAAATTACATAATCTTAAATATTCAAAGAGTACAGAATGCAAATAAAATTAAATATTAAAATATATATATGCTTTGATTTAAAAAAAAAAGTTTGTTTCACAAAAAGTACCCTTTTTTACCCAGAGTAATAACACTAAATTTATGAATTCACAAAATGAATTAACTTCTATTATTTTCCATTCATATGCACATTGATATATTTTACATATAACTTAATAGCAGTGGAAGGGGACAGAATCAGAGTGCAGTGCAAACACAGGTTTGTCGCCATTCCCAGCCCAACAAGTCATTAGTCTTCTTCAATGGACCCTCTACAGGGGCTCGCCTAGCATGCGAAAGGTCCCAGGTTCGGGTCCGGGCATTGCCAAAATAACTACCGACCTTTAACGGCCCGTGCAGCCACAAATGTCCGACGAATAATACCCCGTGTCGTGTAAGGGAGTGCACTTTAAATCCTTCAAAAAAAAGTCCTAACGCTGCGTACGATGTCACCCTTAACGGTTGCGTTGGGTGCCTATTCAGGAGTCGGCTCGTCACTTGACTGTGGCTTTCAAATGCGACGCCCGTCGCCAATAGCCCTCGTGTAGCTCTAGTGCGACGATAATTCAAACCTAACCTAATCTCCAATGCCCAGTTGACACCCGAAAAGGGTTTCGATGAAATTACGGACGAGTCCATTCTCGATTTTTGAGATGAAAATAGCTCAGTGCTCTGAGGACACGCGATTTTTAAAGCTTGTAGATTTTTAGTAATCAGAGGGTTAAAAATAACAAATTACGTCACTTAAAAATAATATATATTTATTCATAGTTCATATTAAGAACATGCTTTGTCAATTAATTATTCCTTGAATTGCATATAATTATACTTTGTATTTTTTGCATTTTTAAAGATTTTTTTTTAATATGTTACTCTGAATGAAAAAAGGTGGCACATCGTGTAGATAAATTCTTAATTTTGCTGTAATTAATAATTTACTAAATATTGAATATGAAAATACTAAAAAGATGCATTGGTTTTATGATGATCTTCTTTAATTGAGATGTAGCAATCAGATGTTTTTTATTTGACTTTTTTTGGATGGTTATTTTACTTATTGTTATTTATTTATTTTTTTCAAATGTATCTCTCATTTATGTTATTTATAAAACCAGTATGTTGTTATTTAATTTCAATATATTGTTTAGGTTAGTGATTACAAAAAGTAATTGCAATATACTAACTCCTGATTAAAGAAAGTCGTGATAAATTTTTTGGAAACTATGCCATTTTCTTTTACAGAACTTGTAAACTGTAAATTATTCATATTATTTTGCTAGTATTATTGAGCTGAATTCCTTCTGTTATTTCTAAAAGTCCTTCTACGAGCATGAATTGGAAGTATAAAAGAGACTGTGCATTGAGCATTAATTCCCTTCATTTCCGCTTGTATAAAAGCTTCGCAATTTACCTTGGGGAGAAACTAATTTTTTTTTAATTATAATATATAAAAAAGGTTAGCTGAAAAGGGTTACGAAAATGATTCACAGATGGCGCTACCATTTCCCCATCTGACGCTCGGTCAGTTTGATGTTTTTTTTCTTTGAAGTTACGTTCTCTGTGGGTGGCGCTCAGAGACATAACATAGAGTGGACTGCGCTTCAATAGTAAAGCAAGTTAGGGATGGAAAACTGAAACCGGTTTTTTGAAAAACCGGTGTTTTGGCCCCGGTATTTACACAAAAAAAACGGCTTTTTTATGAGGCCGGTCTGAACCAGAAACCGTTTTTTCAGGGGAGAAACCGGAAAACCGGTTTTTCTCAAAAACCAACATCCCTTGCAAATTAGCATTATGTCCTAAACATCACAAATCGCCAAGAGGAGAAAGGTTGCTACATATGACAACTTAACGCTACCAATTCGTTACGAATTATTCCAAATTGTCGACAGACCTGAATATCAGATGGAAAGCCAAACAGGTGCCTTGCATCTATTTCAAAGTCACGTGGGTTTCTGCCAATCACAACCACTTGTTTGTTTTTAATTGTTTTTGCAGACGATTTTTTGCGCATAGTTCTTATTTTTCTCTTCTGGCTTTTATAATAAATATTTAATTACATTCTTTTAATCTCTGAGCATGTTAACAATCGTGAATGTTATATACTCTTAATTCAGTAAAGTTTTGTGCAAGATGCCAAATGCTTGTGCAATTCCTAATTGTAAAGAGAGGTATAAAAACGAATTTGTCACACCTTCACATGCAAAATTTATTTAGTTCTGCATACTTTCAGTAATCGCGTTCTTTATAATCTATAATTTCTATCGATGGAATTTATTCTAAAAGCTCTTTTATACTGAAGAATCATATTAATGATTAAGTCTACGTTGTTAGAATTCTAAATTATAATTAATCCTTTTTGCCAAGTCAATTAAATTGATGGACTGAACATTGACAGCTTAAAAGTAGAATATTTTTTGTACAATTTGGTCAAAAAGAAACCTGTTTTGAGTTATTTATATTTAAACAGTCGAACTTTGTTGAATTTGGAATATATTGATGTGTTTTAGAAAATTGATTTATTCTAGGTGAAATAAAGGAAAAAGCAATCTTTCAAAAAAACCTATTTGAATTTTTTTTTAAATGGGACCATTAGAACGAAAGTTATAGAGACTGCTGAAAATATTCACCATTTCAATAACCAACTTATATTACAGCAACACTCTACAAAGACCTACTAATGTTCTTTTAAACTTATTTTTAATAAAGAGTCCACGTAATTCAATTATTTAAGTTATCTTAAATAGACGTACAAAATCAAAGGAATAATCTGATATATACTATTAAGAAGATCTTAAAAAACTAGCGACTCATCCTTGCTCCTTTCCAAGCTTCTTTATCATAACATTAGATTGTCGGCCTCTGTGTTCAGGTCGTTGTGGAAAAACTCGCCAAATGGTAAACTCGCCATAGATGAGAGCCAAACGCGACACAGTCATGTGACTGTGTAAGTTAGATGATTAGGACACTTTAGGTTTGCCAATGCGCAGTCCATTCTATGTTATGTCTCTGGTGGCGCTAGTGTCTAAGGAAATCATAATTATAAATACCAACCCTACCTAGTGGTCAATGAGAGAGATGCTGCTTTATTTAGATAAGAACAGCTGTTAAATGTTAAGAAACGCTGCCTTACAATGTAAACAAGAAATATTATACAATATATTTTGAGAAGCAATTCGAGCTTTAATAACGAGGGCCAAGCTCCTGTAACGGATTTTAGCCAACTTTTTAATTTTCAATTCGAAAGAAATGTTAACTAAAAAAATATGAAAAAGTAGATACCGACATGCTAACGATGTCCATACATCCTTCCAAAGTTAGTTCTATTCGTGTGCTCTTAATTTTTATTTAAAAAGGTATGACCTCTGAGGACCTAACTTTCATACTTTTTTCCGTTTGTCTGCACGTCCGAGCGGGCATCAGTCTACAACTTGCCGGAGAATTTCCTATTGAATTAACATTGCAATTATTTTTTACCATATCAACAATAGCATGAGCAATTTGTTTAATAGTATTAATAAATGAAGGACAATTTATTTTTGTTATAAATATAATTGAATTGAAGTCATAAAATGGTAGAATGTGTGATTCTTTGGTAAGGTTATTATGAATTATCGTCGCACTAGAGCTATTCGAGGGCTATTGGCAACGGGCGTCGTAATTTAGAACCACAGTCAAGTAAAGAGTCGGCACCTGAGTAGGCACCCAAAGCAAACGTTATCGTACTTAGCGTCGGGACTTTGACGCATATTTTACGTGCACTCCCTCTGCACGGGGTATTATTCTTCGGACATTTTTTATCTGCACTTGCCGTTTACAGATCGGCAGTTATATTGGCGATGCACCCGGACCTGAACCTGGGATCGTCCGAATGCAAGGCAAGTAACTTTTACCGATTGGGCTCCCCAACCTCAACTAAATTTTAAATAGCCTTCTGGGATTTCTCGGTATTTGTTTACGAAGCGGCAAGGCATCATACTTTTTGCATAAAAATGAGGTTAGTTTTAATTTATTTTTTATTTATACAGTTTATAGTAGTTTTTTTTTATTAAAAAGTATTTAATTATTCTTCGAATAGCAAATAATATTATTTATAGTCTGGGTAATTTAATTGAATTTGCGGAAGAAAATAGTTGATTCTTTTTTAAAAAAAAGTTTAAATTATAACTAGATGCTGCGTTTGGCAATTTTTTTCTAATGTGTATATATCTTGGATAGAAGCGGTTCTATTATATGCAAGAGTTATTGTTTTAAACCTACTTGTTTTTCTATAAGAAGTTAAATAAGTATTTAAGTAATGGTAAAGTAGGCTATTTTAGTTCTGTTAGAACTTCTTGTTAATGTTACAATGCTCTGGAATTGAAACAAATAATTTTTTTTAATCGGATAATGCTTTTCAAGAACAATCGGTTTTAGATTTCCTAAAGGTTTTAGAGTAATACGTTGAGTTAAAGGGTGAAAAAGAGTCACTTCTTCGATTAAGGTCTTCGGATATTAAATATTCACCTTATTCACAGCCTCACCAATTTGATGAAATAATATTCACATGCAATATTTTTTTATTTCAAATCACACAACAGAATTGTACAAATTGAAACCACGTTATTTTTCCATTGTGATCAGTTATTAGCAACACTTGAATCAAGTCACATCCTTTTGGATCTAAAAAAAGCAATACAATTGAATAAATCAAGACATTATTCAACATAGACAAGTTTTCCCAGGTTAAAATTTATGCTTTTTTTTGCTTTGCTAACTAGCATAAAAGATGCTACTAATAGCATATAGGAAACTAGCATGAGATGCTTAAAATATATTTGCTAATTAGCATGAAAAACTAGCATGAGATGATTAAAATTCGAACACAATTTACGCTTGTTAGCATAAACCAAAAAAAAAAAAGCATCACATGATATGATCTGTTTATTTAGCAAAATATTAAGCATCATATGCTATGTTTGAGATGATTTTTAGCAGAATATTAGGCATCATATGCTATATTTGGGTTGTTGTTTAGCATAATATTAAAGCATCAGATGCTAGCTTTTGGTTACGTTTTTCTAAGCATAAATATTGGGATAACGGCAAGCTATATTGTCTAATAGAAAAAAAACTTGAAATTCTGTAAATTATAATAATGTCCGATGTAGTATACTAAGAGTTTTAAGCAAACAGGTAAAAGCTTAAACATACAGCAGGAATAATTATACTAACTAGATTGCATAATTAAAATCCTTTCAATATTAAATGACAGAAATCTAATATCAATCAAAATATTCCAACTTGCTTACTTCCACTTTAAAAAACTCTTAATATATGAGTTATCTGTTTAAAAAGCGAAGCAAATCCTTTGATCTGTTATATTGTTCAATGTGTGACTCATTACTACTAAAAAATAGAAGATGTTTAATGAACTCGATCTTATGATAGCATTATCATATAAATTTAGAAATCGCCTCTCAAAGTTTCTTATTAAGTCTTAAATATTCTTAGCTATAAAATAAAAAATTCTGTAAAAAATCAAAATAAAACATTTAACACCACATAAATAATAATAAAAATCGAGCAGCTAGCTGTTATTGATGCATTGATGTCAATTCCTTCCAATCTTTGTGTTCTAGAATCATTAACAAACATTTTTGAATAGGTTTTATTACAAATTTAACTTCCTCGGATATGAAATGGCATCAGAGAGCCATACATTTCTTTTCTTTAAAATTGCCTCAGTTTCGGCTGTCCTCGTTTATCTCTTCTGAAGGTCTCTTCGGTCCTAAAAGAGTAAATTATGAATAAGATTAAAAAAAATTAAATACATAAGGTGACAATTGGAAAGACTTCTCAGGATTGTAAAAAACCAGGGTTTTTGCAAAAAAAAACCCAGCAAAAAAAGTTTTTTTTGGACAAAATTGGGATTTCTTTTTTATTAAATATTCATTTAGAGATTTAATTCTCTCTTTACTAGAGTGTCATGAATAAGATAGACGATAATTGTAGTTTATTTTATTTATAAATTAAATTAGTATGAAATAATTTGTGCTTGAAAATGTACACTAATTATGATCTACTTCATCTACTTAAGTATTAGTTAGGAATAATTATGGATAGGAATTAAGTAGTTAGTCTGTTTAACAAGTTCGAAATCTTAATTTTTAAAAAATAACATTATTTCCGAAATTATAATAATGCTTATAAAATCCAATCAGCGGTCGGATTACATGATAAAATGTAGGTGATATATTAATCTAAATAATTATTTTTGGCAATCTTGTACACTTATCTCAGAAAGCGGAGCGAAATCTATGGTTGCATGCTTTCCAACCAATTTTAGGTTTGACGATAAACTGCATTTAACGGACGCCATATTGAAAATAAAGTTTTTGGCTATGTGACTATAAAGTGGGATTTTTCTTTATTTCACGTAGGATAAATATTGAAAAGATTTTTTCAAAAATCATTAAAAAATAAATTTATGCAGGGTCATCCAGAAAATAATACCCATTTAATTTACTAAGCATTAAGCGGATATGATAATTTTGGGATCTCTTAGTACCGTCAACGGCAACCTGCGGCCCTCATAGCCTAATTTTATGCGGCCTTTGGCTGTTTGAAAAACTTCAAATAAAAATTTTTAATTTTAATTAAATAAAAACCATTTTTTCCAAAATACGTATTGCAGTACTTTATAAAAGCTATTTTCAAATATAGATTTCCTTGAATGGTTGAGGTCATACAAATCAACGAGTAACAAAATTGCCAAGAAATTGCAACATAGTTGATGTTTATTATTTAAATTTCTTTTCAGATATTTTGTGGACTATCAGGGGAAAAAGTATTGAAAAAACTTACTATAAAATTTGTTAAGATTGATTTTAAAATATTTTTTGTGAACATTAGTATAGAAAAGAAAACATTAAATTATAAATATTTTCAGAGCTATGTTTAAATCTCAAAATGTATTGAAATTCCAACAACGCTAAGGAACCACAATATATAAATATATGATTGGCTATATGCAAAACTTAAGCTTGGCATTCATGAATAAATAACTCCATACGAACGTTACCTTTATAACGGCCAGTTTTTCTGGAGTCAAGGCCTTCTTGGCATCTTCCCCTTCTTTCACCAGGAACCATCTTTTTTTGTCTACTTCTGTCCCGTAACAGATTTGGACAGAAGTTCCTGGTGTCCCCAAATAGCTGTGGTCAAATTCTTTGCAAATTTCTTACATTCGGGGAGGTTGTGCAAATTATAGAATGTTTGGCGATGCAGCATAACTCCCCCACCAAGGTCAAAATTCTGAAAAAAAAATTAAAAACTCATATCTGATTTATTTAAACATTAACATATGTTTTCTAATTGATGCTTGTTAGAGTGGCTTGTTGAATAGGGTTATCAGTGAAATGGTGACACAGAAAACAGATTTTACATAATTTGGAGATTTTTTATTTTCAGACCTGACCCACGTAAAAAAATTAACTTCATTAATATTCTCAGTTTAAAAGTTGGAAATCTTAGAAGTAACCTGAAAATTTTCACTGTGCCCTGAATATTAATTGTATTAGGAAGATAGGCTTACTAAAACATCTATTTATTAAACAAATTAAACAAAAAGAAACGAAATAAAGTTTGCAATACTTAAACGGATGGCTGGATTCCCCCCCCCCCCCCCCCTGAGTTTTTAAAACTTAAATCTTAAAAATAAAACGTATTGGTTCTTTATTGGACTACCTTTTTCCAATTTAATTTAGGTGGGAATATTGGCAATTCTTTTTTCGAATTAAGATGTATTTCCTCGATTTAAATTCATGTTTTCCATACCTCTGTGCCTGGTATTTCAGCATAATATAGCAGTTGCTGAGCTGGTCCAGCATTTTGTGAATCTATTGAATATAAGAACAGGACTACAACAGGTTATAAAAAACACCCAGCATGGCTTTAGAAAGATAACAAAAGATTTTCACCTTGAGTTTATTTATTCAGCAATACTGCTTATTTTGAGAAGATTTAATCAAAGATATCTATTCGAAACAGGCGCGCAGCCAGGGAGGGGGCTCGGGGGGCTTGAGCCCCCCCCCCCCCCTCCCCCCCGACTGTGACAAAGTGCCCTTTTGCCAAATTTATATGAACAAATTTGTGTCATTTAAAAAAAAATTCTCAAAAATGAATTTTAATGCAAAAAAAGACAAATGTATTAATACGGATTGTCATGCCAACAGAGCCTGATTTCTGGCAGGGCAAACGGGTCACGTGCGCACGGCCCCCAATGCCCTGGCCTGGGGGACCCAGGGCTTTTGTTTAAAACATGTTTTTTTTTAAACAATTAAATTTTGGTTACAGAACAAGTTGTTTAGGTTTAAAAAAACATGTTTTTTTTGCATTTTGGTTTCCTATATTTACTTCCATCCCCAATAATTTTAGGCATATGTCTTGCATCTTTATTTGTCGAAGAATCATGGAATACGAGAAATCCTTCTTAAAGATTAAGAAAGATTATCAGGCGATTCGGTGTCTTCCTTTGATTAAATCGGATGGGCTAATAGAAGAATTTTATAAACTAATAATGTAATACTAGTTTATGTTTGGCATTATTTTAATGAACTAAAATTATGTACCACATTGATGATTAGCATAAATCTCACAAAAAAGGGGCTATAATAAATTAATGAATATTAACAAATGTCAGTAGTGTCCTATTTGGGACCTAAAGTATCACATACAAGGTTTACCATTCCATCATTGTCTACTATTTATCACAATCTTAATCTTTAAGGTAATACAGCATGGTCATATATCCTAAAATAAAACCAATTTCCTTAAATGAACTGTATTTGGCCAATAAATTATAAAACATATAATAATTAATAAAATTGTTTTAAATATGTTTTTATTACTATGTTTTAAACATGTTTAAAACATTTGTTTTAAACAAAATGTTTTAAACATAACAACCCTGGCCCTGGGGGACCCAAATTTACTTTAAAAAGAAAAATATTGAAGGAAATGTGCCAAAAATAGTTGTCATAAAAATTAATAAGAAATATAATGCAATTGAACCCAGTGCAATTGATTTTTTTAAAGCAAGCCACAATAGTATTATGTCAGTTGTTATTTCTCTAAATTTTGCCCTGGTAACGTGAATAAAATTATGCATGTAAAATATGATATGACATGCATGATATAATAATATTATATGTTTCTTATGCTCCATATTAAGTATGCATTAAAAAATTATTACAAAAATGTTAAATATTAGCAGTGTGTACACTAGTATTTAATATAATTGTTAAAGGTTATACACTTTTATAAATTTGATAAGCGATGTAGGGTCCCTAAATTCACCTGTGCCCTGGGCAACAAAAGTTGTAAGCCGGGCCCTGCATGCAAACGACTGACTAAACGGACGACGGCTAAAAGTTGCTTTTGCCTGTTTCTAGGCTTCTATAACTGAAGTTCTAGAACTTATTCAGTCGATAGAACTAGTGAAAAAATTTAACCAT
The DNA here is from genome assembly GCA_023701765.1 of Hylyphantes graminicola. Taxonomy (NCBI): domain Eukaryota; kingdom Metazoa; phylum Arthropoda; class Arachnida; order Araneae; family Linyphiidae; genus Hylyphantes; species Hylyphantes graminicola. Next base: position 23,645,615 of record CM043122.1, read on the forward strand.
GTTTTTTAAGCATGTGCGAAAAGACATTAGAACACATTTCCTCTATCTTTTTAACTCTTTCAGTAGCAGTGATTCTATTTGGCATAATCTCATTTCTGATCATAATTTTTAAAAATAATCGGGCTGACATCTATTGGAATTAATAAAAAATATTTTCTAACAGAAAAAAGTTTGAAGAATCGAATGATAGGCTTTTTGATATCGTATGCGTCTATAGACGATCTGAAAAAAAAATCAAAAATGATGATACCAAATTGTCATTGGGACTGAAAGGGTTAAAAAGGCAGAAGCACTTAGTTTAAATCACGAATTTGAAATCAATGTTCTCCAAATGGCGAAACGGCAAAAGTTTAGGGAAATCCAACCTGCTGAAACTGCCAAATCACATATATCTTTATTTATTCCGTACATTGACCAAGTAATAAGTATAGCTGGAGCTGAGGTTTGAAAGAAGTAATGTTACTTCATCAAAATTTCAGTATTTAGTTCCGTGTTATTGCAATAAGGCTATTTTTGATGATCGAAATAGGGCTGTGAAATTTTATTTCGAGTGATTTGATCAGCGATTAATTCATTATTATTCATTATTATCAGAAGTCGATCTTTGAAAAAAAGTGAAAAAGCATTGACGAATGTCAAAAGTTAACATCAGCGATTGAAACTTTGAGTGTTCCATTCCAATCCTGGTATCATATATATTTTTATTTTGAAGCCCACAAAATGAAATACTTTCAGGCAAAAAATTATATTTATTATTTTGAATCATTAGTTATTGTTAAGTAATAATAAAAAGAAAAAGTCGAAACTGTTTATCTTTTACAAATTATTTAATTTGATAAAAGGATGCTTTAGAATTTAAATGTATCTTTTTGGACGAGGGTTTGTTTTTAACAATTGACGGAAATGGCAACGTAAAATTTTGCTTTTTCCTATAGCTTTTGGAGTTAATTCGATTTCTTGGCATATGAACGAATTAAAGAATCGTTGCTAGAAATGCCATAATCTTATGTCAAAAAACGACACAGATATCAGAGAATTGTTTGAAAACATTTCATTCCTTTCCATCTCCTTTCACAAATTTGAATTATTTTTGGGGGGTTTCGATAATTTTTTTTCTCGGGTTCCAATTCCAATGTAAGAATTATTTTTGTAACAATTATCAGATTTCCAATTTTTTTAATTCATCAACTACTCTACACTACAGTCTTAAGCGTTTTTCCCAGTTGTCTTGTTTGTAAATTTAGTATGATTAAAGTTATTTCAAACATAGCGTTTTGGAAGATTAACATTTCAAAAATTTCCCCCTTGGCCCTCAGAAATTTGTGTAAAAGTGCCCTTCTGAAGTTAAGCCCCCTCCTTGAAAAAATCCTGGCTGCGCGCCTGATTCGAAAGGTATTATTTAAAATATTGTTAAGCTTTTGTTTGCTATCAGTTATACTAAAACACATTTTTAAACTTTGATCCAATTAAAAAAATCATTTTTTTCTATTACAATGGCAAGAACAACATAAAACATAATTTTAACTAATAAGTCCATAAAACCCCATAGATGCCCAGCTTGAAAATTTTGATGCAGCCCATAATACATATTTTAAAATTTGTAAAGATGTAATAAATAGGTTCTTTAAAAATATGATAAACTTGTGGTCAGACAACTGAGACCAGATATAAACAATGATTGGCCCCCTATTGTTTAATAATTCTTAAAAACTATTACCTTGTTCTGCAGGCATGGAATTTCTTTCCCGCGCATTTGCCTATTCAAATTTCTCAATTCAGAAACTTCAGCAATTCCTTGCAGATATTTATTCTCTGCTTTTAAAGCGAGTCAAGTCTTTTTGCGGTTTTCTGCTGCTGCTGCTTTTTGGTGCCTCTCTTCCCAAAAGTTTCTGACTTTCTGGGCCTCTTTTACTTTCGAAATAGGTACAACTTCCGGATCCATGTCCTTATCACTATCTAAAAATCAATATAAAAAATTACATACCTAGGAAGTAAATATTTATGTAAAAACTCACGGACACTAAAAGCCTTTTTAACGAACTTTTAAACTTAACTACTATTAATTCACTCTCAGAAGTAATACGATCACTTTTGACGATTCATTAATCCTCAAGCCGCATTTCGTTAATTTTGAGGATTATTTCGTCAAACTACAACGTGACTTTTGAGTAAAAGTGAATCCTCACTTTAACGATCTTTATTTGACGATTCTGTATCTTGATTTTGAAGAAACTGAATCTCATTGCTGTACTCAAATGCTCAAAAATGACGAAATATTTCTCTAGATTAGACGAAATTCGAATCCTCATAAAAATGACGAATCAAATTTCCTCACTGTGAGGAAAGAAAACTCGGAGCATTTGCCAGTACACGGCATCGTCAAAATTAAGGAAAATTTCGTAGTTTTTGAGTATTCATTTCTGAGAGTGTGTAATAATTATGATTAATTACAATTATGGCACTAAATAATTCAGTTTATTTTATCGTAGAACTTAAACGCGGAGAGTCTCTTTTTATTATTTCGATTTTAAAAATATCCAATAGTAGAATAAGGAATAATTGAAATTATGATTTTTTAGAACAATTATTGTATGTAGGATACTTATAAAATGTAAAAGAGTATCTATATAGTATACTAGTTTTTAAACTGAACTTTATATCATATTTGTTTTATCTGTTTCCCTAATGATGCTGTTATATATTATTTTGGTAACTTTTTAGTTTTCGAGTCATCGTTTTTTTAGGTCCTTAAAAAAATGGTTCCTTAAATTCAGGATCTTTCCTTTACGATTTTTTTTTCAAAACTCGCCTATCTTTTACAAGGAGCTTATTATAAACTTTTATTTAAAAAAAAAAGACCCTCTGCCATAGTGACTGTGCAACCTTCCTATTTATTCATTGAATATTTTATGTTTTTTAAAATACAATTTATTTTTAAAGGGACTAAAGCAGTTTTTTTTATATTCAATATTTGACTTCCGAGCAATTTTTTTCTCTCCCTCCAGTGTCGCATCCGGAGGAACATGTTTGCTTTCCTTTGTTTAGAATTTTTTTTAATATTTATTTTTTGAATTTTTATAAAGCTTTGTTGTAGAGCATTGAGGCTTTATGCTACACTTCCATTTCTGACGACCTTCCCAAAACCGCCGTATGTGAATAGGGATAAAACAATGGTAATTAATTGAGTTCATCGCCTTGCCTCTTCTGATTTTTTTTTTTTTTTTTTTTTGTCATGGGGTAAATTTAAAAGAAAAAATATATTGTTTAACCCTAGTGTTAAAAAATCCTTTGAATATCTTTCATGTAAAAAATGCATTATTGATTTGTTGCATTAGCGTAAATGGGGGTCATTCTTAAAAAAATATTTACAATGTCTACTGTGTTATTTTGTTGGTGATTTTCTAACTTTTTTCTTTCTCTGACTACAAAAACGAAAGTGAAAAATGTGCAGGAAAGGAATGGAATCCTTCTTTTTCCCTTGCGATATTAGGGAAAAATTCACTGAAACATAAAACTTTTTCAAAGGATACCAAGTAAAAAAAATTTAAAAAAAAAGTATTTATTGCATATCGACAGCTTTTTGTAACAGTGTATGAGTGCAAGTTTTGTCATTTATTAACTACTCTATTCAAATACTTAAACTCAATCGAAGCCTTGCCATACTTCAAAATAAATCGATTGCGCACCTATACTTCGCCAGGGGGTTCTCCTCCTTTAACAGTTGACCAACCACAGGTAATATCCGAAGTAATTTGAAATGTTGTAATGCTTAAGGTACTAAAAAAAGTTTTGTGCGGGCGTTAGGGCTCACGTCGTTGCAAGATAGTTACACTTCCACCAGTAGCGAAAAAATTGAAAGAAAAAAATCGAGAAATATCCATCCAGTAAAAATCAAAGAGGGGATCAAGGGAGACCATTTAAAGCCCAGTTATGTAGGACGAGGGAAAGGACAGCAGATTAGAGGAAAAATCGCTTTATTCGTGGTTTCAAAGGTTTTGGCGATTAGTTAACTTTTCATTATTTAATATAAAAACTTATTGGATTTCAGAACGTCCTTTTATAGCTTACCACATAAATAATATGCAGTCATATATTTTGATGAGAAGCAGCCTTATTGCTATTTTGGCGACTTTCCCGATGCATTCCTATCTTTTGGCGACTTCCAGCTTTCAAAATTGGCAGTCCTGCGAGATTTCTTAGCACATTTTTCTCTCTTTCTCCAAGTGCTTATTTTTTATCAGCAGGAGCACTTTTTTTCAAGACGGATAAGCCAGAGACGAGACGTTTCCGATGAGGTTGGGCCCGAAGATTAGGTCAACACTGGAGCTTGGGGCAGTACCAAACTGCCTCGGCATGGGATACGACCTCTTGGAAAAAGGGCCAATGACGCTCTTGACCCAAGGCAGCCTTGGGCAGGCAAAAACCGAGCTCCTTTCACTCGCTATCAACCTCCTTGGTGTACTGTCCACAGTTTATCAAGGGGCTAGAGGCGATCCAGCTCAATCGATCAGATAGTTGGCCACTTAATGACACCAGGAGTTCAACAAATCGCTTCCTGGTGGCCAATGGAAGAGAAAATGGCGTTCTAGAGCCAGCCAAACGCTGGTCGTTAAAGACAAGCCCAAGGCCTTCTGTTGTTTGGCGCGGGGACTCGCCATATTTGTCAGGCTGTTGGCGGGAAATAAAATCGAAAAGCCTAAGTACCCGCGTTATCTACTGTTACTTTCTACTTATAGAAATTGCCGAAATTTCCGCCCCACCTTTAATTCTGGGAAAGAGTTGGTCATGTCATTAAGGGAATGACCACATTGCTTACTTTCTTAATTTGAGTGGATATTGTGAAGAGTTGATGTTCATCCTAAAGATATTTATTTTTTTACGGCGAAAATTCATCACCTTTTTTAGTGGTATCGTTTATACAACCTTTATTCAGTTCGTTTATTATTATTTGTAGGAGAAAATATTTTTCGTTTAGGTTTGAGCGGTGTTTATTTTTATTTGAGACATCATGAATAAGAGTATATTTATGAAGAACTTTCTTTTCATTACAATTGGTTTATATGGAAATAAATGTAAGCGGAAAAGTGATTTAACTGACAATATCGACTTTTAGAGAAAAAAATTACAAACCTTTTTCTAATTGGATCAATACTAATTTATGCACTTAAGATTCGGTTATGTGGATTCAACCGATTACTTTAACTTTTTCACTAAAGGATTGTGGATAAGTGATGGCTTGTGATTCTTTTGAAAATTAGTCCATTTAGCTTTTACATTATACATATATTTTGTTTAGAAATTTTTTAATAATACCATAACATTTATAAAACTTTGATAAAAAGTTTTTAGAAGAGAAAGATCCGTTAACTTAAAACCTATATCATTGCAAAAAAAAATTTACACTGAAAACCTAATTAACAATTTAATATACATGTTCCAAACTTAACTACGTTTTTTCAAGTTTAGTGTTTATGATATTACCATTGATTCAATCTTAAAAATTATAAAAATCTTATATTTTTAAACATGCATATTTAATTTCAATGCTTTAAATAATACATTGTCAAACAAATTTAAATAATTCTTATTATTTTACTAATATGTACAATACACATTTTACTCCAAGTATACTAAAATCTGTTTAAAAATTTGACTTAAAAAATTTTCAAATCAATAACCACGATTACAGTGACGTTTTTAACGAAAACGGGTATGAAATTGTTTTAACACTGGTAAGTGTCGTTAAAGTTTACGCACTCGTTTTCAAAAAATAGCTTTCAATTATAAAAATACCTTATGTAGCACCTGTAAGAGCCATTTTAACCTCAATAACATTTTCCTAGGGCGTTAACTATTGATATCATTTGAACTTGTGTCACTTGTTGCAAAGAAAAAGCTATGCAAAATGTTTCATTTCAATTAAATTAATACTAACTTCCGCTGAGTAATTGAGCTATATAATAACACATACCTGTTCTCAAACTTCGGTGACAGGCGAAACGATCCCTTTCAAAGCCGACACCATATAAAAAGTATCAAAAATACGCAATAAAAGATTACTACACACAAAGCATCGAAAATACATCGGGGGAGTGAAAAATGATGAAGAACGATTCACGCCTGCGATTAAATCTGGCAAAGTCCCTCAGGAAGGGGAGGAACAGGAAGTGCGAAAACGATCTTTATGCAAAAACAGAATATCTCCTGTCAAAGTGCTTATTCACTACCTTCTCAGTGAGTCCCTTTTTTCACCCATAGTAAAAAAAAATAGAAAAAAATAAACGAAACCCACAATGTCGGTGAAACTGAAAACCCAGTCAGTCACACCAGTAGATTAACCAGACTGCCTTCTACTCCATTCATGTCCGAGCAAAAGCCCAAGTCTTGACTTCTTTTGTTGCTCAAGTGGCTGTGTCCCGCTGAGCCACAGAATCCTTGGATTGAAGCCTCCCTTTTTCAAATACTCGTTATTCTTCGGCCAACAATTGTGAACTCGTTAACTGATTGTTGACTCCCACATTGGACATCTATTTGAAAAACCAATTACAGAGAGCTTTAGAAGCCAAAAAGGTTTTTTCCTTCGTTGGTTAGCTGGAAAATGAAAAAAATGAGGACGTTTATCTTTATAAAAGTATATAATTTCATTTTTAGTCAAAATAAATGTGTCTTAAGATGAATTTTGCTTTTTCATAAACTTGTTTTAATTAAAATCGAATATAACCCCCGAGAAGAAAGCTATTAATCTGATTTATCTTAAATCATCTGCATTAGTTTCTTTTACATTTAGTAGTCGTTAGGCAATTTACAAATTAGAGCTGATCATTATTTCTTATAAAAATTATCGTTTCATTTTTATAGCTAAAACAGTATGAAAAATAACTTGTTTGAACGTATAAACATTTTAAACTCACAATACCGCATTTAAATTAAATTTAATCATTCACATAAGGGGTCGATTTCAACCGTAATCCTATATTTTCGTTTTGAGTTCCCTTTCAAAATTGTCACCTTGTACTAAATTACATATTTAGCTGTATTTTCAACTGCTGCTTTTTTACATTTAGCTACTGACAGTTATGAAAATACCTTATTTGAAATAGGGCGAGTTTGGGTAATGTTTAAATAAGTACTCCTTAGAGTAATGAGTAGAAACCCTTTTAAATTTTATTCAAATATTTTTGATGTACTTTAATACTTCTGATACCCAAATATATCATGCGTCTATGAAGTAGTACTCGTATAATATCATACTAAAATAAGAAACCTAAGAAATTTTTGCGATAAAAAATAACAGTTTGAGTTTCCAAATATATAAAATCTTTGGTTGGCTATAATTTGACTTACTACTTTTGGTTAATTTAAATTTACTTAAAGAGGGAACAAATATTTTTCAATTTGTAGAACAGATTTTTGTAGAGTGTAAACCAAGTGTCACGTGGAATTCTTTAAAACTTATTTATAGAAAATGCTTTTTACCTAAAAATATTTTAGTAGAAGGAGTAATTTCTAAGCGTTAGATAGTCCAATACACTAGCAATTTTAATATTTACAACAAATACATTATTTTATGTTCATTGTTATATATTTTCCCTGACTATGCAATTTTTATAGTAGAAGACAGATGATTTTTGTTTCGTTAAAAATGTCCTATAGCTGCTACGGTACAGAAATTTTACAAGAAAGCCATTTCTAACTAATTTTTCCAAAAGTAACGAAAATCACCCGGTTTTTTTTTGTTGTTGTTTACATTTAGGGGAGAGAAGGGGAATGGCGCCACCTTAAGGGAAATTGAATTTTCATGCAGAATTGTGTTGCAATTAATGTAAATTGTAATGAGCATAGCATACTACAGTTCATAACCTAACTTGCAGTGATTTTTTAAAATTTAAATCTTTAATAGAAACTGAATAAAATTGTATTTTTCTAAAACTCGCACAGTGGCGGGATTACCCCGGTATATGGGGTAATGCCGCCACACCACTGGGGTTATGCCGCCACATCAATAAACAAAGCAAATAATCTATAAATAATGGAAAATTACATAATAAAGCAATACATATAGAACTAAAATAGGTTTAATTAACTTTGGAATGGTAAATTGACATGGTACAGCTCTTTTATTAACTTTCTATGTGCAACTAACTATGCAGGGTTTTTTTAAGTTTCGTTGGTCTATTTGACCAGTTCAGTTATTCTTTTTCGGATACGTGGCATCTCTAACGAAAACTAATAGGTTGTACGGCCAATATATGAAATTTCTATTTTACGGATTATGCCGCCATCCTTTTGCATGTGGCGGCATAACCCCAGAGTGATGTGGCGGCATTACCCCAGAAAGACAAAATGGCATAGACGGCTTGTTTAAAGAAAGGTAGTTAGCCTAGCGTCCAAACTAACGACGTGATTAAATAGCCAAATAATTACTCTTTTAAATGATATATAACTGATTTATCTAACTTAGAGATAGCAGTCACTTATCGCTTAGTTTCAGAAGGCTCAAGATTAGATGAAAATCACTAAAAACCGTATTTTTTAAATAACTTTACACCAACTCACCGCACGGCCATTAGCGTCTATACTACAAATTACTTTGTTTCCTGCTACAGGTCAGTGCTCATAGCCCCCTCCCACACACACCGCTGGCGAGATACAAGGGGTGGCGGCATTACCCGAGGTGGCGGGATTCCCCTGCTCTCCCCTACCTTACACTTTCAAGTCTGAGATAAGTTATTTCGACCTCATAATTCCCCCTGACTTTAATGATTTTAAAAATATGTAATAATACCTTATGAAATTTAAACTAATTTGTATCCATAATGAAGAAACTATTTTTATGTACCAAGAACCAATTGAATTACAAGAGTACTCCACCAAGTGCACAACAGTTAACACCAACAATATCCCTCTAAAAATCCCCCCAAATTAAGCCATTGTTGTATAAACGGATTCCAGTAACACGATCCGAGTGGTTATCCCTTTGGAGCACTTCATATGACACCTATACGAAAAAAAGAGGCGTATCTCACATTTAGTTAACGTGGCAGAAGCGTCACTTTTCTTCGTAAAGTGCGATATGAGAACCCCAAATGAGTTAACTCGAGGTGTGGGAACAGAGTTTTAACATAAATCGTATTGGGGTATCGGGTGTCTAGCTGCTAAGGGGTCGTCGAAAGCCACCCGACGATTTCTCGAATATTATCGTAGCCCCAAAGTTGTTAGAAATGTTCTTTTTCACGAATCGTTTTTATGTTCATTGCTAAAATAATTGTATCTGTTTTTGTTAACAATTTTATAATTGTAGCTGTACTATTTTAAATAACTGTTGTAGAGCTGTTTTAAAGAATTTTTTTTAAAGGATATTCCTACTTTACATAATTAGGACTGTTTTTAAACTTAGCTTGTCAATGTTAAATTCGTTGACCCAAGGCCCTGTGTCTAGATTCCAAATTTAAAATAACCCTACTTAAAAGGAGGTGCTTTTTTAGTCGTTATCGATTCCTATCAACGGGGTGATTTTCAAAACATCATGTGAGGTTGGACTTCCACTTCTTAAAGGAATATATTTATATAGGGTAACGAGTACAGTGATTGGCACCCTCACGGTGATTGGCCCTCCTCATTCATTATTGAAAATAATAAGATGTTAAAGCCCAAAATAGGTGTGATAAGGGTTTTTAAAATTCCTGACATTAAGGTTTGTCATGTTGGCAACAGTGCACCAACAATCGAAAAAGCAATATGGCCGCTAAAGAAATACGTCTTAATGTCAACGGGGGGCCAATCACTTTACTTGTTACCCTAAATACTTTTAATTCCTCACGGATTTTCACTATCAAATATGAAAGCAACGAGTTTTGTTTTACTAGAGCTGTACATTCACCAACAAATACAAAATACCACAGCCATCCTCTGCTCCCTATCCCTACAAGTTGCCCTTTTATTCATCGGTCGCTCCGCACCTACCATTCACTACTCATTACTATCCATTATCCGGAGAGGGTGTCACTTTTTCGCAGGGGGTGTCAGTGGTGCGGAGCTGCGATTTCATGCCGTTTATGAAGCAATCGCCGTGAAAAGATTTCTCAACGGAAAGGGCCATCGAAATGGCTGTGAATGGCAAAGAAAAGGGTGCGCATGATAGACCAAGCATCGCGAAACAGCTCATTGGTCTATTGAAGTCGGTCCCGGCCATTTAAAAGAGAGTCTACTATGGCAGATGAGGTTGCTGCGAAAACCGATTAACAATATTCTGGATGTCGAGCGTGAGATTTTCGATTATTGGGCCGCTATTATGGTTTGGGGTCCCCATTGATGTTGCAGTCGTACTACCCTCTAATTGTATCCAAGCGGCTCTAATCAGGGTTTAACTTGGGAATTACTGTGCTGAGGACCCCTATTACAAGTGACAAATAATGAAAAATACCCATTGAAATATTAGTTTTCCACTAAAATGAGTGAATCAGTTATTCAATTATCTACAAGTTATCGTAAAAATGAATTCAACAATTTTACTTAATTAAATTATTGCGTGAATATAATAATTCCAGCTCATTGAATTAAAGTTATTGATTTCTAAGAAAACATGTTTATCAGCCGTGTTTTAAAAAAATACAGCGGTCTTATTAGTATAGAAAACCATTCCAATTGGGAAGCGTTGCTGGAGAAACTTTTGAAATATACTTACATTTCAGCTTTACAAATATTGAATAAAGGTAGGTAATAATATTACTATTCAAAAGCTGGGTAAGTGGAAAAAGAAAATTTCTGGCCTTTAATATAATCAACTACGATTTATCAAAGTTAGCACAGTTATTAATCCACGGAAATTTTTTTTAAAAAATTATTCATTGTATAAAAAATCGAAATTAGAAAAAAATCAGCAAAAACTAAATATGTACATAAATATATAGCTACTGATGGGACACAAAAGTTAAAACTTTGAAAAAATCACTCCTGCATATTTGTGTGTCACTCTTTCCATACACATATTTCCAAAATCGCTCCATCGAAGAGGGCGAATGGTTCATTACCTTACGCACCTTCCACAAATTGAAACTGAAGCTTGCTTTTTGTTGACTTTATCCCACAACAAATACATTCAAAACATCGATTTCAATAGAAGGATTAAGGCAGAGCTCTCGCGTTAAACACGTGTCTGTCTTCAACAACCTTGTTTCCATTATATGAGGACACGTGGCCATAATCCTTTTGGTTAGGAATGTTAAACACAAGAACGGAGAGTTCTTCACCAACCCTTTCTTCGCATCAAATAATAAGTCATGGAGTTTGTTTGCTACTATTTGAAAAACGGAGTATTCGTCATGTAGAGGAAAGGGTTTTATGAGCAAGCCAGTTCTTGATGAGTTCCTGAATGTTAACAAGGAGATACATAATAAAATGCATCTAATAGTGTTTTACACCTAATAAAATCAAGACCTATACACATATTGATTGGTTTTTCTAATCAGCCTTCATTTTCTTTTAAGTTTATAAAAATAGTGGTGAAATGATGATTTTTCATATATTAACTTACTTTACAAACTCTAATTTACTTTAAATTAAATAAAATAGTAATTTAAACCTTTCTAAAAGTTACTTAGATAAGTTTTTTGTTCACTAAGTTTTGGAATTTGTCTTTCTTTATCCAAATAAATAAGCTTTTATTGTTATTAATTTTATTGCAATGAGACGTTTCCTAATCAAGAGCAACAATATGATAATTTACATCATGAGACCAGAAAATATAAACTAAGAACCGGAAGTGCAAACTGAAAACAAAAAATCTAACACGAAACTGATAAATTGTGCGTTTCAGAAAACGCTTTATTGCATTTTATACATCCGTAATTTAAAAATTACAAATATCTAGCACTCTTTGTAAAAGATAAATGCCTTAGTAAACAACACATGGCAAATATTTCTTTTATATGATAACATTATAACAATACAACTCTTCTCTGAAAAACCCTGAGTACAGCACACTTACTTCAGAAGCACTCACACTAAACCCCGCAAACTTTTTCCTTTGTCTTAAACAAGAGAACACGTGGCCACCCAAGATGATCACTCCGATGTTTTCCCTATGTCTTCATCTCATGCAGAAATAGTTGAAATTAGATGTCAAATTTTCTAGGATAACTTGTAGTTGATGTCAAAAAGTCTAGGTTTAGTTGCAAGTGAGGTGGAAGCTGGAAGGCAGAAAAATGTTGTCCATCGAGATTTTCTTGACAGCTTCTACTGGACCACCTTCTGTGAAGAAAACCGAAGTGGTGTTTATAGTGTGTATAGGGTCAGAAGGAGCATAATAGGGCATGTTAACTTGTTGGAAGATTTTATGTAGCCTCTGATAATCCTCATTTTTCAGTCACTGCGCTTTTGGTGGGGGATATTTGAGTCTATTCCACCTGAGTATACATAAGTTGTTACTTGTGACTGGTTTTATTTTGATTAAATCTTCTTTGAATAAAAGTAATTTTCAGCATCTTGGTTCTTTTGAGATCGTTTCTACGTAGTGGAAAATGTGCATAATATTTTATCTTTTCTCGAGGTAGAAAGACGAGGATTTGGATAAAAAAAAGGCCATATTTATTTGAAAGAAAGATTTAGATTTCATTTTTCTGATTTTCGTTTAAATGTTTAAATGTCGTTTAAATTTGAGTCTGCATAATAGATAGCAAGGTGTGTTGTATATAAATATGCGAGTTATAACAAGCAAAAAAAATTAACTTTTTTATTATTTTGTTAAAAAATTAAGGTATGTGTAAGTCATGTAACTTTTTGGTGAAGAATTAAAAATGTATTTAAAAATATGTTGGTCACATTAAATAAGAATATTTCATATGGATGATAAAATTATTTTTTGTGCAAAGATGCACTAAATTTCCAAAAATAAGTGAAATATTCTTTTAAGATAATTTTAATAATGAAAAGTTAATGAATTGGTAAATTACCTCAATTTAATATTAAATAGCATTGTTGCCTTTTAAAATAGTTGTTTCCAATTTTTTTTAAATGTGTAAATAATTATAAAATGTAATATCCATCCAAAAATGTTCTACAAACTTTTATAATTTTGAAAACCAGAGTAAAATAGCAACAAATAAGCTTGTTAAATTTAAATATTTGTTTTAAAAAACTTAGTTACTCACCGTATAAAAATCTAACTTCTGTAAACACGGTGGCAGCGCATTTTGCCAGCTTCCACCATGTTTACGGAGTAACGATCCACCAATTATTTTACAGTGCTGTTATAATTGTTTATTTTATATTAAAAGATCCGAACTGTCGGAAAGCAATTCCTTTTTCAGACGCGATAAACGTCTTAAACGTAGCTGTTTCAGATGTCACAAGTGTCTTTAAGACGCGATTTCAAGTCTAAATCTGGTGATATCCGTTTCAAAAACTTGTGGGGTCTGAAATTAAGACAGGTCATTTTACTATGTAGTAGCGATACGAGTAAAAACCTAAATTTTTCACATGTTTAAAACTTTATAGAGTTTAAGAAATTCAATATTTTACTATAAATTTCAAGGACCCCATACAAATTTGGGGCCCCGGGTTTCAAGCCTTGAAGGCTTATAGGAAACTAAGTTATTTGCAATTAGCATTAGTTGGCTTCGCTTCCCTCTTGTATGACTCTTAAAGTTCCCAGAAATATTGAGTAACAATTTTTCAGTCTATCGATCCCAATTTTAGGAAACAACGAACACTCTTTATTGCATAAAAACAGTAACTAAAAACTGCAATTAGCTGCCGCCGAAGCTTCTAATGCTAGAGCCTTGGTGCGATTTTTTATGGTCTGGGGGAGGGAAAGCCTGAGAGTGATGCCTCTAATTTCCTGTGGCTACTGAAAGGTCTCATTAACAACTCGCGCCTTGGGAGTCGGAGGCTTTTCCTGGACTTTTTTTTAACGAAACTTTTGTTAGGTAAGCGGCATTTTATTGATCTGCCGTGTAGGGTCGGGCGAAGGGATTGGAAACAAAATTGTGATGTTTATTTTTCAATTTTACTTAAAACTTGCTTCGGAAAATGATTTGAAACCATCTTCTCTGCAATACTGATTTGTCTCAAGAGTATTTTTTGAAATTGTGTTGAGTATTGAAAATTTTAATAAATTTCGTAATTATTGTGTTTTTACAATTTCCCCATAGTTAACTGTATTAGTAAAAAACAATAGATGGGATAGTTTTTTAAAACTAAATTATCCGTTACATGAGTACTCTTGAGTGCTATCACAGGGACAATGTGCTCGACCAATATTTTTTTCCACATAAATTTGACAAGTTTTTTAATTTAAGCTAAACGAAAATCTAGCATGCCTTGTGACAAGTTTAAAAATAACCTTGGCAAGGGAAAATCGAACTCCCTTCCTCCTAATTTGAAATATTAACTGATACATTTTTTACGTTTCTAATTGCTACTTTTGACATGTTGAGGCTATGTAATATATCTTGAGGCCTAAAGGACTAAATTCCTTATCATGCATTTTGTTTTAGTTTGAATTATCGTCGCACTAGAGCTACACGAGGGCTATTGGCGACGGGTGTCGCGCTTTAGAACCACAGTCAGATGACGAGCCGACACCTGAGTAGGCACCCATCGTCGGGACTTTGGAGCATATTTTACGTGCACTTCCTCTACACGGGACATTATTCATCGGACATTTTTTGGCTACACGAGCCGTTTGTAGGTTAGCAGTTGTTTTGGCGACTTTTGGCCTAAACTGGAAAAAAAATATCAACCTCAAACTAAAGAGGAATTTTTTTCTATACTTTACTGATACTACAAGATACTTACTATACTTTACTGACCGAATCTTCAACTGAATTATTTACTAGGTACAGTAGGAATGTGAAATTCAGCAACAAAATGACGAACTACCATGTCCTGCTGTGCCTAGTAATGACCTTGACAGGAGGTTGGAGTAATGATGGGCATTTGGAAGAGGCATCGAGTAGGAGGCACCATACTGGGGCATCAGTACCTCCCTGTGATAGTTTAATAAAACTGTAACACTCACACTCTCAAAAATAACTCTTTCATTTTTGACGATTCGTGAATCCTCCAGCCTCATTTCGTTAATTTTGAGGAGTGTTTCGTCAAACTATCACGTGAATTTTGAGTAAACGCGAATCCTCACTTTTACGATCGTGATTTGACGATTCTGTATCTTGATTTTGAGGAAATTGAATCTCATTGTTGTACTCACATGCTCAAAAATGACGAAATATTTCTTTAGATTAGACGACATTCAAATCCTCATAAAAATGACGGTTAAAATTTCCTCACTTTGAGGAAACGAAAACTAGGAGCATTTGCCAGTAACGGAATCGTCAAAATTAAGGAAAATTTCGTCGTTTTTGAGCATTCATTTTTTAGAGTGCATTTGTACAAAAAGGAGTTTTACATTTGACTCGCTAAATGTAAACGGAGGTTTACATTTTGCGAGTCAACAGTCTACAGACATGCTACCGTACACTCTAAACAAACGAGCGATTTTAAAACGGTCCGAGTTAATTCTCGCTCCTGCGGTGTCGAAAATGCACTTCCCTTATAGGAGTGGATCCTTTGTGCGTTAAATCTCCGACAGGATCACTCCAAACGAGTGATTTTAACTCAGTCTGAGTTAATATTCACTCCTTTTCATTGTCGAAAATGCACTTCTCCTATTGGAGTGGATTTCACTCGTTTGTTTTAAAAGTGTATATGCTTCTTTCACTGAAATTCTGAAAGGAAGAAACTTATTGGGGGAAAATCTTCAAATGACTTAGACTTAACTCTTTTTTTTTACATTTAGCTTTTCATTCATAGATACCATTCAAAATAATATATTTAACCTTTATACCAGCATAAGTATTTTTAGGATTAAAACGCGCGAACTATCGTTGCTTACTTTTTTGTCGTGACAAGTCTCCATTAAAATGATTTTCAAACCCATTTATTTAAAACTATCAAATAAATATACCCGTTATTCGCACGGATTAAAAAAAAGTTATATATATGATATTGTTCCTGCTCGTTGTAAAGTATAAAATCCCGCAACTTATATTACCTTAAAAATCCAAATTAAAATTGCTATAAAATGCCCGTATAAATGTCATTTAAGCTAAACCGACACAAATACCTGGAGACGTCAAAGCTTAGACTTGATGGCTGACTAATTGAAGCCCCTCAATTGTGTAGCGATGTCTGCGCTGACAACGGATAGATACTTTTTGGTTATTTAGTGAGTTGTTACTCGGTGGGCAGTCACAGAAACCTATTCATGTCCAGAAAGAAGGATGACTCAGAGCAGTGATGCATTTTGTGAACTGCTTCGGAGGTTTGTTAGTTTGACAAGTAACAGCGGGTAAATTCACGCATGTCTGAGCATTTTGTGAGGGAATAATATGGAGTGTGGATGCTGTGGCTAAATTAAGATTGATATAGAGAAGCGTTAAAAATGCTTTTTCGTATTTATTGTCAAAAAGATTGTTTTATATAGTAATAAATCTAGGGTTAACATTGCTTTCTGTCAAATAATATAGCGATTTAAATCTATAATAAAATATCCAATTTATGGGAAAATAAAATTATTTGAAATAACTATACTCCACTTTCGCTCCAGTCAGTAACTTTTACTTTCAATTACCTAATCTGAAATGTAAGAGGTTAGGTTAGGTTAGGTTTTGAAATATCGTTGCACTAGAGTTACACGAGGGCGATTGGCGACGGGGCGTCGTATTTTAGTACCACAGTCAAGTGACGAGCCAACACCTGAATAGGCACCCAACGCAACCGTTAAGGGCGACATCGTACGCAGCGTTAGGACTTTCAAGGATATTTAACGTGCACTCCCTTACACGGGGTATTATTCGTCGGGCATTTTTGGCTGCACGGGTCGTTTATAGGTCGGCAGTTATTTTGGCGATGCCGGGACCCGAACCTGGGACCTTTCGCATGCTAGGCGAGTGCCTAGCCGACTGGGCTCCCCAGCCCTATGAAATGTAAGGTAATGAACGTGTATTGCGATGGTGTCGAAAATCCGACGTGGAGATTTTATGGGTTTTAAACGTTGTGGAGGGTGCTTATTCTAAAAGATTGGTTTTGAACATTGATCCATCTGTCAGACAGTCTGTCATTCTGCATTCAGTCTGTCTGAATCGCTTAAAGCTTGAACTTAAAAAATCTATATTATACTCTTCTCAATTATTCACACTTTTTTTAAACTAACTCGTTTATTTTATAGTAAATGTATTGTGACCTTATGAGTATAACACACCACATTTTCAAAACAAACTTTGAGCTAAAAAAAAAATAGCGTAGTTTTAAATAAAATAAATCAGCGTCTTCTAAAATTTACATTGCATTTTTTTCTTTTTTTGGATATTTTTAAAAAGGCAGCAAATTAAAATTTAGAACGAAAAAAACAAAACTCTATTTATTAAAAATATTAAAATATATTAACAATATTATACATATAAATGTAATGCACAAACAAATTTTAAAATGAGGTATTTTGGTCTAAATTTGAATGTAACAATTGTTTTCAAAGCTCCTGTTCAAAAAAAACTATCATATACGTTTTTGCCTATTAAAAAAGATAGATGCTTATTTCACTAACCCTGTAATAAATGTATCAACATCAATTCATTATAATATTCCAAAAATAGTATTCATTAGCAATTCAAATTTATTTATAGCAGTATTTGATGAAACATTAACGGTGATTAAATAAAATTGAAACAAAAATCCTAGCCTCGACTAAGGGAAACATTTGTACTTGTTTTTAATAATGAACTTTAAAAAATATTAAAAATATTTCCGGTCACCAAGTTCTGAAGTTGTATTTCATTAGCTTTTATATTGAAGTTATGAGAAATGCGAAATACGAAGCCTTGATAAATGCAAAAACTAACAAAAAATTTTATAACAAAGTAAAATGAACTCGCGAAATTACTTTGATGATAAATTAAATACACGAAAAAGAATTTAAACTGCGTACACCCTTTTCTTTTAATTTTCCTCACTTTACCACGTTGCTTAAGAATGAATAACTATATTATTTTATAAAAAAAAACTAAAACAGCAAAAACATTGTTTTTGTTTATATAGAAGATACATTTAAAGTATACGAAGATGGGCATCTTCAGTGGCTACATTTTTTGCAATGCAAATAGGTAAAATAATTTTTTTAAAGAAAGTTTGTAATTTTTTCAATAGAAGACTTTTCCGAAATATTTTAGTATACTTTTTTTTGAGCTAGCAATATTTTTTTTATAAATTGAGCATAAATATAATTATATACTATTACATTATACTAAAGGTTAACAAAGTAAATTTACTATTGTATTTTTAGTTAAATAACTTGACTTGTATAATACATATTTGGTAATTTTAATAATAAACTTTTCTGTGCAAGTTCGAAGAATAATTAAAAAATAAATAGAAATAAATAAATCAAAATAAATTTCTGCTATTCAATTTAATATTGCATAAATAACATATCACTCGCAAGAAATAATTGTATAACAGTGTCATGACAGTCTTATTTCAGGATAAATATATTATTTATATCAAGAGAATCCTGTATATTAACTTAATAACAATAACATCATTAAAATCCGTAATTTATAATAAAGAAACTTTGCGAGATACTCAATTATTTCCTCATTAATAGCACCAGATAAAGAGAAAAAACCGTGTGATATCCTTCGCAATATGACAACCGAAACGCCTCATCAACTATCTGTCCTATTTGCGATCGTAGCTCCTATCAATCAGTTTTCTCACAAACCGCGATTTCAATTTAGCCGCGGCACAACTGGGGAATAAAATTGCCCGTCACTCTGAAGAGACCTTTAACGCCTATTTACAACGGAAACAGCTCGAAAAGAGAAAGATCCCATTCCCCTGACGCGTTAATTAAGACCACTTAAAGTCGACACGACACCTGACAGCCGTTCTGTTGCATGCCCCGCCTCATTTTCCCCTGGCTCCACCCTCTTTCTGCGTACAAACGCACATGTCAAGCCTCCCGTCCAATTGGAACTTTTTACCCCTCAGTCATCTCCCCGCCCAGTTCCCCCAACCCCTCGCGTGAAACTGAAAGTCCGGCAAACTTCACAACCCAAACAGAGTCTGATTGAACCATGTTCCAGTCCGGATAGCGTTATTTCCCGAAGTTTCACCTGAGGATCTTGAAGATGCAATTGAGTTGTTCTATGTCGGACATGACGGAGATCAAGGTGCCATCTCCTGTTGCGTCCTCCCCGTCATCTGCCGGACATTACGACGACATGGAAGACATGTCCCACAGTCCGTCGCCCCCGTACCGGGGTCCGGGTGACGAAAGAAGTCCAGACAAATACTACGCTCCCGTGTCCAAGTCCTGCATTTCTTTTTCTGTAGACTACCTTCTCGCAGACAAGAGCAGAACTTTTAAAAGGTCTCCCTCGCCCCCGATCCGTAGGCCGATAGAACAGTTGCCCAAACGGTTTACTGTCGACGGCATTTTAGACTCTGAGGACAATAAGAGACTAGAAATCAAAACCACCTGTACAGGACTAGTTGGGCCTCGGCCTCTTGTGTTGCAATCGCAAGCAGCGGCGGTTCCTGTCGCTGCCCCTTGCTGGGCCCATCCGTTGCAATCGGCATTTCCATGGATTCAAGCATCGAGGTCTTTGTCGCCACAAAATAGTGAGTTTATTTGTTGACATTTTAATTACTATGTCTTTCAATTTCTATTCTGCTGTTTTAAATAGTATAAGTAATCACTGGTTAAACACAAAATAAAAAAATCTAAGAAAATAGCAAGTAATGTTATACCATACAAAGTTTGATTGGAACACAACAATTTTAAATCATAAATTTTAGTTTATTTGAGGGGATTTCATCATATTGGACATTTAACTGTTAATAATAACCAGTGCATGAAAAAGTCAATTTCCGATTTAAAGATCTTTCATATAGAGTAGAAACTTTAAGAAAATTATTTACAGAGAATAGTTATGATTGAACAGGTATGAATGCACAAAGATTACAAGTAACAAAATAATTGAAACATTTTGTTGATGAAAAACCTACCCAAATTGGCTGTTTAACTTTTAACCATTTTTATTTGTTAATTGACCTGGTGTGTTTGTTCTAATCAGCCATTTTGCATGCATTGAGTAGTTTTTGAAAGAATAAAATTATATGCCTGTGTAATCTCCTAAAATCAGCGTATCACTTCATAATTTTTAATAAGGTTAAATAAGGAAAAAAAAGTACGAATAGTTTTCATATTTAATATTTGGAAAATTTTTAGTTCAATATTTTCAGATAAATCAGCTATTCGGGTGGCAAAGAATAAATGAAGAATTTTTTTTTAATATTTTCCAATGTATCTGGTGAACAAAAGATATTAAATCCTAGTTTCTAATATGAAGAACAAAATCGGGCAGTGAACATTTAACACTGCTATCTAATTAAATTTAAAATTGCATTTGAAATAACCTAAGAATGTTTATTAAACTTCTGCTCAAAAGTATAAAAAAAAAAATTGCCGAATTATTGTAGATACCTGTAGGTGGGGCAAAATTGCAAATGGTCCTGCGTAGGGTAGCCCATGTGAGTCCACGTGGTTTAAGCAGAAATAAATGGGGTAGTTTCTTTCGGTTTTTCTGGAGCCCATATAGATATATTGCCCACGTTACCCAAATGGGACCACATTGATCCTCCATTAGTGTACTTGGGTTGGTATTTATCATTTACATTTGTGATAAAAGTCAACAATTGCTCCCATTTCATGCGTACGAATACTTCAGTTTGTAGATTGTAGCAATGAAATATTGAATGTGTGTTCTTAAATGAATTTTAAACTTACCATAGTTAAATTTTGTTTTAAATTTTTCTTGAAAACTGGTTTTCATTCTATAGCTAACTGCAATGGTATGCATTGCAACAAAAAGTAAAAACTTAATCTGTCACCAACTTGATACGAACTTTTTACTGCCTACAAATCTTTTATTATACCTAATTAGCATTTTCCTATAATTCGAATGATCAATTCCGTTTTTACCAAATATTAAAAGTAGCAATTAATTGTGCAATTTGATATTTTCCCTCCGCAGCGTTTACCGGTTCTTAAAATGTTTTTTTTTTAAAAGAAGTAATGTGAATAAGTACTCTTGTACTGAAGTTTGAAAAAATAACTTTACATCAACTAGCCAAGAAACTGAAATTTTGCCTAAAGATGTTATTTTCTTTTCTAATACACAACATCATTTTTGGCTAATAGGATGAATGGTTAAAACTGTAAAATTTATATCGTTATCAGTTTTTCCTAAAAGTTCATTTAAATCTTTGGGATACGATAAAAGATTTGGGATGATAAGTTATACTCGAAAGAAAGAAATATCTACAAAACTACAAACTGTTGCATTTGTGCAGCAAAAATGAAGATTTGTTTTCTCAGAAACTTCCAAAATGCTTAATTAAAGTATATTAATAATGGATTATAAAAAAATAGGACTCGGATTGACTTTCACTGAAAATAATTGCCAATTCGATATTAAAGTTAAACCTAAAAATGAGTGTTCCCTGTGATAGTTTCGGTATAGCTACAACGAGTTTGCTTTCTTTTACGCAAGGAGACTTTTTTTAATTTAAAAGGTAACAGTTGTGCAATCGCTTCTTGAAATGATTCAATTAATTGATTGCAAGTTATTGAAAATGCTTTTGGATAATGCAGAAAACTAAACTAAAGCAATAGCAGTAGAGTTCAAAATCATAAACGAACAATTCCGTACAGTGCCTTACTTCATCCATGACATTGTCTTAAAAATATTTATAGAAACAACCAAAAGAACAACGTAATTGCATGTTAAATAAAAGAATATAAAAAATTAGTTAATAAAAATATAAATAATTAAAAGTTAAATAAAAAATATTAAACAAATTTGTAGGCATATCAGTATTTCAAAAGATGCATTAAGTATCTTAAGTTTTCCAGTTTTATGATAGAAAAAAACCATGAAATATAATTAAAAACCGTAATCT
The DNA here is from genome assembly GCA_023701765.1 of Hylyphantes graminicola. Lineage (NCBI taxonomy): Eukaryota > Metazoa > Arthropoda > Arachnida > Araneae > Linyphiidae > Hylyphantes > Hylyphantes graminicola. The sequence continues at coordinate 23,667,635 of CM043122.1, forward strand.
CAAAAGTCAAGTAAAAGAAAGTTTTCAAAGTCCCACCTTATGAATGTATATTTTAAATATGAACCTAGAATACGTTAAAATGTATCGGATTTTTCTAAATCATGGATAGTAAATTCAAAGAAGCAAATAAGAGAGAAACAACGCTACCTTATCTTCCTTAGAATAACAAAAAAAAGGGATAGATAGTATAAAGCCATGGTTAATAAAGCCATTTCAAATATTAGTAATCATTAAAACACACTTAGGTATTCAAAGAATAATAGTTTTATAAATGTATTGTAAGTTTAACACTCAAGTAATACTTTTTTTTAAAAATTTGGTCTAAATCTATTTTATTGATTATGGGTATCATATTGGGTAAAGCTTCATTTGGAATTATAAATTTTAAAAGCAGTTATACTTTTTTGTGGTAAAAAAGTCTAAAAATCCAGAAAAGTGTCGATTCACTCATAAAACAGCATGTTGTGTTTTTAATAAAGACTTCTTTCCGAGTTACACTACTTAATCGTTAAGTATTTTAAAATTCAAAAAAAAGTTACAACTCGAGTTCATATACAATATTGTCTGTCCAATAAAAAAAATAATAATTTCATATATATACGGAACACTGCAAATTTCTAGAATAGTCTGTAAATGAATTATTAAACCCACGTTTTCCCCTATTATTTAAACTAGCTTTAATACTTTAAGCAAATTATGCTTTCATATTTACTAGAATCAATATCCTATTTTTTTAAATAAAATTTGTAATGATATTTGAATAATTATTATTCCGCAACAAGGCAGCTTCAGAATATAAAATACCCAACACAACTGTTGTCTAACTCAACTGTTGCTTTAACACAGCTTTAAATTTTAATATATTATATTTTTTGGTATGTATGTAGGGGAAGAGTTACAGTTAATTATTTTTAGTTAATATAATGTTTTCTAAAATTAGTTTCAAAAGTGCATTAACTTAACATTTTGTAATACAATCTTGTCAATTTGAATTCACTGAACGGAAAATTGTTTTATTAAACGAAAGTATTAGTTTTGAATCGTTAGAATGTCAAAAAATGGTGTAGAATTTCGTAAAACAACTATATAAACTTTTTAATAATTAAGTATAATAAATTTAGAGTAATAAAACATCTTATTTATACTGAATCAAATCACGAAATCACATAAATAATCCAAAATTTTAAAAAATCCAATAAGCAAGTGCAATTTTTAGTGGCTATTTGGAAAATGGAAACCACTACCATTCATCGGGTCAGTCACTATACATCAAGAGTCCTCACTTCAAAATCGTTCTAAGCTCTACCCCCCTCCCCTTTCCCCGAGTCGATTCACCCCCTACAACCCCCGACTTTTGTGAGTTTAATGATGTCGCCGATAGAGTCGAATTTGAAGGAAAGGGGGAAGTTCGAAAAGTTCCGGCGGAAAGATTTATGGAAATGCTTGACGCTTTTGAGGCCGCTTCCCCCAACGTCTTTGACCGGCGGTAAAAGGTTGGCAGTGGACAAATAAAATGCTTTTTTAATGCTGGCTGGTAAGTGATGGAGTTTTTTACAACACGATTTTGTTAGATTTAGACATGTTATTGTGTTTGTTTAAAGTTAGAATAAGCTTAACACTTTCATTCTCAAAAATTTACTACACAGTACACTGTTAAAAAAAATTCCCTGAATTAACGGAAAAACTACTGGCAGCAAGTTGCCGGGATTTTTCCGTTAATTTCAGAATCTTCCGTTTTGGAATTTTTCCGTTATTTTCAGGAACTTCCATTTCGGAATTCTTCCGTTAATTTCAGGGTCTTCCATTTTGGAATTTCTCCGTTAATTTCAGGATCTTTCATTCCGGAATTTCTCCGTTAATTTCAGGATCTTCCATTTCGGAATTTCTCCGTCAATTCCAGGATCTTCTATTTCGGAATTTCTCCGTTATTTTCAGGATTTTCCATTTAGCTGTTTCCTGTTAATTTCATGAATTTCTAATTGGCATTTCTCTCTTAAATTCAGAAAACTTACTTAGTATTTTCTAGTTAATTCCAAGACATTTTTGCTTTTTTCTTGTCAATTTTGTTTCGATATACTATTTAAACATCAATCATTCTAAATATATCCATTTATATATGGTGTTATAAATATAAGCTAAGCATAGGGGTATTTAAACATGCATCCCTTTTGTTATATAAACGTAAGCTTATAATGTCTTCATACTTTTACCTTAAATCTATTCAAAACTAATACATTCTAATCCTGTGATAAATTTAAACCATATTTGGTATATTATCTGAAAAAAAAGGACATTGATCACATTTTTGAAATTTAAAAATTACCATTCTTCATATATTTAAAACAATTTTAATATGGCAGAAAATTTTTAAGAATTTTGATAATTTTTCTGTCATATTTTTTTACAATGTATATATTTAGTATTGTTCTATGGCTTAATGGTCGTACTTTACAGTTAGCATATCCAGGGCAAAATCATGGGTAGGGGAAATGAGTCGGGTGTCTTAGGGGTTGAACTGAGAGACTTTTAAGACAGTAACCTTTGTAGTCAAAAACAATAAATTTTTAAGTGTCTGCATTTGTGCAATACATACATGAATTTGTATGGTCTCTGATAGTTAAAAAAAATTAGTATATGGGGACGAGAATTATTAACCCCCCCCCCCCCCCCCCTCATCCTGGATACACCACTGATACAATTTAATAATATGGGAATAACAAAAGAATTACAGAATATAATCATGTTTTATTTTTCTTTCATAATTGAAAAAGACTGTTATGGTATTTCAAATCCTCAACTAATTAAAAAAATTGTGCAGGAACTACAGATTTAGTTTTCTTCTTTTTCTGAACTTTCGACCCTCTTTGGAGATTTATGATAAACAAGCACCTAAAAAAATAATATATTAATATATACAAATCCAATTTCGAATAAATAGATCTAATGTAAAGAAGCAAGTGGTAATCAGGCGTTAATCAGACAAAATCTTCTTAAGCCCTTCTAAAATTAAACAATTTGTCAATTTTAGGATTTTTGTCCAGCAAGTCTTCCATAGTATCTGCACCGTAATAATTTAATATCAGAGTTAAAAACGCTTTTTCTCTTTTTTGTGAAGAGGGTGGATGGGGAAGACAAGGCATGAATCTTAGATTACCTTTAATGAATTGATTTATCCATATCTTACAATACAGTTTTGAGAATTGGAACACTAAAAATATTTTTTAATAGGAGGGGGGTAGAAACAGAACAGAAGTGATAAGAAGAACAGAAGTTCTCCAATAATGTAAATCAAAATTAAAAATACAATTTTATAATAGTATTTAGTAATAAAATACAATTTTATAATAGTATTTAGTAATAAAATACAATCTTATAATTAGTATTCTAGTAAAAGCTAATAACTATTGCTGTAGTTGTAGACGGTGGGCCAAAAATGAGATATCACTTAGCAGCTATATCTAAATGAACACTAAAATAGCGTTCTGCGGACACTTGCAATTTCTAAATTTTGAATTCGTTAGAAAATTTGCATTTAATTGGAAATTGTGTTTTTCTTAGTGCAGATTTTTCAAAACAAAGAGCATTGACAATAAGTGTATGTAACATCTGAATCGAATCAAAGCATGTGATCTGCATACATCCGTAATCACTAATTGATTCGTTAAATTAAACAAAAGAGTATTATTTATTAAAGAGAAAGTTTACGTTATGTATACTTGCATAGTTTTTAAAATAAACCATGCTGTGCTAATAGCGATAGCTTAACCGTGCTTTTCAATCGAGGTTAGATTAGGTTTTTAAATAACGTTGCACTAGAGCTACATGAGGGCAATTGCTTTTCAATCGAATTTAAATGTAATAATTTCAAATCATTTCATTATTTTTTAATTAATGTTTTAATTGTTTATTCATACATTTGACAGCTTTTTAAAACTTTTAAATTAAATTTACTTAGTTAAGCGTGTTGGTAAACAAACGGAGTTATTAATTTCAGGAATCATCCCACGGTCAATTATATGACTATAGAGATTACAGAAACAAATAAAAAGAGACAAAAACTGGATTCTATACATAGAAAAGAAAGATAGAAAATATAATCCTTAAATAAAATCTTACTTTATTAAAAGAAATGAACATACCTGTATATTTATCTTTCTTGCTACAAATGTGGTCAAAACAAACAAACAAAAAATATGGTGGCTGAGTCGGTCGGCGGATATGTCGAGGCTAAGAGCTGTTGGGTGCGAGGTTATATGGAGAAATTACGTTAATACGGGTCTTAAGTGAAATTCTGCACGCAGAAATACGGTGTTTTTCCGTTTTCGCTTGTCAAGCGTTTAAGGAAAACGGAAACAAGCTGTTTATTTCAGACAAATCGTCTGTTTGTTGAAGAAACGCAATCTTTCCGTAAATTCCCGAAAATAATCACAGAAATTTGCACGTAAAATTCAGGTTTTTTTTAACAGTGTACAGAAACATCTGATGTTCACAAAATAAGCTTGTTTTGGTTTGGTTTGGTTTGGTTTGAATTATCATCGCACTAGAGCTACACGAGGGCTATTGGCGACGGGCGTCGTGTTTTAGAACCACAGTCAGGTGACGAGCCACACCTGAATAGGCACCCAACGCAACCGTTAAGTAAGCTTGTTTTAAGTCAAAAATAAGAGTTCCATAAGAAAAAAATTCATTTAAATTTTTTATATGGTTTTTGAAATAATGCTAAAATTGTTTAACTGTGGAAAACAAGAAAACAAAACAAAACAAAACAATATATATATATATATATATATATATATTAAAAAGACCATATTATTAAAAACAATTAGTAATTATTTTAACCGAAATAGTTTAAATTGTGTTTTAAATATGTGGAACTGAAGTGAACTTTTCAAAAATCAGATGAAACGCTTGTTAGCCATTTTCTAAATAAAAAAAAGTAGTAGTTCTGACTTCTATTGAGATTAATGTAAAATATTGTATAATGGAACAAAGTGTGAGGAATTGAATGATATGTGTTTGGATGTCATAACGGACATAAACATTTGGGGAAAAAATAGTGAAAGGGATGATTCCTTGGGCATCACTGGGACTGCAAGGGCTAAAATGATGAGTGAAAGAATAAAATTATGAGACAATTCCTTTTCAAGAAATTGCAACTATTTTTACCGAGGGTCAAATCCAAAAAAATACTAAAATACTAAAAAGCATAATAAAGTGCAACTCATTGCACATCAGTAGGAAAAATGTTTATACGAAGAAAAACCTTTAAATAATGCATTCAATAAAATCAAAATTTTATAGCATTAAATTTGCTTATTATCATTGCATTGGAAATTTGGATGAATAAATCGCGTAGAATTGCATCAAATGCGACCAGCTGTGTTTTTCATTAAATTACAGAAGTTTCAAATTTCAAGGTTTTCAAGGTCTTGTTCTAGAGTTTTGAACAGGAATTCAAACGAATCAGACAAATTCATAATCCAATCTTAGTTGATTTGCTGATTGAAAATTAAGTTAAACTATTAAAGGATTAGGGTCAAGTGGGGTAAGTGTGATTGGGGGTAAGTGTGATAAACAGCTCTTGTAACTTTGGAAATCATTCTAAAAATCTGAAAGTTTGCAATATATAACATTAGACCACTTATAATTAAACTAAAAAGAAATATTGACCTTATTTTTTGTTTAAAGAAAGTTTTGATCTTTTGAATTTAAGTGCAACTGTCTCTTTTTATGTGGGTTTTCCTATGTGGGGTAAGTGTGATAAAACAGCAATGGATTTTGAAATGCAAATTTTGTACAATTAAAATTGGAATTCAAACATATATTTTTTTTCTACATATGTATGTTTCTTATAATAATTCACTCTACCAATTTTAGGATTTGGAATTTACTTGAAGCAGAGAACGAATTTTCTTAATGAAAAATGCAGAAACCCTATCACACTTACCCCACTTGACCCTAAATATGAATGTAATTTTGGATTATGGGCCAACATAGAGTGTAGAGCGTGGTATTTATTGACACCTGATATTCAAAATTGAAGAACTTAATGCTACTAAATTCATGAGAGTGATAATACCTGAAGTAAGGATATACATTTCAAATTTTTTTTAGGTAAAACATGGGAAAATAGGATTTTGTCACGAAATTAGCCCCAAACAAGATCTGAAAAAAATGTATTTGGACTTATTCTTTTGTATTACATTTGTTATTAAAAGTTTAAATTTTTATAAGATTCATGCCAATTATAATATCAAAGCGACTTAATGAGGGTTCTTTGTCATCGTTTCAGTTACGCCAGATAAAGGAAAATTTTAATTTTAAAAGCTTTGAAAATCATTAGTATTTTCTGAATTTGTAACACAAGAAATTATACTAAAGCAATATAACAAAAAAGTAATTGGTTAAGTATTTTGAAAATTCCTTTTGAATTTAAACGAATAATAATTAGTGGTATTTTACAAGTAAAACCCAAATTTTAAATATAATAAATTGAAAATCATTCGAGCAACTGAGGCATATTGAATTAAAACTTTTCATCGATTAAATAAGTACACATTTTCAAAAATTGGATGTGTTTCTTGGCAGAGTTAGTAATTTTTAATTTAGTTTTCAGATTGTACAGTATATTAAAATATATCTGGATAGTTAAAGGTTTTACAGTTAAATTCTGCACAAAATTAATTTCGTGCATTAAAAGAGTTTTATAAACAGATATATTTTGAGACAAATATTTTTAAGATTAAGTTTTGCTGAAATGGTCTATACTAGATGAATTGAGCTTTAAATCTGCCTTTATCTAAAGTGTTAAAAAGTGTTAGAGAAATAAGATAAGAGGAAATTACAACGATTGTTTTAAGTCCATAGCTTTTACAAACATTTTCAGTCAACAACAATTTTCTTGGGGGAAAAACCTATTTCATTAGTCTGAGAACTATCTTTCGATTGAAACTTATCAAATGCGTTAAAGCTTGTTATGCATTACTTCTTGTTTTTGTACTTTGATATTAATGTTTATTATTAATTAAACAACTTGAATAATGGATGAATACATCAAAGATTAAAAATTGTAATAGTAAAACAATCAATCTGTCATTGCTATATAATAGTCTTGTTATTCTGAAAGGTAAGATGAAAACTATCAAAAACACTTTTGTACTAGAAAGTACTACCTCCATATCAAAAAATTATATTACACTTAAAAGGATTTGCTTTTCTTTATATTTTTATCAAAGCAAATTCATCAAAGGCTTGAATAGGCAATAGGTAGCATTACCACATCAAACCAATCATAAGCTTTTTTTAACATTATTATTCATAATAAAATTACTATTTAAATCCTAATCTGGTAGCACCCAGAAATTAAAAAGTATAAAAGTTAGTTTGGTTTTTATTACAATGTGTCTCTTTGTTAGCCCAGAATTTGTTGCAATTGATTTGGATCCATCTTTCCACACAATCGACATTTAAAAAAAAATACTTCCAATAAGCCGTCTTATAATATTCAATTTAAAAAAAATTGAAGACACTCTTTTAGACAGATTGTTACAATATGGCAGGGTATACGTAATAAAATTATAAAATTTGTTTTTTAATGCCATAGAACCTTGAAACAGAGTACATGCACCTTATTGAATTTCCCCCAAAACTGTCTTTTTTAGTGCTTTTTCTCTTTAAAAACCTAGCAATTCAACTTGCAAAATGATATCTTAAAAAATTTCAACCAAAAAAATGCAAAATTTTATATAAATAAAGTTGGAGCGGATTTTACATTAATTTAAAACGAACTATATCATTGCTATAGTCAAACTACTTTTCATCACATAAGTGGTTAGAAGTAAAAAATAAATTGGGTACTTGGAAATATACCCTTCAAGCACGACACCACAGTATAGACAATATTTTTCTTTCATTATATTAATGTTACATTGAAAAAATTAAAGCGATTTTTAAAAAAATAATTACAAATAACAAACCATTTAAATTTATATAGAATATAGTTTATTATACTCTGTTTATTAAGCAGCGTTTAGGTTTTAATTATGATAATAATCAAAAGTTATAATAAAAAAATATTTTTCATGAAAATAGTTTAACTTACTGATTTTTTGTTTAACTTACTGATTTTTTATGGTTAAAATTAATTAATGTATGGCTAATTCCATGGGGGAAAATTATCCTTTTTGTAATGTTAGTCCCACGTGTGTTAGTGATTATTACTACACATTTTAACATTAAATGAAAAAAAATTATGGAATAGCTGATCTAACACTTATTAAAACTAAGTAATGTAGCGTGATTCATTTAATTTGATTTAATTTTCAAAATTAAAAAGCTTGTTATCTCCTCTTAAATTGTGACTTACACCACAGTTATATGGCACGTATGTTTTCTGCGAGTATATTTTAATGTCATATATATTTATTACGTAATGATCATACTCTAGATCGTCAGGTTCGTGCATTTTCTTAAGAAATACATGTAGCAATGCATTGTATAACAGCTTTCATTCTGTTTAAATTTATATGCACTTATTACTATAACTAAAATGCATTTATTAAAAGTTTAGTAAAGCCACTTGATTAACCGGATATTTTATACAAATTATTTCAGTTTTTCATTTAATATTGAAAGAACTCAGCTACAGTTTTCAACATCAATTTATTTAACAACCACAAACAGCTCGCCTGCCCCTCTTGGCTACACAATTGTTCTATTTATACACATGACAAAATTTGCATAAACATAAATTAGATTTTAGTTTTAAACATAAACTCAGAAAAGGTGACGTAATAAAATTTAAGCATATTGGTAGGCAAAAAGAATTAACAAATGTTTTTTACCATTTGTAAACTATTTTTTGGTTACGTAACAACAGCTTGGTGCTTGGAAGAGAATGGAGGCAGCTTGAATTTTCAAGAATAGCACTTGAGATTTTGAAAAGAGCACACCAGTTACACTTATTCAATGGTTTCCTGCCACATTCAGATAAACTTCAGTACCCTCAACAATGAAGGACCTAAAATAATTAATATTTCAGTATAATTTCTTAAGTTTTGTAATTATCGAGTGCTTTCAACACAAGTCCAAGTCATTATTGTAGATACTGCAGTTTATTAGCCCACGGCAGTTCTACCTTCGAAGTTTTATAGTTACCAACTTACGATGAGGAAAGCCCAAAACCCAATATGTTGCAAAACGGAATGAATATAGTGTTAGGCATTGTAATGTATTGCGGATAAAAAGTTTGATTTATCGACATAGAACACGAAGTTTTTAATTCATTCTAATACAGAGTCACAATGAATAGGACAATAAGTAGGAAGGTACAATACAAGTATAGTTAGTACTGTAGTTTGGTTACAATAAACATGCATTCGTCTAAAAATAGTTTTCTTATTGTCCTATTCATTTGGTTTAACTCTGTATTTAACCTTAAAGTAAAGAATAGAAAGATCAGTTAAAGCGATTTAAAATAAAATCCCTTGACAGTATGTTATCTTATCTACAACTACATCTGAAATAATACTTAAAGCTATCTAACTTTTTATGCATTGTTTTATTAGTATTAAGTATTTTATCCATTGCTATATATGATAAGAAAATGGAACTGTTGTTTTTACCCAAAAGAAAATTATTTCAAACAAAAATACGAAAATAATAAAATATGAACTAAAGGGGGGAAAATTACAATTTAAAAAGGAAGTAAGCCGGTGTCCTGGCTATGGAAGTATCGAATAGATTGAAAGTTCGTACAATACTTTCAATACAAGTTTACTTTATTTGAAACAGTCGATCTTTTTTTTTTTTTGTAATGATAAAGAATTATATCACGTATGTTTTTAGTTAAAATGCTAGTTCAACCAAGTTATTTATCATAGAAATAATTAATTTAAAAACCAGTTCACATGACTCGAACAATGAACGTGAGAAACCCCTGTCATCAGGCATTCTCAATTACATCGAGAGTGCAATTGTAGCGAGCCGCAGGACAATTATCCCACATCGCGACTTGTCACTGCGCAGCCATTTTATTTATCTATAATTGCATCATCGGATTTCTCTTCCCCCACGACAGCCATTGTCCCAAATAAAGTTGTGGACAAGCCGGACTTTAGCGTGACAAACCCGGGTTCCCCGCGAGTAATGATCCGGCAAGTGCACATTTCAAATGGCAAACAGAAAAGCGGCCATTAAACGAATTGTCTGTTCTCGCCACACAACTTATGTATGCTTAACTGGATGTGTGTTAGGGTCTTTTGTTTAAGAGATCCATTTTGCTCGTGCGTGAGGCCTTGTTGACCGTCCGCTAAGCAAATAGTTTTTTAAATACATCGAAGAAATCGAAGTTATAGAAATGGACTTTGGCAATTGGACTATCATTTCGTTATTTATTCGGTTTTGTAATTAGGGGGATTACAGATACCCCCTCGAGCGTGTTGCCACTTTGATAATGATCGCCCGTTTTGTTGATATCCCCCTCCCCCTCTGTCAACCGTGAATAACTAACCCCGAGTGTAAGAGCAAGGGTGGATAAAGGCAAACGATTTTTATTTTCGATCGTTCGTTCGGGATACGTGTGAAAATTGGAATATGAAAGATTAAATCTGTGCAGCGAATTGTCAACAGGAGTAGGTAACGTGCACTAATTTTCCAATTTCATTTGCCGAGAGTAAACGGAGAGTTTTACGAGTTAAAAGCTTTGTTGTTTTTCGGCTTTTTGAGGCCTTACTTTATAGTGTGTTCGTGGTGGAAATATTGATTTTGAAATTGGATTAATGGTACTTAGGAAAAGTAATCAACAATTACCGTTTTGCAATACGAAAATGGATATATAGCATTTAGAGGTTAATTGTGTCTTTTTTGAAATGCCCATGAATATTTTTTTAAAAGGTTAGAGTATTGCTTTGAATCGAATGTAAAACTTCATTAATTTTCCGTCACTTTACACCTATAGCGTTACTTATGCTTACATACTTTAACAATTATTCAATATAACTTTAATATTTTAAGATGTTATAATTAATAAACTTATAACACTCAAAACCATAAAAAATATTTTTTAAATTGAAATTTTGCGTCGATTATGTAATAACTCTATATAGCACTGGATAACTGTTTTTTTTAATTAAGATTATTTCAAATGGAATATTAATGATTTTAATTGCATTTTAAGAAAAGGTTTTAACTTTTTAAATTTATTTCGCCTGTTTTTTTTCTGCATGCACTTTAACCCATTTCAGTTCAGTTTTAAGTTCATATAAACAAATACGAGACAAATTGTCTGGAATAATTCATGTAAAATAAATTAAGTTATACGAAAAAATTAAGTAAATTATTAAGTAAGGATCAGTTAAGTTATACGAAAAAGAATTTCAGAAACTTAACGTTTTTATAGGAGGTGTTAATGGTAATCACAAGTTGGTTGTTATTGGATTAAATCTTATAAACACTGCACATTTTCAGGTATTTCAAAAGTTAAATATTTTTCAGCTCATTCACCGAATGTAATTCTTTTTTTTACAAGCAATAATTTATTTTTTATCAATATAATAACACATAATATTTCAAAATGGCTTGAATACGTTGGCTAAAATACACATTTCTGTCTTTCCAGAGCCCGGTGAACCCCCGAAGCTTCCCGCCATGAAATGCCAGCTGAGGAAGCACAAAAGCAACCGCAAGCCCCGCACCCCTTTCACCACGCAACAGCTACTGGCTCTCGAGAGGAAGTTCCGCTCCAAACAGTACCTGTCCATAGCGGAAAGGGCAGAGTTCTCGTCCTCACTCAACCTCACGGAGACGCAGGTCAAGATCTGGTTTCAGAACCGTCGTGCCAAGGAAAAGCGACTCAAAGAAGCCGAGATCGAGAAGCTGAGGATGGCCACGCGTCCTCTGTTACCGTCCTTTGGCTTTGGAATGACTGCAGCAGGGGCATCGCACTTTTTGCATGGGATGCCAGCACACTTTACTGCCATCACCAGACCTCTCCTAGGGCCGCTTATGGCACCTTATCCTATGTATTCCTCACCATCTACAGTGTGCCCGCAGTGACACTTAGCTTAGTTCACAGTTCCTGGTGATTTGACATTTGACGCTTGAACCACAGCTCTCATATCGATGCTCTGTCTGTGCAACATGGCAGAACTATATTTTCCAAAGCAAGTGCTTAGTTAATGCTGATGCCGTACTATGCATATGCAAGACCTACTATTGAGCTCAAATTGGAGGACTGCTGCTATTGCATGAGTTTTTTAATGGTACATCAACACTGATTGCTGCAGTGGTCATAGCTCCATTAAGAACCCTGTCACATATACATTTATATTATTATCACTAATATTGTAAATATTAGTAGCATTCATTATGTGACCCACAGAATGATGCTAGAAGAAATATAAACTGGCACTTTACAGTTCCTGGTGAAACAACATTGAAGTTAAAATATAGTGCTCCTTCGAATCCTTATATCAACGCTGTTAATAGCTGCGTATATTTGCAATAGCAATATATCTTCATTTAAACGTTGTATTCAGTTATATTCAAAGTAATATTTATACAGAGTTGATCTTAAATTGAAATACTCCCCCTTGTGTTTAAATTTTAGTATGGCATATGAATTCTGAATCTTAGTTGTAAGGTCAAAACTTGTCCGCTCTCTCGCATCTGCCTTAAATGTATTTAAACACCTACAGGGTTACTATACTTAAAAGTTCCTGGGGATTTAAAACTTATTTAGTGCATGTCACTGGGCTATTATATCGAAAGATATGCGCAACGTTTATTAAAACTTTCTTTAAAAACTCGCATACCGAAATACAATTGATTAGCCTTAAATTTCATCAACAAAATTTCCAAAAAATGATATACGCATGCTTATTTGACAGCGTTGGTTATTGCAATTCCGAAGAAAAAAATAGTTTGAATTCATTATTTACAAGCTTATAATTCTGCTCAGACTGGCATTGGACAGCACGGAAAATCTTACAGAACTGAACTTTCCTAGTGAACTTGTATAAATCCTGTATAGTATAGACAGTTCCTTGTGTTTAAACTGGTGGAAGCTGAACTTATTGCAATTCCTTTTAACCGTAGTTTACAAACCAGTAAAGTTTGAAACTTCATTTGTAATCATGTATATTTGGTGAGTTGTAATTTAAATAGATTTTATATGTTGTATATTTATTTACGGTTTTACTGAAACGGTTTAATGTATCATAAGCAAAGATAATAACACAAAACTTTTTTCTTCTTTATTGTCTGAAGGGTTTATGTTAAAAACTACTAAAAATTAAAATTGTAATATTAACTAATTCTTCGTGTTTATTTTCATATGTATACAAAAAAAATCGAAATAAACCAATTATTTATTGAATGGAAAAATAGAAGTAAATGTTTTATTTATATTTACAAAACTTTTGACATTAACCATAGCTTTATAAAATATTTTTACTTAGCATTAGAGTGTGTTATTAAACAAAAATTTTTTCCCATCAGTACGTTTGATTACCAAAGATTTGAATGCAGTTAATACATTTTACACTTTTTTAAAGTTATTCAATTCTTATTTTGCTACATTTTTGTCTTAATCTTAAAAAACTTTAAAATAACTGCACTGTTCTACATTGTTTTCAATTAAATATTTTTAGATGTTTAGTAACAACCATTACATATTGAGCTCGTGTATACTTGCAATCCTCGAATTACAAATATACAAAATCAAGTATATTGTTTTGCAATTTTAAGCATATTTTACTTGTAAATATAAGATAATAATAAAGCTTAAAAACAAATGACAGACTTCTGTAAATTTTGTTGAACCAAAACACATAATAAATCCTCAAGTTACAGGGTGTTCCAAAATTGGCCGGTCATTTCAATAGGAAGACCCATTGAATATTAACGGTCAATTTTAGGTAACTCCCTGAGCACACATAAACAATTTAAATTTATTTATTCATTACCCATGCAAATCAAAATTTTAGAAATATTTAATTTAAACAAAAAAATGAAAGTATACACTTTAATTTATGAGTACAATACTGCTTTTTAGGTATAAATTTGAATATGTATTTAGTTTTAGCAAGCTATACCACTGCTTTTGCTAAATAAAAAGTTTGAAACTTATTTTTAATCTAAAGCAATCCATTAACAAAAGATCTTCAGTTATTCAGTTTTTTAAAAGTTTATAAAAGATTTCCTAAAAGCACATTTATCATTAGCTTCATAAACAATAACAATGGGGCTGTTCATCCCTTTCGAAAAGTAAATAAAGAGCGTCAGAAAAGGAGCATTAACAGTCTCCGATTCGAATGTCCACTTAGATAAGAATATATTTAAATTTTAACGACAATTCACGTGATTGAAAATTTTTAGTTTGATGATTAGTCGTGACGTCACTCAACACGTGAGACAGTCGTGATCACTTTTACTGGCAATTTTGAGCAGTCGCACTTCAAATGTAAAAAAAAAATTAAATTCAGGTGAAATTTCAAATGTATATCTTTTTCGCCATACTGAATAAAATAACCAATGAAAAAATTCCGAATGACCATATTGGTATGTCCTATTTTACCACTTTGTGTACAATACTTGTGACCATATCTAGCAGAAACATATAGATTTGCAAAAAAAAATATTTATAAAATTAGCAATGTATGATGAAAGTGTAAAATGCAATTTAAGACTTATTTGATTTTTTCACATTGTTCCTATTACCTCTTGACATTTAAGATGCTACAATTAGGTATTATTGTCCTTTTGACGTCAGATTTTTTAAATTTAAAGTCATGATAATATAATATTGTACATTAAAATTTAAATAAAAGTATTGTTATAGGATTGTTTATTGTTTCAGTTTCTTGCTAAGACAGTTCATAAGATGTAGTTAATGTGCAGTTGATGTAACGCAATACTGAGCTTTAAAAGCACTAATTTTCTTATCAATATCTAATCACTTACCAGCCAAATTTATAAAGAGATGCATAAGTTAATGTTAAACTTCTGATAAATATTAGACATAAAAGAAATGGAACATTTGAAAATTTAGCTTTTCGATCATATGGGTTTTTTTAAGGGAAAAATGTTTGTGTTTTTAAACAAATAAATTTAAAATCTCAAAAATATTAATTGTTTTTAAATAAAATTAAACATTTTGAACTTAAGTGTGCTACATCAAAAAGAATAAAATTTTAACAAATAGCAGATAAAAAAATATATTTTCCCCAAAAAAACTCATTCTTTTACTTTTTAGAATACTGAAACTTAATATGACGACAAGCTATCCGTAACACCCTCAAATTTATTTCTACGACTAAAAACTCAACTTTTGTGTTGTCTATGATGAGTTATCGAATATCTGAAAAAAAACATTCTTACAAATTTGTTCAAAGGGTAGACTGACCAGTGAATGAACAGGCCCCAGTGAATGAACAGTTGGTAAATACATTAAAAAAATAAGGATTAAAAAATCATTCCACTGTATGGATTGGCAACACTGACTTCCTCTCATCTAGTAGGAAGCTATCTGACATCTGATTGGTTGTCCTGGTCATTAATTAAAATCCAACATGCTTATTGACTGGACATTTTCGTGTTCATTCGCTGGTAAAAGTACTGTTCATTCACTTGGCTTTTGTACCACTTTTTATTTGGACCCCCAAAAGACCCAAAGCAATGCAATTTAAAGTCACCTCCTTTGTTGTAGAATTTACATATAATGACAGATGTGTTCACATTGTCATAAACCCACAAGCTATGTTTTCTTAAAATGTATGAATTTCTACTAAAAAAAATTGTGCTTAAGCGTTCATTCATTGGTTAGTCTACCCTACCGTAGGTGTAAAAAAAATCCTGAAATATCATAAAAAATTACTTTACTTATTTTAAAAAGCATTATAAAAGCTTATTATGGAAAATTGAGCTTCAGCACTGTACATAATTTTTTTATTTGTAAGTTACTCATCACGTTTATTTACGACGAACAAATGTTTTTTAGTGCCTTTACCCTTAAGTTTAAAAAAAGGTAACATTGTTTACAGCTCAAACATGGTAACATTCTACGGTTGTTTTTAAGATTTTGCTTAAAGCAGCTATTTAAATTAATTACCAAAATTCGTAGCTAAATTTTGTACTGCAGTTCAGAAAAAATCTTATTACTTTAAAAAATGTAGTTATATTTTTTTAACATTATTCAGGAAAGCAGATCTTCCTATTAAATGTATCAGTAAATTAAACAGTGATAATGGATAACAAACAAATAAAAGAAATTCGTTGAATGTTTGTTCATCGAAATGATAAATACCAGTTAAAATATATTTCTTAAAAGTATGTTTTTAATGTAATTCTTCATAATTATACGAAAACTCTTATTCAAAGAATGAAAAAATTTAAAAGTGTTAATATGCTGGCGATGTTCTTTTGTCGGTTGTTGTGTTCGTCCGACTTTAAGATTTCTTGTTCTGTTACAAAGGTGCAGCTTGGGGCAGTTTCATGTTTTTTTTATAATTAAATTTTTCATTATTTTCCGAACTGTAAATTAATCAAGCAGATGATGAATACTATAAATTTGATTTGCGAAAGAAGACTAATGAAAATAGTTGATTTTGTCTTTTAGAAGCTTAAATTAAAACTGGATGCTGTGCTTAGACTTATATATTTTCTAATGTGGATAAATTTTGTGTAGAAACGGATGTAGATGACATTTACTGTTACGAAAGTAGTTGTTTCCCGAAAAGTAAGTATTTAAGTAATAAGAAAGTAGACTATTTTAGTTCTTTTGGAACTTATTAAAAACTCTCTCTCTCTCTTAAAAGAGGCTTATTATACAAAATATAAACTTTGTCATCTAGTATAAAAGCTTTGTGAAACTTCAAGAAATATTGTATGAAAAAAATAATTAAAAATATTACCATTTCTCCACAAATATCATTCAAATACATGCAAGAATGGATCAAGACAGTGAGAGTAGTTATGTGACCAATACATTAAAACATATTTCCAACAACTACAAAGAAATTTTTTATACAAAAATGTACACATTAAATATTTCGATTTTATTTCTGGAAGACTTTAAAATGACGCTGTGTATGATTCTTTTGTGATCAAGATTATTCTACATGACTCACCATTTAAGTGTTTTATGGACTTTTAAAAATTATTTATAAAAAAACTATTTTATAATTTGGGGTTGCCCACAATACGTTATTTTTCTAATCTGGGCTTGCTAAATGAGCAAGTAAGTATTAATTATGCACTAAACAATTCGAGTGAGATAAGCATCGACAGTCTTACATTCGAGCGTCGGCAGTCTTACATTCGAGCGTCGGCAGTCTTAATTTATAACCACGGTCAACTGATAAGCTGACACCTGAGTGTGCACTATGCACCCAACGAAACTTTAAAGGTTACAGCTTAAACCGCATTGGAACTGTGAAGCATATTTAACGTGCGCCTCTCTGCACATGGTATTATTCACCTAGGTTAGGTTTTTGAATTATCGTCGCACTAGAGCTACACGAGGGCTATTGGCCACTGGCGTCGTATTTTAGAACCACAGTCAGGTGACGATTTTTCACCTAGCATTTTGGCAACAAAGACCATTTATAGGTCAACAGTGATTTTGGCAATGTCTGGGCCCGAACCTAGAGCCTTTGGCATAGGTCTTTCTGACCGTGCTCCCCAGCTCCTTCCGTAAAGTCGGTGGATACCCAGCTCTCTCTCTCGCTCCGTTTCCACGGAGTAACGGTACATATGCGTGTAATTTTACACCTATTTTAAAGTGTAGCGTTACTTCATTAATTTAGTATAACTTAACTCTTTGAAATTGGAGCATTTCATTCTCCTTCATCAGCATTTTCTATCATCAATTTTACGGAGTAAATTCTTTATTTGTATAAAGTTACTAAATAAGTTCGGCGTGACGTTACTCCGTGAAGCTAGAGTAACAGCATGATGTAACAGTGCGAAGTTGCAAACTAGGTCACATTTTATAATTTGGCATGTACTCAAATTTGATGAACAGTGGACTTGGGTCATTTATGAACTAAGTCATTCGCTTCGACGATTCTAATCAGATCCCCCCAAAAGGAGCGGAAAAATCAAACATATCTATAGGCCAGCATTTTCTATCTTGGCGACAAAACCCCGCATTTAAGAACGTTTAACAGTTGCCGGTTCCATTATTCCATTTCCGTCAATAGCCGTGGAACAGAGGTCGGACAGTGCCATAATTAAAAGGAAAAGCCAGGGCGATTAGTCCGCCAGGATAGGGCAATAAAGGGCTAATTTTCGAGCAACACTAGGGCGGCCTTGTTCTACCGTCCGCTCGTCAGTCGTTATGTTTTCACGACTTTGGAAACGGTTCTCCGCCCTGTTCTACCACAGACAATACCATGGGGCAATAAATTCGCCATAATTGGGTCGTAGTCGGGAGATAATACAGCCGCATTTGTTTGGAGAACGTCTGCATTTAAAAATTCGGTTCGAGGCAGTTGGGCGGAAATTAAACTAGTGGGGAATATGGGTGATGGGCACTCGTGGTTTCCTCTTCACACCGAAATAGAAGCATCAGTTGGGATCGTCGATACATGTATGGATCCCCTCTTTCCCAAACATGCGATATCATATCTGGAAAATATCGGTAAATTTCGAGTCAACTACGAATGCCAAAGCTTGTATTAATGCAAATACAAGTTTCAACTGAGACCGCATTAAAATCATGAGTCAACATATATGTATAGATGGAAAAAACTATAATGTACATGATATTTAAAAAATAAACAAATTTTGCCCAAAATGAAAACGTGTATAAATTTAATAAATCTGCATTTTTTGTCCAAAGTTATGTACCCTAAAAGAAGCATTACATTTCATTTTTAGGACCACATCGTAAAGAGCATAAAACTACGCATGGTGCTCTTTAATATAGAAGTGATTTCACACTAAATTAAAATATAAAATAGTTACATTAATATAGAAATTCATGTCATAACTTCGTTAGCAATATAGTTTGCCTAAGAAAACACGTTGCCGAAACAGTTATTCTAATAAAACACCAATTGGCATCGAATTTACATTTTTTATTAGTATCAACGATTGATTTCAAAAATTCTTGAATTAATTAAAAAGCTTATACATTCCATGAGATACAAAAGAAAGTCAACAATAAAAACGAACGAGTTCAAATTAATCATAACTTGAGTTTCTGTAAAACTGGTTTTTCCTTTGTAATGGATTTAATACAGGGAAAAACTCGTGTGAAATATTTACTTTAGGGACTGTTCCCATGGAAAACAAAGTATTTTAACCGCAAAAAAGACTTCTTATTATTCTTGATTTTTTTTTCGATTATTAATATAAGCTGTTTTCAAAAATTTTAAAAAGCAATAATTATAAAAGCAACAAAAACGACCATTATTTTATGAAGCATAAATTGAGTTCTGTAAAACTGGTTTTTCCTTTGTAAGAGTTTTAACACAGAGAAAAATACGTGGGAACTGTTTTATTTGTGGGATAAATGTGCCGACGAAAAAAAAAATACACTATCAATTATAATTTATTTGGAAATAGAAAGCCCTTTACTCTATTCATCATATTTTATTAAAAAAATATAATAAAGTAGAAAGTTTATAAAATACAATAATTATAAAAAGTACTAAAAATTCACTCGAAACGTAAATTGATTTCTGTAAAACTGGTTTTTCCTTTGTAATAGTTTCAACACAGGGAAAAACTAGTTTTAAAACTTTTAATTTATGATTTAGTTTTGGTTAGGAGGGAAATTTATTCATTTATGGATAAACCAATCCAGGGAAAAAATGCATAAATTATAAGCTTTATTATAAACAACAAATATTAAGGTTAAAAATTAATTAGTATCAAAAAGTTCCCGAAGATTAATTTTGTTTTTTAACTGATTTCATTTGAATAACTTTTGTAAATAATGAAGTATAGTTATATCCTTATTGGAACATAAAGAGTATAAAGATTTTTCTGAGTTATCTCCTAGCTTTGTAATGGGGGAAAAAAAGAAGAAAAGTATTTTTAATCTTATGTTTTATTTTTTTCGTACGAGACTAAAATATCTAAGGCTTTCAGAAAAATTAAGTTACACCGTAGATATTTTTCCCTGCAATGACACATTTGATTTATTTTAATTTTATATGCCGATCACTATATCACTATCAAATATTTGAAAATATCTACATCAATCTGTCAAACTTTTTTTTTTTACTCTTTGAATTTAATCGGGACATTTCGACATTACATTTCGGTTACATTTTCGACAGTTTGTTAGAGACGAAAGTTTTATTTCAACAAAATTAGTGAGTCTATATCTGTATAATCCCACAGATCAAAATGCATAGTATCGCTAAACATCCATATGACCAAAAGTAGTTAATAAAGTAAAGAAAAATGGTAGCACTCGTGTTTTAATGAAGGAATTTAAGTTATAGTAAATAAAAGCAGTGTTTCATAGATTTTACTTCAATCAACTGTTTTTGTTTCAATCAACTGTTTTTGCCTTCATCAAGGAGGAGTTTTTTTTATTCTTAAGTTAATTGAAACTTTAAAAAATACAAGAGAAATTCTTTAAATTAGATTCGATTGCGGCGAAGCACCATTTGAAAAATCTTCCGCCGATAATTACCCAAAAGAACTTAGAGTGTGATGGCAGAACACTAAACACTTACACTTCCGGCCATTAGGGTCATAATTTAACAATTTCATGCGTTTTCTGATCAGAGGCTCGATAAGGGGCTTTTTTTATTGAAGTAATTAATTTCCGAAAGGTAATACTTTGTGATTGATTATCTCTGTCGAAATTAATTACTTCGTTAATTAGGGACGCTAATAATGCTGGACGGGAAGGAATTTTTAACAGAGTAATCGATGGATCCTGTCGATTTCAGTCGTAAAATGTTCGTCACTACAAGATCGGAATAGAATCTATTGATATTTGGAATCTCATTGCATTCTGAAGTAGAAAGTGTTTGGTTTTAACAAATATTTAAATGCATTGAATTTGATTTTAACAACTTATTTCATTGTGTTTATGGTCACATGAATATCTCATCGATTTTTAATAATCGAAGAAAATTTAAAATTGGTGGCGAATTACGGTTTGAAAAATAATTTTTATAAATACCTTAGTGTCATAAAATTTATGTTGTCTTAAGATACCAATAAACCATTTACGTGTTTTAATTGGCAAGTAATTTTACCCTTATAAAACCAGATAAACCGTATAAGATATATAGCAGCTGGATATCTACTTTAGGACCGACTAAGGAATGCTTTTACAGTGTATAGATCAAAAAGTTATTCAACATATTTTTAAGTCTCTGTAGTTATGTAATAGGAAGTGTAACTAGTTTCGCAGGGTTACGACAAGTGTGGCACCTCTACCGTGGTTGTCTCCAACTTAAAATATTTTAACCTGAATAAAAGTGAAAAAATAATAAGGATATCGCAAGAAAAACAACTACCTGAATGCACTTTATTCTAATACCCATAATAAATAAAAAGTCGAGACTGCTGAACGCAAGTCAAGGATTGCATATTACACTGCATTGCCAATTGCAGATTTTTCAAGGTACAGAACCACCAAAAATTGACTAAGATTAAGTTGAATTTCATAATCCACTTTCGAGAATGCATGCCAGGATAATTTGTACCTCACATTTCAAGAGATTATCCCAATAGAAGCAGGGATAGACACTAAGCTGCCCCCAATATTCTTTCCCAACTCGCACACAGTCACCATTAAATAACAAGCGATACATCGCCAGTTTAACATTGTTAAGGTACAGCTGTGGAAATAAAAAAGTACCCACTTGAGGTTATTTCATCCGTAAGTCACCCTATAGAATCGGACCTTTTTGAGATTGTGTACAATTAACATTCTGAGTTAATTGCACGATACAAAATTTGCATAAGGGGCCGTCTTCATATTAAAAATATTACGATCTTTGAAATTTCCAATGGCAACACCCCAATTTAATAACTTAGAAATGTTAAGCACTCTTGAAAACCCTTAAATCTAAGTTTTTGTTACATTTGAATGAATATTTGACGAGTTATTCAATCGAATCACTTGTGGACCTTTTGGGGACCATCTCTAAAATGACAAGCAAGCATGCATGCAAAGCCGTCTTTATTTATCAATTACACACGTAATCTTATACACAGTCCCCTAAAGGGTAATTAAAAGGTATTTTGTGATTTACTCAGCAAATTATGAATAAAAAAAAATTTTAAATTGGGATTTCGCTTAATCATCTTGTCTTAAATTTATTTCTTTAAAAATATTAAGGGGTTTCTATTCATATTTTTAAAAAAAATTAATATAATAATTATTTAAAAATATAAAAATTGTTTTAAATACCTCAATATTGAATGCATTTTGTTTGGGTTATTATAATTTCTTTTCAGTAAAAAATTCGTTTCATTATCTTAATTATTTATAGATAGGGATAGTTTTTTATGTGCAACTCATTTAACATTATGGGACCTAAACTTTGCATGTCTCTAACTCCTCTAATAATGCTTAAAAAGTAACAAAATTTGGCATTTCGTATTAACATAGATCAGAGATTTGAAATATGGATTCAAAAAGGGGTGTTGCTATTGAAAATTTTAAAGTTAGTAACATTTTTAATATGAAGATGGCCCCTTATGCAAATTTTGTGTCATGCAATTAACTCAGAATGTTAATTGTACACAATCTCAAAAAGGTCCGATTCTTTAGGATGAATAACGGAGGAAATAACCTCAAGTGGGTACTTTTTTATTTCCACAGCTGTACATAACTACAAAAATATTCCGCCATATTTTTGGTTGAATTTCATAATCCTCTTTCGAGAGTGCACACCAAGATCATTTTTACCTTAAATTTCAAGCGATTATCCCAATAGAAGCAGGGATGGACACTAAGCATCCCCCAATATTCTTTCCTAACTCGCAATTCGGTTGAATTTCATAATCCACTTTCGAGAGTGCATACCAGGATATTTTGTACCTCACATTTCAAGCGATTATCCCAATAGAAGCAGGGATGGACATTCACACTAAGCTTCTCCCAATATTTTTTCCTAACTAGCAATTCGGTTGAATTTCATAATCCACCTTCGAGAGTGCATACTAGGATAATTTTTACCTTAAATTCCAAGCGATTATCCCAATAGAAGCAGGGATGGACACTAAGCTTCCCCCAATATTCTCTCCTAACTCGCACACAGTCACCATTAAATAACAAGCGATACCCAATGAATGACCAGCCCTGGCCGGATGTCCAGCGCTCCCCCACCGTGATTAGAGTTCTTTGGGTGTTCTTATCAAGAAACGGATGCCCGAGGAGCGATAAGTGGAGGAGGCCTTTTATTTGTTGGTTATTTGTCCCGGCAAGAAAGTTTGCCGTCAAGTGCATACTTTATTCTGTAATGCCTCAATCGCTGTCACGGCCCGGAAAGCGGCTCCAGGAATTGGAATCAGCGGAAGAGATTCCACATTATGTTCTTCCTACTCCGATGGAAGTTGGCGGAAGAAAGTCAACTCTTCATCGGCTGGCGTTTTCTCTCGTGTAATTTTTATGCCCAGTGCTTATAGAAATTTCCTTTTTTTTTTGCTTCAGAATATAATTTTTGGTGGGTCAATGGTATTTGTGCTTCCTCGTTTGAGGGAAGCTATGGAAACCTTTACTCTTAGAGCTGATTTCTACGTAATGTGTGCCTTTTAGTATATTCGCTATTTCCTATTGGTTTCTATGCATTATGTTCCACCATCTATATGGAATTTCATGCAAACTCTTGAAATGGATTTTTTCAAAGGCCCAGTGTTTAATTTGTACCTCAAGCGCTTATTAATTCATTTTAAGGTTGTTGTTTTTTTAAAGGTGTGGGGAATTATTAGATCATCTAACTTAAAAAACAAATATAATAAAATATATATAAATAAATCTTACAATCCTTTTAAGATATTTTTTTAACAAAATTGGGTGTCTACAGTTTGAAATTTCTGTTATGTAATCGCTGTTACTGCATGCACTAAAGGGTGGCAAAATCTAAAATCATTGGGATAATGCTATACCTATGGGTGAGCAAGAGGCAACATTACAAATTTTGGAATATTCGTGAAGAGTAGCAATCCAAATACTGATTTACATCTTTTTGATGCACGTGTTTTTTTTCACTAAATATAACTTCTGTCATCTCTTATTTACTAACTATTAGATTACTACAAATTAAATAGGTAACTTTCAATATCACTATCAAATATTTGAAAATATATACATTAATAAGTCAAACTTTCTGTTTTTCACTTTTGAATTTAATCGGTTGCATTTTCGACAGTTTGTTAATGACGAAAGTTTTAAAAAAAGTTTGTTACTGGCGTGCTTTGATAAAAAAAATCACAATTTTTTCCACCGTTTGCTTTTTAATTTCTTTGAAGAGATTGTTTTAATCAGTTACTAAAAAATAATAAAAGTTATATTAATGTAGGTAGCAAATTGAAACAATTAAATTTGCGAAATAAAAACCCGAAAATGCGACCAACAGCCCATCTAAAAGCTCTATCATGCCCCTGATTACACCAACCATAATTACATATTTCAAAACAGACCTCTTCTCCCTCTCACAAGAACCATTCCGAATTCAAAAGTTATCAATCAGACCCTCTCACCACAACCTTCCTTTAACTCTTCTTTTCCTCAGTCAAAAGCTCCAAAAAATATCAATTTTATTCTTGTCTCGCGGTACTCACTAAGAAAGCGTCGGTGGCCCCCGTTTGCTTATTTTGCTCTCTGATCGGAAAAGTGGCCTATCTCCCACCGAGCTAACATGCGAGAAACGGCACTTTTCCGTATAAAAAGCCATTTATTTACATATTTCTTCCCAGCTGATGAGAGGACCGCCGCACCAACGGGTTAAAGAAAGCCCCTGCCTTCTGTCTGCGAGGGATTTGGATGACATTATAAATGGTTATGTGATGATAGGAGTGTAACATGTGGAGGTACGGGGTAAGGGGTTTAGCCATTGCGGTCCGGAAAGCTGTTTTGCATAGGCACGCATTAAGGTCCCCGTGCGTCAGTGGGGGATTGCGGAGTTTGTATTTTGAGGGGACTACTACTTTTTTAGAGAGAGAGACCTCCCACGCGTTGGGACAACTTTTCTTTTCTTCCAAAGTGTTTTTGGGGAAGTGTCAATGCAGAAATCCGATTGATAGGGAACGGGTTCAGCCGGGTGACGGCCATGTTTTATGGCCTGAAACTTCGAAATTCAGATTCTTGAAAGACTGACTCGCTGGGGTATTACCGTCATAACTTTGAAAAGTTTCCATAAAATATAGCTTATACTTCAGGTAACCATTTCAGCGACTAGGTTTCATTGTTCATAACATTGAAACAAAGTAGTTATAAGGCTAATAGTTTTTCGAATAAATATAATAGTGGAATTCAGCTTTAATCCACATGTTTTATGGCTTGAAACTTCGAAATTCAGATTCTTGAAAGACTGACTCGCTGGGGTATTACCGTCATAACTTTGAAAAGTTTCCATAAAATATAGCTTATACTTCAGGTAACCATTTCAGCGACTAGGTTTCATTGTTCATAACATTGAAACAAAGTAGTTATAAGGCTAATAGTTTTTCGAATAAATATAATAGTGGAATTCAGCTTTAATCCACATGTTTTATGGCTTGAAACTTCGAAATTCAGATTCTTGAAAGACTGACTCGCTGGGGTATTACCGTCATAACTTTGAAAAGTTTCCATAAAATATAGCTTATACTTCAGGTAACCATTTCAGCGACTAGGTTTCATTGTTCATAACATTGAAACAAAGTAGTTATAAGGCTAATAGTTTTTCGAATAAATATAATAGTGGAATTCAGCTTTAATCCACATGTTTTATGGCTTGAAACTTCGAAATTCAGATTCTTGAAAGACTGACTCGCTGGGGTATTACCGTCATAACTTTAAAAAGTTTCTATAAAGTATAGCTTAGACTTATGATAACCATTTCATCGACTAGGTTTCATTGTTCATAATATTGAAACAAAATAGTTATAAGGCTAATAGTTTTTTGAATAAATATAATAGTGGAATTCAGCTTTAATCCACATGTTTTATGGCTTGAAACTTCGAAATTCAGATTCTTGAAAGACTGACTCGCTGGGGTATTACCGTCATAACTTTGAAAAGTTTCCATAAAATATAGCTTATACTTCAGGTAACCATTTCATTGTTCATAATATTGAAACAAAATAGTTATAAGGCTAATGGTTTTTGAGTACGTATAATGGTGGAAAACAGCTTTAATCACATAATCGATTCCTTACATTCTATATCTTATTGTTAATAATAGCATAGTATGGGCCTTTGTGTCTAAAATCCCTATAATCCAAACTTATTGCCAAAGGAAAAACAATTGAAAGGATTGCTAATTAGTATTGTAAGATCTTTTCCTTAAGATTATTTTTAATAATTATTTTAAATGGTTTTCTTTTTAAAATTTCCTAAAAATACCACTCTGACAAATTACGAAAATTTTATTTTCTTATTACTAAAAATAAATAAAACAATGTACTTTTTGTTGAAAATAGTTAGGTTCTAACTATTAAGAGAGGGTCTCAGTCTCATAGAGCTAATGCATTAGTTTTGAAGGGAATTTTTCGATTTTTCAGTTATTAATTGTTCAAATTGAAAATGATATCACCATCTATTAATAATTATAATAATTTTTTAACTTTAACAAATAATCAGATGATATTTTCCTGCAATTTTTTTTATTTGACTGTTATTGCTGTTTTCATACCTGATGAAAAATAATTAAGTAGTAAAGCAATACTTTCAGAGAAGTTGCTATTTCAAAACTAATGCAATTAATCTATGAGACTGTCCATCCATCCTAAAATAAAGCGCAACTGATCAATCCAATGCTAGACATTGCGAAGAACTATAGAAGAATACAAGCTCTTCAAAAAAATTATGCTTTGATGCTTAAGAACTAATTAGTTTATTATAATGATTTTCTTTCAATTATTAGTTTAATTTCCATTAATAGTTAATTAATTCATTCACTTATTAGATCAGTTAATCCAAAAATTACGCAATATACCTGGAACATTTTTTATATAATACATAATCAAATTTCTATTTTGTGTGCTTCAAGAGCGGGGGCTCTTTCTTCGCGTCTCCTTGAAAATGCTTCCAGGTGATAAATAGATTTCCCTAAGGGTCTCGATCAATTTAATGCTACCTAAAAAGCAGTTCAGGTTGAATAATGGGCTTTTTATGGAGTCGCGATCAATTTCAGGATTTAGCGAAGCCATTTTAAAATACGAACTTGTTACCAACTAAATTTATTTATATACCTTGCGTGGCAATAAATTTTAACAAATATCTTAATACTTTCAGTACTTTTTTTTCTAATTTAAGTGTTAAAATGTATCTTCTTAACATATGTTTTTAAGGTAAAAGGCAAAGATTTACATAAACACGTGAGTAATTTCTTGTATAAAAAAACTTTAAAATAACACATTTAAACTTCTTATCACCGTTAATAAAAGGTAGTAGAATAAGGTCAGAAAGAAAATAATTTGGGGTTTTCATTAAATGTGATTGAATTTCATAATATTTGTTAAGAAAAACATTCGGGTGGTAAAATAGATTAGTTAATAGAGAATTACTTTTCAGTACGACATTTATTTAACTAATCCATATTATTATTATATGTCGATATAGTAGAGCGAAATTAAAACAGCCCCCGTATAAAATAAAATCTACATTTTAAGTTTAATTCAGGCAATACTTCAATTTGTTACAACTTAATATAAGTGGGAAAAACTATATTATATTGAACAATTAAGTTACAAAGTGTTTTAACATTTTAAAACACTTATTTCTCAGTCATCTTATGTCTGTCAAAATCTATCTTATAAAAAGCTTTTTAGTTATATGTGTACCAAGTTTGTAAGTTAAATATATATTTGCCCGGTCGGACAAGTTTTTAATAAATAAATCGAAAATGAGTCATTTAAACTGCAATTTAAGCCATTTTGGAAACTTCTACTTACCAAAAAAAGTCTTACAATAGATTTTTCTAGTCCTGATATGTACTGAAATTTTCAATAATAATTGGAATACAAAGTTCCACATAACAAAAAAAGTTTCATACACTTGTCATCAATCAGTTTGTCAGACAAAAACGCTTATCAAATTGTTGCTTAAATAAATTTTTTATTTAAGTTATTGATAATTATCCTCTTATTTCTGATGTTATTGAATCCAATTACCATATATAAAAAATCAATATAAACGAACAAGTTTTAATTGATCACAGCTTGCGTTTCTGTAAAACTGGTTTTTCCTTTGTAAAAGATTCAACACAGGGAAAATGCGTAAGCAATGTTCTGGGGGAAAATGCTGCCAAGAAAAAAAATTATACTAATCATATACCCTATACAATATCTTTCACAAATGTCGTTTATTATGGTCAATTAATATAAAGAATTAAAAATAAAACATTAATTATTAATTAAAATAGGTTAAGTTCTAATAAAGCAATTATTAGCATAAATTACGTTCTTTAAAACTTTTCTTTGCAATGTATTCAACACAAGAAATACTTAAACACTGATTGAATTTTTTTTATAAACGTTTCCACACAAAAATTTAGATACTATATATAAATCAGTAATAGAAAGATTTCAATTCGTGAGTTAATACAGTTAATTATATTTAAAAAAACGGTAGTTTAAAATCGTAAAATAAAGTTAACGTGCGAAGGAAGATTAAATTGATTCTATAAAACTGGCTTTTAAGTTACAATGGATCAACACAGGGAAAATAAGTATTTAACCCTCTCCGTACTCGGAGTTGAATTGTTTTCAAAAACTCCTTTTCTGTGAGAATGGGGTACTTTCTATGGCAAAAACATAGACTGGACTTTTCCACAACATTTTTACTTTGTGGTTGGTTAGGAGCTATTCTTCGAATATCCCTTGGGTGTCAAATGAGCTACATCAAATCACTTTCACGAGAAATAATGAACGTTGTAGAGAAGCGAATACTGACACTCCTGCATCTCGTGTTGTAAAAGTACGAACGATTGCAAATTAAACCTGTGCATATTTGGTAGCTGGGGAGTGTATTGTAATCGAGAATTCCATTCACAGAAAAATAAAGGGTCAAATCACAGTCAACATAATAGTTCTATTTCCAACGACGGTTTCAGACGGTCAATATATGAACGATATGCAAGGTGAACGGTTTCTTTGAGTTCATACCTTGAAAGGACAGTGTTTATGAACATCCAATTGTCATTCAACCCCTTCAATTATGAATTTTATTTTTTTGGAAATAAAAAATATTATTTGTCTATCCTAATATTATTAGGAAAAAAATCGGTTTTTTTTTAATGAAAATACTTTTTAAAATGAAAACGAGTTTAATGACAATACTTTTTAAAATCAAAAAATACTTTTAAGGTTATTGTCTTCTCAGTGCTTCACAAATAAAAGAAAGACATTTTTTAAAGTTAGTCAAACCTGATGATTTGATTAAAAGGTCACTCGGAAAGCTTATGGCCCATATATGCCTATAGCAGAGATACCCTTAAAAAATCATTATTGAACTATGTCGTCAATAGCCTAGCTCGTTCTGACGGAATAACACCATAATAATTATGGTTTAAGATGAGGATTTAGTTTTGAAAAAACATCGGTTTTACATCGGTATGCTGATGTTTTTAGGCCGATGCACCTGTTTTTTATTAAAGTATAACATTGGCCGCCAACGGTAAAAAGTTTTAACAAAATAGTTAATGCATAGATCGATCCCTACTTCATATTAACACTTTTCAAATAAATATACATATAAGTCTCTTTTGCAAGGAAACATCAAAATATTAACGTTCAATAATTGCTGTTTTGACTCTAAAATTCATCTAACCCTTTCAATGATTAAAAAAACCTAAAACCTTTGACAATCAGTTAATCAAACTCATAGATAGATCTACAATATGGTTAGAAAGTTTTGTGGTAGACTAGAACAAGAACTTACGTAACTAATTTGGAACTGATCAAACGGGGGAAAAAATACTTGATCCAAACACTTCGCCACAAATATACAGTGTTTTTGCAGTCTCACCTCAGCTATTGATTGGCATGACGTGTTTTTCCAAGTCGGAGGCGTTCATCACCCCTTGTGGGCCGTTTCCGGCCGGGAATGGCAGCGATACGGCCCCGATTGCGATCGCACCATGGAAATGAGGTGCGCTTGTAATAAACGGGAATTATCGAACATCTAGGGGGGAAGCGCACCCCCGTAGTGCCCCCCGAAAAAGAATTGCGGGCGCACTTTTTTTCGAATTGAGGGATCGTTTTATTATGCTTCTATTGACCACTATTTATTTGGGTTTATTTGAGAGAACTGACGGTTCGTTGAGCGGAGAGGTTGTGTGTCCGACTCGTGACCCGAAGGTCGGGAGTTAGTTAGAGCAATACCACCTAGATTAGAAGGTCGAAGAACTAAGCAACACAACATCACACTAGTAGACTAATTTCGATTTGTTGACCAATAACGTCGTATCTTAAGATGACGTCGCATCTTGATTCATCTTATCTTAAAAATTTACTCAAATACAAGATCTAGTCACGAATGATCATTGACCAAAACCACAGAATCGGTCCACTAATATGACGTCAAGCATTTAGTTCGTCGGCTTTCTAATCTAGGTGGTATTGGTTAGAGCTCCTAAGTGAGTGAGTCCTAGTTAGAGCTCCTAAGTGAGTGAGTCCTGGTTAGAGCTCCTAAGTGAGTGAATTACTGAATTCACTTATTCTTGCTTGGGTATTCTATGCAAATTTAAATAATGTCGCACTTAAACAGCCTTAGAGATTTCAATAAAGGCCATGCTGGCTAAACCGAAGTAATCTTAGCGCTACAACCGATTTCCGGCCAAGACTGTCTCGATAAGCTTAAACCATCATCTTGCTCTATCCGACAACAATGTCTTAAAATTATTAACGCTTAAACTCCTCAGGTTCTTTTCTACGTTGTCCGTCCACCTTACCTTTTTTTCTGTTTCCTACTGGTTTTTGAAATGTTATCTTTTTAGCCGGATTTTTATCAGCATATCTATATAAATGCCCGAGTCATTTTACGTCACCTGACTGTGGTTCTAAAATACGACGCCCGTCGCCAATAGCCCTCGTGTAGCTCTAGTGCGACGACAGTTCAAACCTAACCTAAGTAACCGAGCCATTTTAGTTGAGATAATGACTTTTACTATGGTTGGCTCCCTGAATTTAAATTGTAGTTCATGATTATACATTATTCTACGAACTCCGTTTTCCTTTATCGCTCCGAAAATTCTTCTCAAAAATTTTCTTTAAAAAACCAATAATTTTTGTTCATCTGATTTATTCATTGTCCAGTATTCACTTCCATACAGAACTATTGGTCTTACTAATGTCTTAGTTTATATTAAAATATTGTTAACCGTTTGGACACACACATGGGATTTTTTTTAAAGTGTTTTACATGATTAACGGGATTTATTAGACTGTTTAAGACAATTTCAAGAACTAGCTACGGTTCATACGCTTGTTTTCTTTTTAGCCTTGTCAAATCATATAGGTCAAATCGTAAATTTATCTTTTTGATTGAAACATTACACTCTAAAAATGAATGCTCAAAAACGACGAAATTTTCCTTAATTTTGACGATTCCGTTACAGGCAAATGCGCCGAGTTTTCGTTTCCTCAAAGTAAGAAAATTTGAATCGTCATTTTTATGAGGATTTGAATGTCGTCTAATCTAAAGAAATATTTCGTCATTTTTGAGCATGTGAGTACAACAATGAGATTCAGTTTCCTCAAAATCAAGATACAGAATCGTCAAATCACGATCGTAAAAGTAAGGATTCGCGTTTACTCAAAAGTCAAGTGATAGTTTTTCGAAACAATCCTCAAAATTAACGAAATGAGGCTTGAGGATTCATGAATCGTCAAAAATGAGAGTTATTTCTAAGAGTGTAGTACTAGCGTCCGGATTTAACTACTTCGACTTCAGAATTATAGGAAAAATTTTATCAATATACTTCAAAATACATAATGTTTTACAATCTAGGTAAACTTGAAACGATTGAAATGATTGAGAGAAAAACATCAATATTATGTAAAATACAAATAATTCAAATGTTTACCGCTCATCTAGGAATTGTGGTTTCAAATATAGTAATCACTATTTCAATGCGCGAACATTATCTGAAAAAAACTTTTAAAACAATAAGAAGCGTAAAAATAGATAGCTCCAAACACACAACACAACACAATACCACGTTCCAAAGGTTGGTTGGTTGATATACATATATTTTCAGGCTTGTGTGCTTGCTCAGAAAGCCGCTTATAAACCTTCGTCAAGTAAGACAGTCACAACACACACACACTCACACACACATGGACACATATACGTGACAGATGCTGCCATCTATCACGCGCCACCTCCACAATTTAGACATGTCCCTGAAGGGGAGGGAAATTTTCTCCAGGAACCTGTACCCATGGTAAACTGCGCAATGACCGACCACAGGACTTTCGGACCCAACAGATTTTACGAGCACGTACTCCGCATATACTCGGTAGGTCTTCAGTGGCGACCGGGTCTCGAACTCTCAACCTTCCGATCTCAAGCTCGAGATCCTTTGACCACTAGGCTCCCTACAGCCCCACCACGTTCCAAATAGTAATGGTAATGTAATCGTTTCCGGCTGCCTATTTCTAGCCTCTTTTAGAAGCTTTAACACATCCAATAACGCCTCGTAATTTAGAACCCTGGTCAAGTGACGAGGTCGACACCTGAGCGGGCACCCAATGGAACTTCGAGCGACATCGTACGCTGACGCCGTCGGGACTTAGAACTCCACAGATTTAACGAGCACGTCTGTCTCAGTGTACTCGGACCCATCCGTCACGAGTTGGATTTTTTCTACTCTTTCCCAGTACAGATATCCGATTTATAGGATGACTGGCAGCAGGTGGGATTCGAACCCCCGCACTCCTGAGAAGGCAGAATCCTGAGGCGGTGCCTTAACCATTTGGCCACGGACGGACCACGTTCCATATTTATGGTTGGTTGGTTGGCATATATTTTCAGGCTTGTGTGCTTGGTCGCAAGGACCCGCTAAAAACCATCGTCAAGTAGGACAACACAAGACACACACATACACAAATGACAGATGCTGCCATCTGTCGCCACCTCCACAATTTAGACATGTCCTTGAAGGGGAGGGGAATTTTCTCCAGGAACCTGTACCCATAGTAAAACTGCGCAATGACCGACCACAGGACTTTCGGACCCAACAGATTTAACGAGCACGTTCTCCGCATATACTCGGTATATAGGTCTTCAGTGGCACCGGGTCGCGATCTCTCAACCTTCCGATCTCGAGACCGAGATCTTGACCACAAGGCTCCCTACAGCCCCGTTCCATATTTATGATACGAAAATAGGTTTAGATTGAACGCTTCCATTTGTCTATTTGTAACCTCCAAATAGCTTTAACCCAGCCAAATTACGCCTCGTTATTTAGAACCGAGGTCGGCACCTGAACTGGTATCAACTGGATGATCTATCGCATCACTTGACCACAGCTCAAAATTACGAGCCATATTTGGCTTCTTTAAAGTTCCAGTCGGTGGATAGAGTGGATAGAAATATTAAGCCGGAAGCTATCATTGCAAATCAACTCTAGTTTAGGTGCACGCCAGGTGTCAAACTCGTCTGACAACTATACCACCAAATTTTTTGAATATGCGTTTTATTAATTTTACACAACGTGAACACCAGAAAGATGTGGAACAAACTCAAACGCTTGTGGAGCTTCTTTTTCTGTAAATGCAGATAATATGAAGCCACACAAAAATAAACGGTAAGTCTCAATACAATTTTAAAACCAATCTTTAAATGTTCGAGCTAATTATTTAAATTTGATATTTTGTCTAATGGGCGTTGTGATGAAGAGAACGTATGTTATGTCTGTACTACAATTTTCTTGAAAATTCAAGATTTGCCTTCCAAAAAATCCTCGATGGGTATTTCATAAGATGGATTCCTGTTTTCTGGGATCTGTTGTAAAAAATAGACTTGTCATTCTTTTTGATGTTTTTTATAGTTTAAATTTTTAATTTTGTGTTCTGTTACTTGCTTCCATTTTCATCTCAAAAGGGTGGGGGTTAAAAGAAAAAAAATTCTAATATACTTATTCAACCATAATACTAAATTAAGTGTTTAATTTTTCGAGTACATTTATTTGGAAGTTTAACGTTGGAAAATGTATTAAATGTAATAATTATAAAAATATATCTTTTCGGCTTCTAAAGTATTCATGTTTACAAATATAATAGAAGTACAAAAATGAAGAACTGGGATCTCGACTGACCTTCTCGTCAGGGGGTCTAGCCAGCCAAGACCTCCTGGGGCGTTCCTTCATATTTCAATTTTGTATTATAATATTTATATTCAAATTATATTGTATGATTAAGCTGGTTTCAGCACTATTGTCTTTATGATACTTGTTTTTTATTTCATTTAAATTCATATTTGTTTATACTGTAGACCTGTTTATTCCGATCAAACACTTGAATACATTCGTAGCCACAGCATTTTCTTTTATTTGCTTCTGCTACAAGATAGTTTCAGATAGTTCAAGATAGTTTTTATTCGTAAATTTCAATTAAAAAAAGCTTTTAGTTATTATATTAAGTTCACAATTAAAATAATTATTCAATAAATTGTTTTTCAACTATTTTATTGTTACCTTCTTTTTATCAAACCCATCGCTGACTTTAGAATTCTTGATCAAGATAATTTAAACTTAATTCTTTTACTTGAGAAAATTTCACTTCGGCTGGGAAACCAATATTTTTTATTCCTCCCTCACTAACAAGTGTTTAACAGCATCTTTACAGCAATAAAATAGAAATTACCCGCAGCTAACAGGGAAATCAACACCCACTTTTAAACACAGTCACTCGTGGTAATGAGCATTAAAACGGAATTAAACCGCTTCTGGGGACTAAGCGGAGGGTGCTGAATAGAAACATTCCCATTTGACGCCGATAAATATTCGCCAAACGTCATTTCCTTTTCAAAATGACAAGGGCACTTAAGCCTCTTAATTATAGAGGGCCGCAGCGGCATCTAATGTTTTTGGCCCCCCAGGGCGCCGAGGGACGGGGGTGTAAAAAAAAGGGGTAAGATAAGGCCCCGCAGGCGGGAATAATTTATGGATTCTGGTGGAACGACAGAATAGAAAAATGAGTTACAGGGATTTCGTGGTAGCTCTTTTCGGTCGTCGATCAGCTGGTTCAAATACAAGGAGGAATCGGAGGGAAAAGCCTAGTGGTGTCTCGGTTTTTTTTTTTTTTTTTTTTGCGTCGATTACGAATATACCAAGATGAAAATTGAAATGAGCAACCTTCATTGAGTTATTTGGCTTTAGAAAGTTTTAAAAAAAGGCATTTTTTCTATTTTTCTTGAATTTTTTTCTCTACATAAAATTATTTCTAGGTTAATTTTAATTAACAGAAAGAAAATCCTAATTGGTTATTCATTTTACTGTATTGTATGTGTAGTTGGACTTGGCCGGCTGTTTCCGTTTTTTTTTTTTTTTTTTTTGCACCAGTCCTCTTGAAATAACCTTACATTTTAAAATTTTATAATAAATTTTTGTGACTTTTTTCACGTAACATTGATTCGTCAATCGAGTCTTGAGAAACAATTTACTTTCATTCAGCATTTATGTTGCCACTCAAGACCTGAAACATGTATATTTATTAATAGCATACCACCACACGGTGAGTGCAAGAACTTTTACTTAGTGCTTACTGAAACTTTTACTTTTACTTTTGCTACATGAAATTTTGTGGCATTTAATTTTTATATTAGGGTAATTCCACGTCAGAAGAGACCACGACTGCAAAAAAAAATTTTTTTTCCCACAATTGTATCTTTTATATTTGCTTTAGAAAGGTTTGAATGTTATTTTTTTTGTATCATCAACTATTGTTGTTTCGTCTTTGGCAGCACAGCGGCTTCAAAATGACCGCTTTGTTTCGAAAACATGATCTCGTGTTTTTGCATCATTTTGAATCCTTGAATTTTCAGATAAGAAATACAATTTACCAGATTTTTTGGTAAAAGTATTAAAATACACTATCAGAACTATGTTAAAACCACATTATTAATTGGCATTTATAACTAAAAGATATTTAATTAGGAAGATAAAAATCTCATTTTTGACTGTAGTGTCAGTCACGAAAAGATATAAAAGTTCCCATAACTTTTTAAAATAAGGCTTTACTTCAAATTTTTTACGATATTTTCTTACTATAGTAACCTCTGTGTAATTCCAACCGTTTTAATTTTAAAATAAAAAGCATTTTCTCTATTTATAACACATTTTAGATTTGTAGTGTCAGTCACGATGTAGTGCTAGTCACAACTTCTTTTTGATCTAGATGTTTTAGATTAGATAAATACTTGTAGATTTCTTATATTTTGATAATTTTGATTTAAGATGGCTATATCAACAGCTAAAAGAAAAAAAAGAGCAAAGGGGGTGTTTTTAAGACGGGATAAATTTTAAAAATTTAAAGAAAATGAAAGCAAAAACTACTTTACGGACAACACTTCAATTAAAGGTAATACACCTCTATTGCAATCATCCAACAGTTTGACAACCTTGTCTGGTAATTCTCTTCCAAAAGTCATGGTCATCTTTGAATTCAAACATGGTGAATTACCAATTGATGGACTTCGTGATACAGTGAGGAGGGGATAAAGGAAGTCACACTTTCTAAGAAATTTGACCCACATTTTGCTAAAGATTTTTTCACTTTGCATAAGAAATCTGCCCAAACATATAACTATTATACATTTCTGACAACTGTGTAAAGGGCAAAATAGGTAGATTAAATTATATATGCCCATTAAAGGAAGTTAAACCTTCCAATTCCTAGACACACAAAAATTGCTTCGTTTTTTAAAATTAAACAAATGCCTACTTAAAACAACTGCCCATGTTTCATTAAATTCCCCAAAAATACT
The DNA here is from genome assembly GCA_023701765.1 of Hylyphantes graminicola. Classification (NCBI taxonomy): domain Eukaryota; kingdom Metazoa; phylum Arthropoda; class Arachnida; order Araneae; family Linyphiidae; genus Hylyphantes; species Hylyphantes graminicola. The sequence goes on from CM043122.1 coordinate 23,704,749, forward strand.
ACACGGTTAATTAAACAAATTTAAATGTTGTAAAAAGAAATACCTCTCAACAAAATTTTGAAAATGAACGTGATGCTGGAAAAGGAGCTTTATTTCCTTTTGTAGTTAATTTATCGTTAAATATTTTGTGAGCAAATGTTAAGTAAAGTTGCTTATTCAATAAAACTGAAACATCTGCAATGGTCGGGGGTCTTTTTGCGTGGCCTGAGAAGGAAGTTTTTTCAGAAAATGCTATTGAAGAAAGAAGTAAGAAACTACCAGAAATCAACTTTAGGGGACGTTGTGTAACTTTGTCTAACTATATTTTTATCATGTACGCAATTTTTAACTTACTATATTCAAAACTATTTACATATGTTACGTTATTATTGCCTAAATTTTCCATTTCTGTGATACAATTCACATGATGAAGTGTCCACAAGTTGAATGTAGTGTAAGTCACGCACAAAAGTGTTAATAAATTATTTCCTATGATATTTCAATACTTTTTTGCAATTAAATGATTTAGCTTTACACCTTATATTAAAATGATGATTTACTGCATTTTGAAGAAAAAATTAGAGTTCAAGAAATTACCAGAAACCTACTTTAGAGGACATTGTGTAACTTTTTCTAACCATAATTTTACCATTTATGCAATTTTTAACACTCCTTTTTACAAAATTATTTACATATGTTGTGTTATTATTGCTTAAAATTCAATATCTGTGATACAATTCACAATGTAGTGTCAGTCACGAAATGAATGTAGTGTCAGTCACGCACAAAATCGTTAATAACTTAATTCCTATGGTATTTTAATACTTTTTTGCAATTAATATATTTAGCCTGAAACCTTATACTTAAAAGAAGCAGTGGTAGAATGCTGATTTACTGCGCAATCAGAAGAAATTAGAATTTTTCTGATAGCCAAAAATCTACGAACTTTCGTGTAGTGTCAGTCACATCAGGACATTTTTATTATTTTTTAGTTAAATATTAAATTTTAAAAAAATTTAATGATTGCTAAAAATACTGTATGCTCAGGGGTATACTGACATACAATATTTTTTTTCACAAATAAAAAAATAATTATGAAATATGCAAACGAAATCGGTTAAATCGTTCTGATGTAGTGTCAGTCACGCGTGGAAATGCCCATTAGCATAACAATAAATGTTAACTTGTGTCATGACATGGAATTTTCCGACCTCCTGAAAGGTAAAATTGCGTAGAAGGAGGAAACTACTCAGGTTTTGAGAAAAACGAAATCATTAGCAAGTACTTTTACGTATTACATGAAAAATTAGAGTTGTTACATTATATTTCTTTTTAGATCCCATATCACCGCATTCATTAGATAAAAGTAAATATTAAATATATATTTGTGTTTATTCTAAATTTAAAATTGTTCTAGAAATAATTGTATGTACAGTAAACAAAAGTCAAGCTAAAAATGACTTTTTTTTTTCGACTTTCTAAGGCCAACAACTTAATGAAAGCTGCTAATTTCGATTTCTAACTTGTCCTTCTTGGTATGTTCGTAATAAAAAAAAAATGAACAAAATGACATCACTCAGCTTTTTCCCCAATTCTTCCTGAAAGTCAAAAGGATAGCCTATGCTGACTTACCGAGAGTTGGGTGACTTTTTTTTACGGCTGTGAATTTTGGGGAAACGATTAACAGTTAAAACTGGGGGGTCGGGTATTGCAAAAAATGGTAATTTAAATTTAATAGCTTTAGTAGAAAACATGTAATTGAAAATTTCTTAAGTGTTTTTTTTATTTGCGTGATATAAGTTTTAAAGGAAGTATATCTAAAAATGTTAAATGAATGCTGCTAATGTTCAGTCATTTTCTAATTACTCTAAAATAAATTTTATTTATTGGGTTTATATTGTATATACACCAGTCTAACCTAGTACGTAAATGACAGCTGATTGACGGTTTAGTTTTTCATAATATTTTGTAACAAATCATCTGTTTCTTGCACAATAAAAAGTTTAATAACGCTTTAAAATGAGGATCTCTGATCGCATTGATGTACACCTTGACAGGAATATTTAATGAGACAACAAAAGTGTGTTTGTTGAAAACACGAGAGAAATTGAGCGACGGAATCATGGACACCATCATTTTTAGCAGTTCTTATTTTACAACTCGATTAAATCAGAAATGTAGTTATACTCAATCGTCCTTTATATAAATTAAATAACGTTTGAAATGGCATTGTTTGCTGCTTCCTTATATTGATATCATATCTTACGTGAGTATCCGTTCGTGAAAATTCATCGCGCTGATTATAGAGTATTAAAAAAATTACTTGTATTACAAATAATTATTTATCATATTCCCTTCCTCTTATGAAAGTTAATTGATTCGTGAAAAGTAAAATTTTAAACTCTCATGTACTACCCAAAATTGTTCATAATTTTACGTTAAGTTAAAATCGTAAAAGAAATCTGAAATTACTGATATTTAATTAGCATGAACTTTTACTACAATTGTAGCTCTGACGATAATTCAAACTAACCATTACTACAATAATACTTTAACTTATCAGTGGATAAATTTTACAATTGAAAAGCGTATGCTTGTCAAGTGTTGGCACTTGAAATTCAGTAGGGTTTTACGATTTAAATTCTACTCCTTTTAAGTGCGGCACAATGGCTTTACGAGGATAGCTTCCACCAAAAATGGTTCTGTCGCTCGTAAAATCCACTTAACACCTTCGTATAAGGGCTGAAAGGCCTATTGCTATAAAGACGGCCGTAAAACAACCAATCTGAGTTCCTTTTACAGTAACGGGAAAGACGCATTTTCCTCTAAATCGATGACCAAATGATGTTAGTACTTAAGGTCTTTGTAGAATTCGATTTTTATAACTATTTTATTTTGAAGACAATTGAATCGAATAACTTCGTCGTTTTAATTAAGATTAAGGGTCTTGTAAAGGTTTTGAGCTTTGATTTTGAATTATGTTTCAGTTTGATTAATCTATAGGGTAGCGTGTTGTAATTTGTATAAAAAAAATTAAACTGTCCTCATATTTAGCAGATGAATGGTTGGAATTGATTGGGTTTTTTTTTCAAGGAACCTCGCTATTGCTAGAATTAAACATTATTATTTGTTTCATTTTAATTAAATATCTAGATTTTTTTTTAAAGTGTCTCATTAATGATGGGGAAATTATTCGACAGCATCGGGTAATTAATAGACACCTTCAGACTTCAGACCTTCCAATCAAATCACTATAATCTTCAACACGATTTTAGAGGGCTTTTCGTCACGAAAATGATATGTCTACTACATTTTCGTTTAATGTTAAGAGTAAGTTTTCCACGATCAAGCAACGATCAAATGTTGTAAAACATAAAAAATTATACAAAGTAATATTTCAGTGTTAGGCAACTAATTTTTTTATTATTTTGTAGTGTGTCAATCAGTTGGATTAAATTATCATTTGATCATGGAAGCTCCGCAATTATCAGATTTTCAAAGATAATAGTTGATACAAATATCATTGAAAATAAACTGAATGTTTGCAGAAGTACCTCAAATGTAGCAGTTTTATAAAAAAATAAAATTAATGTACCACAATATCTTTGAAAAGGGAAGTATCTTTATTCAAAAATTTGATTAAATTTCTTTCGAACTAATAATTGCTACCTTCCATAATGATTTCATCTTTCAGAGTTACAAAAAAAAGGACAGTAACTAAGAATGTTCGTATTCTTTTTTATTTCTCAACTGAACATCTATATTATCCAACAAAAAAAACCTAAACCCGCTCCTGTTAGGAATCCTTGCTTAAGTAATCCACCGCACCCCTATTCAATATCTGATCTAATGAACCCCTCAAATGATTTCTTATTGTCCCCCTTCCTCAAGGGGCGACGAAGCGGCATCTGCCTCTGCGATCTCCGGGCACAAAAGATTACACTGACGGCGACAAGGGAAGTTGGCCAACAAAAGCCGCTGACAGATGAAATATGCGACTGACTTATTGACGCCAGACTTGAGCCTGGACTGGAAAAGGGCATCTAGTGTGTCCGACACGAACCAATGAACTCGCCTCGGAACTGGGGCCGTGTGAAATCAGTCTATTAGCAGACCAAAGGCCGATTTTGTTCAAAAAGGACAGTTGTCGTTTTTCGGCTGGTTGGCTTTCTTCTGCCATGGCCAAAGATTTTTTTTTCTTTTCCCCACATCGAAGTTCTCACTCACTTACCTTTATGATGGTGTAAAGGCATCCACCATTGTGGGGTGTTATAAAAAGGTGCCCATTGAAAACCGCCGGCTTGGAAAGTTTTGAAGTGCGTTTTTGCTATACAGAACCTTTCGTTACACTGTTGGGCCTTGTCAATTTCTAAAGATGGGATTGAATATAGGGGAAGATGGATGGAGCCGTAGACGCCGGCTTGGAGACGTGTGCCTTGGTCTATTGGAGTCGATTATACTCTATTTATATACACAGAAACACCAATTTAACGTCTCCATTTAGAGAGGAGACGCATTCAAGAACGAGTCGAAAGTCCTCAATTCAAATACTTTTTGAATAGATATAAAGTTTACTTACTATAAAGTTACTACTGATAGTAGTTGATATTTATTATATGTCACTAAACTGAACCTGAGTAATGTAATTTAGCAGCAAGAAATATTTGTTCACAAGTTTAGTTTTATTTGTTAGCAACTTACTATTTTTTTTATTAAAGTTAAAATGTACATTGAATAGATATGTATATTTTTAATAATTTACCAAACTTTTCCAAAATTTATACTTCGTCTTTGAGATTGCTATATCATCCTTCCTGATTGTCGAAGATATCATCGAAAATGCAAGGTTCATATATGATTGAACTATAAAATATCATGTTGTACTGTTACAGAAAATTTCTGGCAGCAAAGTTGCAAGAAAATACCCGTAATGCTATAAATAAAATATGGTGAAATATTTTCCCGTAACAAAGCAATACAGGAAATATTCGTGCACAGATATTTTTTGTATTGCTGAGTACCTTAAAAAAAAGAGCTAATCCTTGATCCGCAAAAGAAACCCCGTTTTCGGCATGGGATCCGTGCTTTCTGACCGTTAAACTATTGCGCCTAAAGGTGTAGATTGTATTTTTTGAAATGCTTTTCTGATACATATTCCTACTACACTTCCTATTACACTTCCACTGTTATACATTCCTAAATCATACCAGAAATAATCAGTTCTCAAAAGGTGCAATATGTATCATTAGTTACAGATTTTATCAGTTTAAAGACAAAATGTGTCTTGATAAATTGAGATGTAGTTTTAGCAGTTTAAAAAAAAGACAAATTTTACATTAGAAAATAAAATAAATAATTTTATATCCTTATTTTAGGACCTTTCGTTGGACGTTTCCTAAAGCTTTCCAGAAATAAGGCTCTCTTGGATAATAAAATGATAAAATGCTACCGCATTGTTTCTTTTAAATCTGCTTGATTATCTATTTAAGCTATTTTGGAAGAAGCCTATTTTACATTTTTCTGTAGCCTTACCTTGATGGTTTTACCGACAAATTCTTGATTCTGCAGGAATCAACATTGCAGGTTTAAAAGTAATAAAATGTCAAAAATCCACATCAAAAGACTCGGGAAATTTGAATCCAAATTTTGCTAACCGCCATCTCCTCTTGACGAATCACCGCTCCAATCAGCGGCACCCATTCTTAAAGAACCCACTTCTTAAACGGTTTTCTGAAAAGACTATTAAAAGTGGAAAACTGAAACCGCTGCGAAATGGTGCAGGCGAAAGAGTTGAAGGAATGATAAGGGAACCCGCGGTCTTGTTTCTCGGCCATGATAGCTTCCCTTTTTATCTCCTGTCCGGACTTGTTCCGGTTATCACAAGCATAGGATGGTATGGGCGGGTGATAAGGTGATTACGTTGATGGTTCGTAATGTGGAAATAATTGTCGTTTTGCGGCGGACTCTCGGTTTGGGGGAACTTCGGCTCTTATGTTTTATCTGGGAATAAATGTGCAGCATTCTCCGATCAACGGTCTTTAATACTTAAAAGAGTGCGATGTAGATGGCTTGATTGCGTAATAAAGAGACTGGCTGAACTTGATTAGGATAAATTATTCATGACAGAAGGATTCGGTTAGCGTTGTAATGGGCTTGCGGTAATTTATCTTGTAATGTGCACGTTTGATTTAAATTTCTAGCTTTGATCTCAAATTGTTTTACTCATTTTTGAAAATAGTTAAATAGCCGTAACTTTTATTTCTGCATGATACCAATTTGAAACGCATGTAATAATTAGTATGGATACTTTCATTAGTATAAGTTTGAAGATCATTAATTAATAGCTATTGGTTTTAATATTAGTGTAATTTTGTTTGTTGTACTGCCATGCTTAAATATTTTTAAATTTACTTGTACCACAAAATATTAGACGATTAATAAATATCATTTTACTGCTTTTAAAGACCGTCTATGCGATATTACATGGAATTTGCATGGATCATCGAATCAAACATTTCCGAAATTATCCCTTTACATCAATAAATACCATAGTTTCATCATTCCTTTTTTAAAACTTATTTCAAAGCAGTTACATATTAACCTGTTAGACATCATATCTTTAAGAGACATACCATTAGTCCATCGAAACCTCCTCCCTTCTGTTACCTGTCAAAAATAATTGTCCCTCAACACCAGGTTGAAGATTTAATTCGCCTGCTTCAGGTAGAGAGGAAGCCGACAATTAGTCTTGTAGTGAGACACCATACCTCAGAACATAAGGCTATTACCAAAGTACTGAATCAGGTTTATCCAAAAGGTACTAAGTGATATTTCATCAAATTGAGTTAAGGCGTGGGGCCGCTCGTAAGACAGGAGGAACATAAAATAGATGAAAGTGTTAAATATTGGAAAAATGAAAGAGACTTGCAACTTTTATACAGAAATTAATCTAGTTAATAATGAAAATAATATAATTTCTACTAGTGATACGAAAATGGGCCTAAAAAAGTGTGTAGCATTATAACAATGAGTTGAGGCAATCAACACATTTGATCATTGTGCTTTAGCACATTGATAAAATACTAAAAGCAATTATATACTAACAGTAGATTTTTTTTAACAACGACTTGAAACACTAGTTGAACGTGCTTCAAAGTAACATAAAACAATGGCAAGAGTTAGAAATTGGTATACTCTTTGTTTTGAGGAAACAGAAGTTTTCTTTGGTCCACCACCCAAATTCCCTTTATAATTAAAAATTTAAACGTCATGAGTTGTAAGTCGTAGTCTTAAAAATGAGCGCAAAAATTACTTGCTTTACACTCCATAAAGTTTACACAATATATGAATGGCTAAACTACTTCATTTAAAGCTAAACTCTGGCATGTTTATTTTTCTTTGAAAAATATTTTGAACTTAAAGATTGAAATGGGGGGGGGGGGGGGGCGGTATTGTATTTTTTTTTTCACTTCTAATGGAGTGACAAAACCTTTGACATACTCCTGTTTTTAAGGAAGATATTGTTTTGTGTGATTTTTCGTACAATTAATTTTGTTAACTTAAGAATATCTTTAGGAAGGGAAGATAAGTGAATCTTTCACTTGTAGTGTCTATAGCTTTCTCCATAGAAGCAATACCTCAAAGTAAATACCTATTTCTTAAAAAAAGATTTTGGAACTTGGTTCCTTTTAAGAAAGACTACCTAATTAGATACGGTATCGTGGTGGAGCCTTTTTTCAGGTAATTTGGTAGAGATGTACTCTGGTACCAGAAGGCAACATACTTGTATGTTTGTGACGCACATGTCATATACTGTTGAATAAGTGTCAAATAAACGACATTAAAATTGGTTGACATATTTAGATTGTTTTGTATTCAAAGTGGTAAAAAGTGTTTTTAATTTATTAAAAATAATGCGTGTATCGTTTCATATAAAAATTGTTTAACTTTATTTTAATGAATGCTATTCTTTATCAAAATACTTTTTTTTTTTTGGATTCTAATAAAAATAAAGTTTTTTTACTTTCGCAATACTAAATTTTTATTTATATGAAGTGATTATTTTAATGAGAATAATAATAAATTTAATTGTTATTAATAAAACGAAATTTTAGCGCCACTTGTTTGCAGTATTGCATAGCATGTGCTTTCAATAACTTGTTATAGATATTAAAATTTTAAATTGTAATATTTTATTAATAATCAAATTATAAAAAGTGAATATGAAATTAAAATCAATTAATGAAGATTTAAAAAAATGTTTCAATCAAAAAAGACGATAACAAATCCCTGTTCAAGTTATAACGAATTACATATAAATGTACACTGTGATTAGTACACATTATCGAAGCAAAATGCTATTTTTCGAAAACGGGCTATTCGTTTTGCAAGCTATCGAACTTCCAAATAAAACTCTACTTTTTATATTCCCCCAAACATAAGTAAAACAATTTTCTCCCACTAACACTTATGACAACCATTAGCTTGTAGTAAATAAAACAGCAATAACATTGGGTGTTATTAGATCGCTGTTAACTTTGAAGAGCGTGAAGCATATAATTGGTCTGTCACTTCAAAAAAGGGATCTCACTTCAATGGCCGATTAAGATGCCCTTATGGGTCGGCCTCAAGATTTTAAGGTACTGTAACAGGCCATTGCTGATTGATTGACATATAAACAATAGTAGTTAATTTCATTGCCAAGCTTGAAGTTCGCCGGCCATCTGGTATAAATTGAAGGTCTATGGTGGCATCTTCTTAAGAACTTCATTTACCGTGAGTTAGAAGTTTTTAGGAGAAGTAACGTAAAGACCTGTAAGCTACTTTTCAATTGTAATTGGTGGTCTTGCGTGTCTTTTTTTGTGTGGACCCTTTATTTGAAGACGTATGAATGATATCCACGAGTTGAAAAAGTTACATTAGGTTTTTTTTTATTTTAATAATTTATCTGATTTTTTTTAAAAAACACAGGTTCGTTATAATTAAACAAAGTGATGACTATCAGTCAGAATGGGTTGAAATTTGCAGGGGTACAAGAAATTTTGTAAATACTCTATTGTTTCTTGCTCCATTGATATTGTTAAATGAATTCTCATTGTTATCTGTAAGGCTCCTGTCAAATGTCAATTTTTAAATTACTTTTGCACTTTAAAAGTTATTAAATAGAAATTAACAAAGAAGAAAAGCAAAGAATCTCGTACTATTTTCAATAAAGGTGCATACAAATAGCTTTAAAGGTACTGCATTAGTGATTTTTTTCTCCATTTTATATGTTTTCCCTTCTTAGCCTACTGCCTGGACATAATGACAGACCTTGTAATGACTTTGCCTTTTAAATTAAAACAAAACAATCAACCACAAAATGCACAAATATTTTTATACATTTATTACAAATCCATCTTTTATCAAAATGTAGAAAATATCTGTTAAGTGAATGCAAAAAAAACCTTACACGCAAACATAAAAAAATTGACTTAATTTTTTTTTGCAAGGAGATAAATCAATGAGATTTTTATCTAAAGAAAAATGTTTAAATCCACCAACTAATTACCAATCACTTAATGAGTGCAAAGCTAATAAAATCCCCACTATCTAGCGCCTAAAAATGCTTTAATTTATAAATGACCACCATCAAAAGTGACTCGAACTGCTAATTTATTTCCCAAATCCGGAGCGATGCCTTAATTTATTACTTCATAATAGCAAAGATTAAAAGATAATCCGCGGTAAAAACAGCGTTAAAGTGCATTCGACAGAAAAAGCAGCATTTTCTTTTCTATATAGCCATTCGCGAAATGACATTTGAAGCAAGCTCGCGGGATAATTAGGTGTGGATTTTTAATATTCGCCACACACGGGTTTTTTAGACCCCCAGAAAAGATTCAATTTTCGCATAACGGCCACGTTATCGGCAACGACGCCAAACAAAAGAGCAGTCGCGCGGATTTTTGGCGTTGAACAAGGGGTTTTTGCGCCAATCAATTTGCACCATTAGAAGATACATTTGAAGCGCCTTAATGAACCGAAATAAATTTGCCCGCAGCCAGTAATCGACGCTAATAATTATTATTCAAAATCGCTTCTCCTCTCCTTTCAGGCCCGCTTTGATTGGTTGCCTTAGAGCGGAACCGTGGGGAGGTGGGGGGAGGGCGAAAAATCTTTTTGTTCCCAAAAAGCCAGCCCGCCGTAAAAACAGCGACAAATTATCGACTTAAATACTTAGTTAAATAAGTCATTAAGGACTTTAGAAACCATTTGTCTGCGGTAATTAACTGGAAATAGGAGATGAAGCATTATAAAATAAGCCATTAATGCCGAAGAACGATAAGTGCAAACCAACCCGATAAGGGGTGGGAAAGGTTTTTCTACAGTTTTATAGCCCCCCCTCCCTCCCCCATCAAAGCGCCCTGAGAATGGTGACGCGATAATTATTATTCCGGTCGTCAGGGCTGTGACGTCACAGGCCGGAGGAAGGCAGTTTTCGAACATTTTCCCGCAAAGATAAAAAGTTTTCGTAAAAAGTTAGTTGGACAGTAAAAAATAATTGTACGCCTCTCCGATCTCACAAAAGAGTGGGCTAAACACTCGGAATAGGTCTCAATGGCCAGGAAAAGGTTTTTCCCTTCTTAAAATGTCTTCTGGGAGGAGGTTTTTGCCTCTTATTAAAAGCCCCCCTTTTTTATTAAAAGCCAAGATCCTTCCCAGTTTTCCGATAGCTGGCATAATTAAACTTTCCCCCGATGCAAGTTTCGCTGTCAAATTGAGGCGCTGCATGCTCGCATTTACTGCCATAATGACTTTGATTTGAGACAATTTTGTCCTTTAAGATTACAACATTTTGGCAGTTTAGGGAGGGGAAAAATTGAATCAGTTTTGATCGTCTTGACGCGTTCTACCTCAAATTGTGTTCTATAATGCGTAAAATAAATTACATAAATGGTTATTTCATTAGTTATAAAAAATTGTATTTCGGGAAAATTTTGTTTTTATCAAAGTTACTAAAATATAGCAACCTCTAAATATTTTTTCATGTAGCAAAATACTAATTGACATCTAAAAGGTTTTTTTTTTATTTAGGCTATTTTCTCGACAAATGCTATAGCCATTATAATAAGTATATTCACAAATTTACAGTATCTGAAAATGCTTTTTTATAAGGATTGAAAAGGATACAAAATGAAGCAACTTTAGGATATAAGCTTTAATTCACACAATGTTACATAGAATTAAAAATATTTTTTATAAATAGTAGAAATGCAATAATCGAACCAAAACAAATTACTGTATTTTAAAAATAATTTTTAAAGTTTGTCCTTCTTCGCAATGTAGCACTACTTTTTCACCAACGTCTGAACTATTTTAACTCTTTATTGGTTACTATGTAACTAAACATTTACCTATATAAAATAGTCCGAATTAACCCATAATGATGTTACAGTTATCTTTCCAAATTTTAATTTATTCAATGAATTTTTAACTTTTAAATATCCAAAAAATATATTATAAAAGCTGGTTATTGCATATTTCTGGACAGTTAATCTATAGATTGCTTTTAATTTAATAATTATTTACCATTATAGTATTTATAAACTAACAAAATATCCATTGGCGCTTTAAAATTTATGTTTAGACGAATCATATAAATTCTCCTGGCCTTTTAAATCGTTAAGCTGTTAAAGTAATACTACTATACCCAATATCAAACTTTAAAGCACTACGAAAAACTGATAAGTATTCGGCTATTTTCAATACCCCTTTTGAACAAATCAGATAACCTTTCCCCGAAACGATCCCGAAATTCGAAAGAAAAGTGTTCCAGGACGCATAATCGAACACTATTCCATCAGACCAACACTCGAAAGATCGAGGAGGCCAACTATATTGCGCAGCTAAGCCCATTCCAGAACACTCCAACTCTGAAAGAGGCCATTTATTTATTTTGACTAACGGGAAATGAAACTAGTGGAATTCAACTAAAACCCACCAGAAGCCAGGACGAAAACAAAGAATGACGCGAAACGAGCCGAACAGCACAAAGCTCATTGCCTTCCAGAAGGATTATTCCTCACTTTCGACTAAATCAAACATAGAGCTAGGAAGACGATGGAGGTTTTGTCTGGCAAAAACCAATATAAAAACTTTTTTGCCAAGTGAAGCAATTCATCGCTTTGTAGTAAGCCCAAACAAATGCTCTCGGAGAACTATTTGGCGCTATTTTGAAGTGGGGTTTGTATAAAAGCTTACTGCATCGACTTGGCGATTTCTGACTCTAATAAAAACTATAATTACAACGCATGTTTCTTACCTGTGAAGAAAATTACTACCATCTTGGATAATGACTAGCGGTACAGCCCAATACTGTGCAAACAAGCATTTTTTTTTTTAAATCTTTTTATTTGTCATTTTATTTCTTCTTGTACTGTGAGTATACTTATTTGTGAGGTAATCTTGCATAAGTATAGAATATTACCTTGATCATTTTATTCTTTTTAAAGAATAAAATCATACGAATTACATTGAACTAAAGTTGAGTGAGCGTCTTTTTGGGCTTACTAGGGTTACTTGGCGACTATCTATTGGCTTCACATTATTCCACGCCAAGCATATCCCTGTTCTCAACTCTCTGAAATCAAATCCCCTCGGGGGGATAGGGGGTCCCCCTTGCACATCCCCCTTCCCCTTTCAACCTTTTATCTCGCTTTTTCCCCTCCCCTTAACACCTCCAAACGGTCTATTAAAAGTCGTTTCAGCGTAATCGAATTTCGAAGCTTGCTATAAGAACGGGCCCAGGAAAAAATAACCGTTTAAGAGCCGCTATCGACCAGTGCCACCCATTTTGCTGGAATGAGGCGCCCGTTTAAGGCGTAATAGATTGTTCCTAAGTTTGTGTGCAAGATGCAAAGGAATTTTATGGGCCAGTCTCAGGGTAGATTCAGGCTCAATTAGGCAGCTCAATCCTTTTAAGCCTTTATTAACAAAGGAAAGGGTTCAAGTGCCCGATTTGTTCTCATAGATGTTTTGATGAAAGGTAATATTGCATTGAACAATAATTGATGAACTACATATCCCTGTACTTTATTAATTTTTGTAGAATTTCATTTTTGGACTAAAATTAATTCTCTATAATGCTTAAAGTTAGCTTATTTAAGGCCGTAAACACAAATTGAAACATCCAAGGATTGTTTTAATTTCCAATTTCATTTTAAAGTAACATTTGCGGTTTAAACTTTATTTTTAGTTATGTTTTTCAGAAAGTATTACAAATCGCACACTATTGTTAGTTACACCACTGGTCAACAGTGAAAATGCAGCTGATATGAAACTACCATACCATGTTGATAGCATATAATAAAACCTGTATGAGAGAAAATTCGGAGTGTTTCTGCAAACAAAATTGAATTTAATTAATTTTGCGTTTGGTGCACCCATGCATTTCGCCGTATCCTATGCAATGAAAAAAAAACGACCGTAACTCAAAAACAAGAGCTAACTTTCATTTAAGGTGATATTCATGTTTAGAACGGTGAAAGCATTCAGAATTGGGTACTTTCACCTCAGTCACAGAAAATATTTGAAATTTCATTATCCAGTGTTATTTGAAGATGATTGATTGTTTGTAAGTTTTTTGTTTTGTTTTCAAATTGTAAATCAGTGTCTAAGATTAAAAATATAAAGTAAAATGATCTTATGACAAGTTTGCCTGCTTAGATTTTTGCTTTAGCGTAGGCAATTTTACATAATTTTCTTCGAAACGCAAATACATTTAGAAAATAAAAAAAATATTTAATTTTTGAAAGAAAATTAATGAAAATAACCAATTTTGGCTTTTTAAAGTTTAAATTGCAACTAAATGCTGTGTCTGGTAATTTTTTTGTAAGATGTACAAATCTTGTCGTGAAGCTATTCTGTTCAGGTTACAAGCCTACTTGTTTAAATTGTATTTTTTTTATTTATGTTTTGTTTAAATATTAAGTTTTATGTAAATTAAAGTTAAAATTACAGTAAAATTGTCCAGTGGTACCCAGTTCCCCAGGTTCATTTATCTCGACTGGGAACATGCATCCCCATTTTCATGATTTAGAAGAAGAAAAATACGCCCGTCACTAATATAGCCTTTGTGTAGATCTAGTGCAACGATCAGTCCAACTAACGTAACCAGGCTTTGCTTTAGAAAAAAAAATTAATAAATAAGGATAATTAAAATCAAAAGAAAACATTTTTTGTATTAAAATAACGATTTTAATTAGTAAGGAGTGTACGTCGATACATATTATGAAAAATACAAATTTACGTGTGTGATAACGGAATCGCGTATTCTCGGTAACAATTCGAATTTTTCTAAACGCAACGGATCTGAAGTTATAGAATTTTTTTATTATTTGTTTCTCATTTCGTCAAACCGAAAACCACAGTGACTTCTTCACGTCAACAGAAACTATCATTTGATATTTGAAAAATTTAATCTATTTTTTATTATTTTAGGGTGCGTTACTGATCTAAGCTACCCAAAAGTACGTGCATTTAAAAAATTACATATAAAATACTTATCTTTTTTTCCCATCGCAAATTTTTAAGGGGTCCTAGGAGTCTTAAAAATGTGCAAAGAAGGTACTACAAATTATAGTTCGATCTCTCGTGTGATTTTTTAACTACTCAATATATAAGTATAATTTTTTTTATATGTAATTCTACAAGATTTATTTATTATAAAACAAATTTTAAAATTTATGAAAATTTAGCCAAAACTAAAATAACTTGCGCGGCAAATTTTGAGATCAAAATTGAAAAAATGACCAAGAAAATGATTTTATATTGTACAAATATGTACAAACAAAGACTTATACCTAAATTCTCAGCTCAATTTTAATTAGAAATTATTTTTTTAAATTTTTTATATCAAAATTTTGAAATTTTTATTACTATTTTTAGAAAAAAGTTCTTAAAATAATTTCTAATTAAAATTGAGCTGAGAATTTAGGTATAAGTCTTTGTTTGTACATATTTGTATAAAGTCATTTTCTTGGTCATTTTTTCAATTTTGACCTCAAAATTTGCCGCGCAAGCCTAATCCCAATGTGTTCAAATAGCTTTATGTTTAATATCCCTTATTTTAGTTTTGGCTAAAGTTTCATAAATTTTTAAATTTGTTTTATATTAAATAAGTCTTGTAGAATTACATATAAAAAAATTATACTTATATATTGAGTAGTTCAAAATTTACATGAAAGATCAAACTATGCTTTGTAGTACCTTCTTTGCACATTTTTAAGACTCCTATGACCCCTTAAGTAGCAGCATGGAATTTTATAAATAGTTTACGGGTCGCCAATAGCCCTCATGTAGATCTAGTGCGACGATAATTCAAACCTAAAATAGTTTACGAGGACGATCCAATGATTTAGTTTTCTTCTGCAAATGACGTTTTCTGCCCGGAACTCGTTTCGAAAGTTGATGTTACCGATCTGACGATAAACTCTGTCATTCATATTTTGTGTCATATTGCGTATTTAGGGTAAATTCCCTTAAAGATGATGCGTAATATTGGTTAAAGATATTAAAGTTTTTTTTTTCTAAAATAAATTTGTTATGACAATCTGAAACAAATAAGATATCTTTGCAAAATATGCATCTAGTTGTGACACGTTACCGACCTTAAAACTTCAAACCTTTTCCAGTAAGAAAATAGACACAAAATTTGATAATTTTATTAGGCTTTACTGCAAAAAAGCTGTTACTAAGTAAGAACAATAGTTTAAGTGACTGTTTTAAAAAAAAAACTTAAAAAATCGGTTATGACGCAAATTAATAATTTCCTAATATTGACCCGTTAGTTTATTATACCTAAACATATGAAAATTAGTTATTTTACGAAAGTTTAGTAAGGATAGTAGAAGGATAAGTAAAGTGTTAATGCTTAATTATCGACTTTTATTCTGGTTATTTTTTAATTATTAATTATTGTCTGCTGCCAATTGTTAATCATACGTTAATTATTTAACATCTATAAACTATTCATTAAAATTATTACACATTTCTTTTTTGGATACGCATCAAATTTTAGTAAATATTTTTGCGAAAAAGTTATGACACTATAAACACCAATCTGACTTGTGCAGAAGTGAAGACAAAAAACTTGCACTTAAATTATTTAGCTTTACACACTACAAATGTTTTTGGTTTATAGCAAATAAACATCCCCCTACCCCTGATCTTCATGATTTCTGGTGCCTGCTTTTTTTTTCAGAACTCCACTAAGCAGGACAAATTGCAGGCGCCCTGCTGTGCTTCTCCCAACAGAAATGAAGCTGTCCTGCAGGAAATCATGCCATTTTAGGGTGATAACATCTGCTTCACTATCTCCAGCCCAACGGGATTAGCAATAAGTTCCATTTGATTTCTATATCAATTTTGTTGAAGGTGAGTAGGAACTATGTTTTATGTGTATATATTGATTTGCACATTGATTGAAGTAACGCGTTACTTGTAACAGTTACTTTTTCAGGTAACACCGTTAGATTTCTTAGAAAGTAACTAAGTTACTTTTAGCTGCAACGAAGTAACGAAAAAATTCGCTACTTTTCCGTTACTACTCACGAAACTTTACAAGGATATTTTCAGCACAGTTCCTCGTTCGGCTTAAATTTAATTATTTAAAATTTAACATTTAAACTTTTATCAATGCAGAATTTTCGTTCTTGACCTTTTTCGATTATTACTAATTAATTTTCTCGTTTCTCTTTCAAAAACGGATATATGGCTAAATCTAATTTTTTCTTATAGCGTGAAATTTCTAAAAGTAACTGAATCGTTACTTGTCTTATCAAGTAACTGAAACAGTTTACTTTTCATATGAAGGAAAACAGAGTTACATTACATGCTTCTCTTTTCATCCCAGACGAGTGAGCAAATTCTTCTTAAAAACTTTTTCGTTTGTTATTTATCTAAATTAAAAAAAAATACTTATATAATGGGGTTGTTTCAGATGACGTAACTATCCTGTTTTATTTATTGTCATTCCTGCGATGTCAATGGTTATTTCGATTTTACTCTCAATGTGATTTTTATTCATCATCAGTCTATTTTAAAGTTCATTACGGGCACAACTTGCTTTTATCCTCCCGTGCTATTCATTAAACTTCGGTTTTAATATGATTACATTTTAAGTATGCACAGCTTTACGAAAACGTCAATGTTATTATAAAACTTTAGTTTAGATGCTATTTTGTCTTATGTGGAGAAAGTAATTTGAAGTTGTGGGACATCAATTTAACGTGATTCACGAACAGAAAAAAAATAGTTATACTGAAAGAAAAATTTGTACAGAGCATTCGTTTCAGTTATGGTAAGAAAATATAGTATTGTTCAAAACAAATTTAATGCCAGAAGAATCAAATGATAACTATACAGCTGAAATTGTTGCCACTCATGGCGTGAAACATGTCCAATATATTTGCAAAATAATTTATTTTATTTCTTAAAAAAAATATACACTTTTCTCCATTCGCTGCTTTTCATTCCAAATCATATGTGTCATTTAAAGAGAAAAACTATTTGATTTTGGTCATTTTATTGTATTAAAACAGACTATCTGTGTAGTATTTTCTTATTAAAGTTTGGAACTTTTAATTATTTTTCTTTTCTTTAACTATTTTTAAATTTTACTGAAATTAACCTTAAAAGTTATTGAAAATAAATTGGACTTAAAATATATTAAACCTGAAAAAAATTCAAGGACTTGTGAACGTTTTAGAATACATCAATTTTAGACCTGAGTATTTAGTAAGTTTTTAAGTGTTTAAGTGTTTTGTTCCATACATTAGTTCAACTCAAAATTCCTTTATACCTGTAGTATCACTTCACTGCAGAAGTAATTATGTTTTGGCGCCATCTATAGGCGTAATATAGAAAGACAAGCTAACCTCAGAAAAAGTATTACTAAACTGAAACATCCTTATTTATTTTCTATAATGTTCGGGTGTTTTTTTTTTAGCTCATTTGTTGTGTATACTATTTTTGTTGTTGCCTATGTCGCAGTATCTACTCAATTATTCTTCATCTTCATACAAACATAATATGAATTTCAATAGAAAAAAAATTAGGAAAATTTACTTCAAAATTTAGCAGTTTTTCTGTATCATAGACAACTGAAAATGCAAAGGATGAAATTTCATAGGCACGTTCTTTAAAATTGGGACGTACATAACTACACAGTTACCACTGCACTCTAAATGGATTTGGTTCTGTATGTTAGTGGTTACTTTTTCAATTCATTAAGTTTTGAAATTTCTTTTTTTTTTTACTTCAAGAAGTTAATGGCCTTCATAGTCATGAACAACTCTATTTTCCAAAACTATTACGGTCAAATTTGCCATCCGAAAATAATATCTGCTTAAGTTTATGTAATTAAACAAAATATAAGACTAATGAAGACCATAATCCCGAACAAACGACAACAAAAAAAGTTGTATCAAAAACAAATTTTAAAAACTTAGTTATGTATAAAAATCTTACACAGTGGAGGCGTTTTAAAGGATAAATTTGTGTCTAAGAAATAACAGAAAATTCTTATCTAGCAAAAATAATAAAACTTCATTTTGGTTAACTTTATTTCATACCAGTAAATAAATACCCGTTCTTTGCACAAGCTAAAAAAATTCAAATCATTTCAAGTGTATGTACAATTTAATCTCTTATAAGATAACAAGATTATGTTATTGTTCCCGCTCGTTATAAAGTATAAATTCCGGTTGCTTTATATTACCTTAAAAATCCTAATTTAAAAATACGCTGTAAAAAACACGTATAAATGTCATCTTAATTTCTCTCATAATACATAATTTTTTTAAGCTCATATAACGCGTATTTATTAATAATTTGACGAGAAAATATATAGAAATAGAGAAGCGACAAAGGCACTCCTTGTACAGCTCTAGCGCGATAACCTTCGAACAACCAACCAGCTTATACATTATTTTTTTTAAATACATTTTGCCATTTGGCGCGTTTTAGGTAATAACTTGGCGCGTTCGGCAACGTGTTTAGCGAAAAAATATAGACATTAAACCCCAATATGCAGATCTAGTGCGATGGAATTAAACAACCATCAAAGTTAAAATTCTCAGTAATAGCTGGAATATGCATTTATTGCTTAAATACGCAAGCATGCAGTCATCAGAACCATCAATGAAGAAATCATCAAATAATCTATAATATGTTGTAATTATATGTCTTTGAGGATTTTTTTTTTATTTTTTTTTTGAAAACCCAAATACCCGTATTAAAAAATCTAGGAAAACCAAGAAACATGGCACTTTTAAAAATTAAAGTGTTTCAAACAAAACTTTTACCCTTTCATATATTTTGCTGACGAATACTTTTATATCTTAACAATTACTTAATTGCTTTTAAATAATCAGTTATCGCAATAAGAAACTCAAAATAAAAAAAAGGAAGATGTGTATGAATCATAATTTACAAAAAAAAAATTTTTAGTCTATTTCAATTGAGCCAAAATTGTTTAATCTTCAAACAACGTTTCAAGTACCACTTTTTAGCATCTTCCGAATGATAAATTCAGTTTTGGATTTCATTATTCTCTCCAATTGTGTATTTATCACATTTTGGAGATTTTTTTCTCGAAATATTTATGGAGCAATCGAAATTTTGTGACAGAAAAAAAGTACCCGTGAATTTTTGTGTGTGTGTGTGTTGAAAACCTAAATGGGAAACTCATGCTTTGTTTTTTGCACTCTATGCATTTCAAACAACTTTTCTAACACTTTTTTTACAGTTTTTAAAATATTGAAAAATAACATTTAATAACAAATAATATAATATTTAATGATCATAAATACACGCTTACTCCTTACCTTCTCCCCAAAAATTGGTAAGGCCCACAACGTTACCAAAATTTCTCAAATGATAACGCTTTAGTCCTTTGAATAACAGCTTGCCTATCAGTGGTTTTAATTTAAGTGTAAAAATGGTTTATTATAATGACTTTTCTTTGAAATAAAAAGCACCACCTTTATAGAGGTAACCGGGCTTTCAGAGTGTTAAGGTATCCGACTACGTTTAAATCGTATTTTTCGGCAAAAAACATAATTTTTTTTTTATAATCTTAAAATAAAGCACCACTCTTTAAGATTCTAAAACTCTCTGTATTTTGTTTGTGCAGCAAATATTTTATAACTCCATTGGTACTCCATTAATACTCCATTATACGAAAACGGCATCCAAATCCCTTAGAAAAGACCACTAGTAGAAAATTGCGATCTACAAGAAAAATTAACAATATGAAACTTGAAGATGAATAATGTCTTATGTACTAAAAAGAGGGCTTTCCTGCTATTTGAATGTAACCTCAAACTTTAAATTGATTTTCTGCAAAATGAAAATTTTGAACATTTTCTTCTTGACAAACCATATTTCTCAAAAAGTACTTAACTGAATGTTTTCAAATTTTGTGTGCATATTTGTTACACTATTATCTAGGGAATAGACTACAGACTAGTAATTTCAAGCAATATTCTAAAAATTATAACACTTACTATCATAAATGGTAGGAAAAAAGTACATAAAAATCTTTAACTTAGCTTCGACAACTCATAACTTTTTATTGGTACAATAAATATCTAAGATTGTAGTCTATTCCCTAGGTATCTAACTAAGATTTATTAATTTATTATTATTTATAAAAAATCTTAAATATTTTTTTAGTTATAAAGTCTACAGTAAAGGCAAAAAACATCACAATTTGCTTACAAAATCTTAAATTACACAGAATATATTTATTTAAAATAAAAATTGTGACTTGTTATTATTACTAGTTGTGTTGGTGAACAAAAAAATACATAAAATATAAGTATTAAAGTTTAATTATAAAAATAAGTGTCAAACGTAGTCGGATACCTTAAGAGGATTTATCAGCCAACTTTATTTTGATTCTGACTCGCCAGGTGGCGTTACAAATTTTCGCCAAATGATACGTCTGGCGATTCAAAAAAGGGGATATGTTTCTCTTTCTGGGGAGTTGAGCACGGCAAGATTTCTCAATCACAAGATAAAGATTATTCGATTGTAATCAGGTTTAGACTAACGAAAACTGGTTCCGGTACTCTTTTGCGAGCCCGGACGATGTTCTGGAGGAAAAAAAATTGTGTTGTTTGGTTATTTCTCTTTCATTTAATTTTTTATTTGTTTAATAAATTATATTTATTTTGTAAATATTACGATCTTTCAGGAAACGATTTCTTTTCTGGTTTGCTCGTACTAATACATTATATTTCTATTTATAATTACCGAGATTTGATACCGCTATGAACTGCTCTAAAGTCATCCCTGTAAACTTCGGAATACTAGTTTAGCACATAAACAGTATTGTTCTTAAAGGGTCAAAGAAGTCTTAAAAATGTGCAAAGAAGGTGATCTTTAATGTAATTTTTTAACTACTCAACATATAAGTATATTTTTTATATGTAATTTAATAAAATTTATTTACTATATAACAAATTTTAAAATTTATGAAACTTCAGCCAAAACTAAAATAAATGATAACAAACATAAAACTATTTGAACACATTGGGATTAGGCTTGCGTGCCAAATTTTGAGGTCAAAATTGAAGAAATGAGCAAGAAAATGACTTTATATTGTACAAATATTTACAAACAAAGACTTGTACCTAAATTCTGAGCTCAATTTTAATTAGAATTTATGTTAAGAGCTTTTTTCTAAAAAAATTAATAAAATTTAAGAAAAAAGCTCTGAAAATAATTACTTATTAAAATTGAGTTTAGAAATTAGGTATAAGTCTTTGTTTGTACATATTTGTACAATATAAAATCATTTTCTTTGTCATTTCTTCAATTTTGACCTCAAAATTTCGTGCGCAAGCCTAATCCCAATGTGTTCCAATAGTCTTATGTTTGTTATCATTTATTTTAGTTTTGGCTGAAGTTTCATAAATTTTAAAATTTGTTATATAATAAGTAAATCTTATAGAATTGCATATAAAAAAATTATACTTTTATATTGAGTAGTTAAAAATTGCATGAAAGATCAAACTATGGTTTGTAGTACCTTCTTTGCACATTTTTAAGACTATGACCCCTTAAATCTAGTTCCGTACTTTTAATTGTTGGCGTAGCAATCTTTATGTTTGTTAAAACTAATGGCATACTAATGCAAAAGTAGAAACCCCAATGTATAATGAATCTGTCGTATTAGCAGTTTTAAAGGCAATAATAAGGTCAGCAAGATACAAACAAACGCGGGTTTATGGTCTTCAAAAACATGTGCAGGAACCTTTTGTATTGCTAGTGGCAGTTTGTCAATTTGTTCATTCGGTTGCTCTTGTAAATTAGACACTGGTCTCTTTATTACAAGCCTTACTCCCGCCACTAATCTGTACATTCGTTCTGAAAGAAGCTTTCTACATTTCACACCTTTGGAGCCGGGAAATCTTGACGTGTTTTTTGCAACTTTTCAAGACCTCTAAAATAGCGTCGGACTGCGTGATTCGCACATTAAACTTTCAGTACTCTGCCACCAAACGACACATGTTCTTGAATGTTGCTCGAGAAGTTCTTAAAGAATTAAAAAGCCTACATGTGCAGTTACTTAAGTACTAGAATGAAATTCTCGTCGAAACGCAAGGGTATTATAATAACATTAACTGCCACCTATAACCACTTCCGCACAAGATTTATAACTTCAGAACAAATATAGACTAACCCAGCATTCAGTTACAATTTGAATCTTCAACTCTAAAAATTGGCCACTATAATTAAATTTTTTCTTCCGCAAATTAAATAAATAATCTTTATAGTTTGCTAAATTTATTTGCAGTGTGAAGAATAATTATGTAAAATTGAACGAGTCACATCCTGTAGCATCCTTTCCGTGATCTTTGGCAATGCTTTGAAAATCTCACCTTAAATTACACGAGATTCTTGTAATTAAATAACTATCAATAACTATAATATTTGAAAAAACCTGATATATCCAGAACATTGGGCAATGATAAACATGAAATAACTCCAAATTGCACTGATAATTAAAGGAATTTAATTGTAAATTAATACCAATTAGCTCTATAAGCAAAAAAAAGTAACACTGTGAACCACTTTCTTAGTAAATAAATATAATAAACATTTAAAAAAAAATCACATTGTGGTATATTTTTTATAACGCCATTCCAAATCGATTTACAAAGAAAAAATTATAATCTTTAACATTTCAAATAAGGTTTTTCGTGATATTGCTGATGTGGCAACAGTAATTTAAATGACTTAAAATTAAATTCCAATGCTACTTTAATGGGTCGTTCGTCGACATGACACGATGACAGATGTCCGTATGGACGTACAAACAGAAGAACCAAAAGTATGAAAGTTAGGTTCCTGCTGTCCTACCTTTCGATGACAAAAATGATTCTTAAGATCTGATCGATAGAACAGATTTCGTCACCGAAGTAAGGACAGACAGACGGGACACTTTGGGAAGACTACCATGTCAATAACTTCTTTTCTATTAAAAAAATGTTTCGAATTTAAAAAAAGATTATAAAATATTCTAAAAATAACGTCAGGGCTTCATCCTCATTGACTATACATCCCAGGACCCCTCCCTAAACATTTTTAAATAAATGTTTATATTTCTCCCTTCAATAAACCCACAGACTACGGCCGTCATTTTAGAAATGGTAAACCAAAGGTCACCAAGTGATTCGATTGAATAACTCGTCAAATATTGAGCCAAATGTAACAAAAACTAAGATTTAGGGTTTATGAGGATTCTTAATATTTCTAAATTATAAAATTGGGTGCTGCCATTGGAAATTTTAAAGTTAATAGCATTTTTAATATGAAGACGGCTCCTTATGCATTTTTTTTGTCCTGCAATTAACTCATGATGTTATATAAACACAAAGTCAAAAAGGTTCTATAGGATGACTAGCGTTCAAAATAATCACTAGTGAGAACTTTTTCCACAGCTGTACATATCAAAATAGCTAAAAGTATCCAAGCGCCAATAGCCCTCATGAGCTCTAGTGCGAAGATAATTTAAACCAAATCTAATCTAAATGTATCCAACCTATACTACAACTAAAGTAGTCAAGTGTAAAAGTCGCGCGAAATTCTTTGACTGGATTTATAATGAGCTCCGCCCACTTTTCCATGTGGTTTAGGTTTACAGTTTGAACGATTTAGATAATGGCGTTTTTTTTCCTTCTACGATTTGGCGACATTTATTTTTGTGTGTCATCAAATTTTAAAATCATAGATTCTCGTTTGTTATGAACGTTTTTGTCATAAAAAGTACTTGAAATGTAAAAGCATCATTTAAATCCTGTATTAACATACAAAGATAATGCATGAGTGAATTATTTAAATTAATAATAAATCTTTTTAATCAATTAAGCCAAGTTGTCCTACAGATGTCGCCACGATTCTCAAAATGAAGCTTTTTAAAAAAATTAATAATTAAAAAACTGATTGATATTGTTCCTTCAAATCTTTTTTAAATTGTCTTTCATCCCTATTTGCGTATCTGGTGGAAACAGATCATACGTTTAAAAAATACTTTTCAAGAAACTGTGATTTAAAAAATAAAGCATTACTTGTATAGGACTGACAGTCCCTCTTAAGCAGTCACTTTGTTCCACACTTTGATCCACAAAGTGTAAAAAGATTTCGCTAAAATTTTGAGTCCACTTTTTCTATAATGCGAAAAATAAACTTTATACGACAGTTTTCAGACTTTTTGTAAAATATTTATTAATTTTATCCTTTATTTATGATTTTTTTCCTAAATGTTCTTAAAATACTAAGCAATACTCAAATAAAAACTTTAAAACCCAGCTTAAAGACTGATGAAGTTGCAATTTACACTACGACATAAAGTAAAGCCACCTATCTAATTTAGAAGTAAAATGACATGCCGTGGCAGAGACCAGGGTGAGCCGCAATGTTTTAACTAAACATGGGCCCCTTTTCTACTTAGGGATTCCCAATCAATATTTGGAAGGAAATAAACCCTCTCTTACATAGAAAAAAAAATCCCCAATACTCAAAAAACTACAACACTTTTTAAAGCGTTTAAAATATTTAAAAGTAAGTTTGTTTCTTCTGATCGGGGGACATTTTCAACGTTTATCCTTTTTTTATTGAATAAATATATCCGTTTTCTTTTTGCAACAATTGAACCATTGCGTAAAACTTGCGCTTCTTTTTCCAGCACTTCCTGTATCTCTATTCACTTTTTATAAGTTTCGCGAAAAAAATTGGGACCCTACCCTTTGAATAATTTACGGGGTGTCTTGTAAAGGATGTGTGACGCTGAAGTAGCATATTCTAAATTTTCATTGTGTTTCCGTCAAGTTGTGTTTTGATAAGTCTTTTGTATATTTTAAAATACATTATCCTGTCCAATGCACTATCCTATTTATTGACATGTTACATTTGGAGGATATAAAACTTAGTGCTAGGTGTTTGGATTTCGGACACTTGTCAGTTTGATAGATTTAACACGATTTTTTATTCATTTTAAAGAACTAGCTTCGATTGTTGTACTTAAAATAAAATTTTAAGACTTATTTTTCCATGACATTTTCGATAGTTACTAGTATATTTATGATATAGCTTAAAATTTAAGGCTCCAATTTTATGAGCTTCGAAGAGAATTTTGTTAAATTTTTGGAGTAAAATGTTTTAATGGTCTGCATCTAGTACTAATTATAGATAGCCATCTTTTATAGAAGTCTAAGGTTGTAAAGCGACATAGTTAAAAAAACAGTGAAAATCTAACAATTACGTTTGAATTTTGTTTCAGTTATTAAAATTTATAATTTGAAACAAAACTCATTTTGATATCTCAATTATTTTAGCATCTATCTCATTTAGTGAGAAAAACAACTATATGTGATACTTAGCCTTATAGATGCTAAAATTTTCATATTTTTAGCTACAAAATTATGTACAAAAACTATTAAACTAAATTAGGCATTGCATAGAGGCCCATAAAAAGTTAAAGGTCTTGCACACGAGGGTCCTATTTTTTTTTATTTAATCAAAAAATGATTATAAGTGAAAAAATTTCTAAGCTTAAGTACTATAAGTTTACTATAATGGTTTACTCAGGAGTTTTTCGCTGATTTTCTCTCTTGCATATCACCGTATGTCATGTTATGTTCCCATACTCTGCTTTTAAAATTTTCGTGTAAAAATATGCGCATTTCTGCTGGAATCAAGATAAATGTTATACGTCATTTACTCTTTTTTTTTTTTTTTTGGAGATTTTTCGTTATTCAATGGGCTTGCTTCAACACTTAGTCAACTAAAACAAAACAGCCAATGAAATCCCAGTTCGGTGACCGTGACGCTATAAATAAAACAATGAGCTTGTTCAAACAATTTGACAGAAAGAATAAAACAACCAATGAAATGAAGTATTGAGAGCGTGACATCATTAGAAATATTCCCTTTGTTCAAGTAATCTTTTCGTACCACTAGATTGTCGGCCGCGTATGTTCAAAACGTTGTGAAAAAATATTTCAAATGGTAAACTCGCCATGGTCATGTCACAGCACAGTCATGTGACGGCTACCCGAATATGATGAGGACGCTTTAGGTTTGCCAATGCACATAAATGCTAGTATAGAGTATATACATAGTAAAATAAATGAAAAATGAGTAGAATGTAATCAAAAAAATTAAAAGCCTACACGCATAAATTCTAAATGAAAATAAATTCGTTCTCTAGCCTAGATTGGTGATTCAATGTCACATGGAAACAGAGCAATAATCCGAGCACCTATCGAAGAATACTCAGGAATGAAAGCTGGATAGAAATAAGTCACCTGAAATAAGCCAATTAAGCAAAAATATAGTTGGAGTGAGTAACAAATAAACTCATCTAAGCATACAAATTTTATCAGGAAATTCTTATTCATTTATAAAACTGCAGTTTCGATTGTCCACCTTTTCATTTAACTACTATTTAAAGTTACCAAGCTCATTTGGCTGTGTTAAAGCACTTCAATGAGACTAGAAATAGACAGTAGAAAGATTGAAAAACAAACAACAACAAGCGCGTCGGAAACGTCGGAACAACAAACAAGGGGTTTTTTGTTGTATTGTGTTTTCTAACCATATCTGTAGATTTTTGTTTGCAAACTTCAATTTTGATGAGGCGGTGAAAAGTTAAGCTAGCGAAAAATTTTCAGTTTCGGTGCAAATAGTTTTTCGAATGTGTTTGTTTTTATTTGTTTTCGACTAAGTTTGTCGGAAATTTTCCCTGTTAGGTCTAGTAGTACCTTTACTAATTTATTTTCGAAAATTTGTCAATTTGCCGTTGCCGTCGCAGAGGAAGCTTACGTGGCTGGCCCGGGAGGAGTGCCCAGGCAGAGCCCTTTGACTAGAAATATATCATGTCCAAGCGAGGTCACGATGACGCCGAAGCAACTGACGAGGAGCGTCCGCGGAAAGAAATAAGGGAATCCCTCGTTGCTACAAAAGAGTGGCCAACTAACGAGAAAGTCAAACTTGCACTCGATTTCGGTGCTGAAGCCATTAAAATAATCATAGACACAGAATCAGGAGGTTGCCCGTTAACATCCCCAAAGAAAATTCAAGAAATATATGGCAGTATCACACATAAGGAAGACAGATTTGAAATAACCCGATCAAAGAAACTCGTGATTACCACCAACAAACCGAAGTCGGCAGAGTCAGTATTAGCAGTAAAAGATATCCAAGGCACCCCCGCCCGCAGCAGAATCTTAGAGGACAGTATCACCACGCGCTACATCGTCCGTAACGTAGATACCGAGTACTCTGTTACCGAGTTGGCGGAAGAACTCCTCAACGACGGAATTAGACTTGCAAGTGTGACCAGGTTTACTAAAAAAGGGTCAATTTATCCCATACCAGTAATCCTTGTCAAAGAACTAGGAAAGACGCCTAGAAAGGAGGTACACCTCTTCCGCACCGTATTACACGCATCTGCTTTTCAAGAAAACCCCAGAATTTGCCACAAGTGCCAGAGCATTGGCCACTTCCAAGGAAAGTGTTCAAAGGAGATCAAGTGTATCAAATGCGGGCAAGTCCACAACTTTAGAGAGTGCTTAGCAGAAGACTCCGATATCCACTGCGTCCGCTGCAACGAGAACTCCCACAGTGCCCAAGAACTCAACAAGTGCCCCAAATACGTCGGCAGCAAGGAAATACTCAAGGTTTCCAAATCCAAAGGAATATCTTTCAGAGAAGCAGCGAGAATCACAAAACCCCAAACTAAAACATTCGCAAGCGTCACTTCCGAACCTTCCCACATAGACTCTCTCCGGAAGGAATTCGAAGCCAAACTAGAGGCGACCATCGAAAAAGTATTGGCAGCCATCAAGCCCCAACCTCTTTCGCCACCAACCCAGATTCAACCCGACATCACTCAACTACAAGCCCTTAATTCTGTCTTCACTAAAAAAATTAATAACATCCGTGCTGAAATACAGGAAGAAAAAAAAGAAAGGGAAAAAGTCAAAAGCGATTTAGCCAATATTCAATCGGACCTTCTCAACACCCGAAGAGAGAACGCCAATCTGAAACAAGAAAACACCCAACTGCAGTCCAGAATTAAAGACCTCCAAAAAGAATTGCGAAAACTCAGGAGCGAAGCCACCGTGGCTCTCCTAACATACCAGAACTCCTAGAAATAACAAGCTTCGAATCTCCAAAAAAACCAGCGTTGTCAAAAACAAAATCAGAAACTAGCGTAAGACTTCCTACGCAAAACACCACGAAAACCTCAGGACTTAATTCCATCGAAACCCCCGACATTGCCAGCAGAAAATGGCAGATCCCAGAAGTCAATACACAA
Source organism: Hylyphantes graminicola (assembly GCA_023701765.1). Classification (NCBI taxonomy): domain Eukaryota; kingdom Metazoa; phylum Arthropoda; class Arachnida; order Araneae; family Linyphiidae; genus Hylyphantes; species Hylyphantes graminicola. Next base: position 23,733,601 of record CM043122.1, read on the forward strand.
GAGCAGAGTCAGATCTCACCATCCTACAGTTGAACTGCCATGGAATCCAAAACAAGCCACTAGCAAAGGACCTTCTGTTTAAAGCGGACGTGGTGGCACTGCAAGAAACTTTCCTCAAACCAAATATCCCCTACCATATTCCTGGAAAGATAGTTTACAGACTTGATAGACCAACACCACATGGAGGCGGATTGTTGATTGGAATAAACAAAAAACTACAATCACAGGTAATAACTATCAACCTTCCTCAAGCAGAGGCAGAATTTATGGTTGTGATGCTACTGAACGACGCCACGCCAACCATGATTGCAAACGTTTATTCCCGCAGAGGAGTTTTTGAAAACGCCTGGATTCAAGCCCTGCAGTCGAACCTCAAGCCCCCTTTTATTATCATAGGAGATTTTAACATCCATCATCCTGCCCTCGGTAGCTCAAAAACTAGCCAATGCGCCGACTTAATCCTAGATTGGCTTGGTCTTGCTAACAACTGCCTCCTCAACACTTCCAAACCAACCTTCTACAAAGCTGGTTGCCGACCGTCCCTCCTCGACTTATCTATATCGTCATCCGATCCATTTCTGAACACCAAACACGAAGTCCTTAACGACAACTTCGATTCCGACCACCAACCCATACTTATCTCTATCCTGAACAACTCCTATAAAATCACACAAGGTAAAATGCGCACTCATTGGGGCAGGTTTCAAATTGACCTCAATGCTTCCCTTGACGACAACCAAAAAATAGACTCCATTTCAGACTTCGAAAACTCCTGTACTACCGCTAAACGAGCCAACTCGAAACCCACTCCCATTTCTATAAAGAAATTCCCCCCGTGGTGGAATGCAAGATGCAGCTTCCTTTTAGGCCTTAAACGCAGGCTACTCCGATCCAGCAAAAAAGACGTCACTGGACCAGCCTGGACACAGGCCAAGAAGATTGCAGCATTGCTTCGCAGACTAACCAAACACCTCAAGAGGAAGTACTGGGACGAACTATGTGTTAAAGCTGGGAATTCAGCCACAGCATTTAGGATTCTAAAAGCTCTGAGAGTAAGAGATACGCCACCTCCAACAGCCCACAAAATGATCTGGAGTGGAGGTATCCCCCTTGTATCTAGTTTGGCACAGGCAAATGCTTTCGCAGCGACCTTTGCACGCCAGCCAATTGCTGAAGGACTTCCTATCGATTTTTCATCTACAACCAACGAGCGCATGGCGGAAAACTTCACATCCGCTGAAATGAGGAGAGCGATTCATCGCTCGAGCAATAAAACGCCGGGCCCGGACGGCATTACCCTTCCTATGATAAAGAGTCTTTCAGAAAACAATCAAAAGAAACTACTAGGCTGTATCAACCAGATCTGGAGAAATGGTTGTATCCCCCTCAACTAGAGGAAAGCTACTATTGTACCTGCTCCAAAACCCGGGAAGCCATCTACTGACGTCAAGTCATATCGGCCTATAGCTCTTACTTCCACTCTCTCCAAAATTCTAGAGAAAATGATCAACGAGAGAATCTCGGATTATCTCTTACGGAATCGAATCCTACATCCGGCCCACATGGGACTCCTCCCATTTAAAGGATGCGACGTCGCGTTGCAGTATTTGTTCAGCAAAATCATCAAAGCCCGAGCGGATAAAAATTTTGTTGCCCTCCTCTCATTCGACGTGGTTGGAGCGTACGATGCTGTTTGGCACGACGGGTTCGCCTTGAAGGCCCTCAACATTGGCATTCCTGGACACATGGTATGGTGGATACATCAATTTCTTTCCGACAGGTCGGTGTCAGTGAAATGGGCGTCGAAAACATCGGCCAATTTTCCCTATCTTAAAGGAACTCCCCAAGGTTGTGCGCTCTCGCCTACCATCTATACTATTTACAAAAGTGACCTCCTCAACTCCCTCCCAGGAGATGTCCACGGGCTAGTTTACGCGGATGATATCTTCGTCATATGCGATGCCCCAACCCGACAAGACCTCCAACGAAAGCTTGCAGCAACTGTACTCGCCATTAGTAAGTAGTGTAAACTCTGGAAATTGTCCCTGGAACCCTCAAAGAGTGCTATCATCGATTTCTCAAATAAACGAGACAGGTCCCAATTCAACATCTCGATGAATAATAAAATAATTCCGTGGGTGGATAACATAAAGATCCTTGGCATCACCTTCTCTTACAACCTCTCATTCCGGGAACACTTCCGCCTGGCAGGGGCCAAAGCACTGAAACGATTAAACTACTTAAAGGCCTTGGGAGGAACCTTCTGGGGAGCGAGCAAATCCCACATGACAAGGCTAGCCAATATATGTGTCCTCAGCGCCCTAAACTACGGTATCCATGTAACTAACTTCGCTAGTAAAACCGACTTTGGAAAAATCGAAAAAATCTTCAACCAAGTTTTGCGGTTTGCTACCGGTCTACCTCAATGGACCCCTATACCTGTTCTCCGTGCCGAAGCTGGTATTGGATCAGCACGAGAGAGAAGTGATAGGCTATCACTGTCGTTCCTCCTTAAACAATTGGCAACAAGTGACCAAACCCCAATCAAGGAAGAAATCAAAGAAGTGGAACACCAAGTTTCTACAGAAGTTTTCAACCGGTTACCATACGGTCTCCTGCTCAACAAATTTACAAGGAAGCATACAATTAACATCAACCAAATTATCCCATTCACTCCTCCGATGTTGATCACCCACAAACTAATAATATTCACTAACGAGCTTCCATTTACAGATTCAGAGCAAGTCCTGTCCACCCTCGACACTACAAAATAAGTTTAACGACTACCGGCAAGCCAACTGGAAATCCCGCACAGTTATTGCCACGGACTGGCAAAGCGTAGCGGATTAAGCTACTAGCAAAAGCCTTTTATTTATCCTACCTACCTACCTACAACAAACAAGGACGTTTACCGCGAACCAAAGCTCCTTCTACACCAAGTTGGGACGTAAGGCGGGATGTCTGTGGGAGAGAGTGGCGCAACTGGTTCGGTGCATTTTCGGCCTTCAGCGTATCGCAGCGCCTCTAGCGGGAAAAAGTCAGTGAGACTTAACAAGGGAAGAGAAAAGGGAGGGTATGTGTTAGACTTACCCTTAAAAGAATCACCATTTCGGTACTTTTCAGCAGACGATCCTTCCTGGGGATATTCTTGTGCCGTAATTTAAGATCCTCATCATTATTAGGTGCTTTAAACAAGGAAAATCGACAGTTAATTTAAGTTTTATATCCAGGCGCGCAACCACGGGCGGGGGTTTTAGGGTCAGAACCTGGGAACCTGGGACCTTCCGCATGCTAGGCGAATGCCTAATCGACTGGGCTCCCCAGCCCCTAGACACTTTCAAGTCTTTAAGGGGGTATGGGACACTTTTAACTTTTTTTTTTTTAATATTGCAGATATCAATATAATTTTTTCCCATAAATGTATACTAAATATACTTACACTTTTAGATAGTCAAAGGTTTTAAATTATCATTATTTATTATTTTTTTTAAATAAAATGTGTCAAAAAGTGATGTCTCTTATTTTTGTTATAAGTCAAAAACTTATTTATTGGCAAACAAATATTTAGCATTTTTATAAACAGAAAAATGTATTTAACAAACTGTCTTTACCGATTTTTCATATTTGCCATAGTTTTTTTAAAAAAATTATTGAAGTTTTTTTTTATAATTTCACAGGTTAACTTTTTTTTATAAAAATTAATAAATAAAAAAATAAACTATTTACAACTAATCCCTAAAGACAAATTAAAGATATATGTTTGAAAAATATGAGTGGAAAATTTTGACACTCTATGGGCAGTAGATTTTGAGTTATATCAATTTAAAGTCAAAAAATTATCGAAAACACGATCAAGGAGAAAAACAGCTTTGAAGTTTATCACTTTCCTTACTGAAGCGCTCCAAACATATCAAACCAGTTTCATATCATATTGGACAAACATTTTTGTCATAATGCATAAAAAACGCAAGAAAAAAAATTAAACACATCAATTTAAATGGAGACATTTAAGGTTCTCAAAATGTAATTTAAATTCAATTGATTAAAAATAGTTTTATGCACTTCTACTTCAATTACCCTTTTTTTATTTTTTCCCTTTTATTTTTTTTATTGACAATAGCAACCCTACAACAAATTAACCTGGCTTTAAATTGGAAAAGTTGTCGGGATTATCGATTGCCTCTGACAACTTTTTTCCGGGTTACTTGGCGAGAGTGGAATTTTTAATTGCTTTTTTGGCTTTCGATTTGATTATTTGAAAATTTCCAATGATGAATTCGGTTTTTCTCTCAGAAGTTACCATAGCGCAAGACGCACCGAATCAGAGTATTCTCGTAGACATTTAAGGCATGCGTTAATAGCCAAAACACCGTGCGTCACAATTGAGGTGCAGTCACCGTGCGTCAATGTTTACGTTGACGCACGGTGTATGAGTTGCGGTTGTTTCATCCTTCATGCGCGCGCATCACAATACAAATTGTATAGGGATCACGTGACGTGACGCGCGCATCACGTGACATTTTTGTTTTTATTGTCGCCGTCTGGACATAGCCTAACGAAACTTTTCTAATGTGAAAGGGGGGAGGGGGGAGGTTAGAAAAAAAGAGCCAGTTCTGTTAAAATGACATGTTTTACCTATTTATTCATTTTTTTGTCGTTTTTTATGAGTATTTTGTGCCTTTTTCTATGTAATTTTTACTGTAAAGTACCTGAAGATCTGAGTATGTTTGTAGGAAATCAATAAGTTGATATTGTTATATAACGACTTAAAAGCATCATTTTTAAATCATTCCACTTCGGCGATTCGTCTGTACGACGCGTCTTAAGTGTAGTTATAGATATAAATAACATCGCTGAAGTTTGGAACATTAAATCGTTAAAATGCTATTTGTTCAAATTAAACTTTTAAATATGCCGTGTGAAAAAAATACACTCCAGACACAAATTAATGTAGACAATTAAAAATTATATCAACAATTAAAATTAAAAAGTGCCCGAAGGCCGCAAATAATATATGTTTTGACCAAAAAGGCATAAAAACGGTTAACCGAAATCTTAGTTTTGTTTGCTTAATAAAGCATCCCCTTGTAGAGGGAGTGCACGTTAAATATGCTCCAAAGTCCTGACGCTGCGTACGATGTCGCCCTTAACTGTTGCGTTGGGTGCTTTCTCAGAGGTACGGCTCGTCAACTGACTATGATTCTAAATTACCCGTCGCCAATTGCTACCGTATAGCTCTAGTTCGACGATGATTCAATTTTTACTTTTATTATCACAAAAACAATTACAAGAAAATAAAGCAAACGAATGAAAAGGGAAAACATGAAATTCAAAAAGATCTACAGATGGCGACTGAGAGTGGTGCGAATGAGACTGATATTATGAATTGCATTGCCCATAAACAATTCTAATCGTTCTCAAAAATGTAGTCGAAAACCCATAAAAAAGAAATATTGACTGATTTATTTGAAATTGGCTTTTTTTTTCATCGTGTATTTTTAGTTTGCTTATTATACATAGTACAAGTAAAATCAGTCACTGTGTTACACGTTTTTGCGAGTCTTTTTATTTTAAGATCTGGATTGGATGGATGTCATGAGCAAAATATCGGTAAGTTTAATTTCTTCTCTAAAGTATCTGAAGATGAGTTGAGTATGTTTGTAATTAACTTGGGCGCGTTTTTTTTTATCTTTTTATCTGAATGCTTTTAACATAAATCTAGAAATGGCTGCTCAGTCAGTTCTGTTTTCATTACATTTAAATGAATGTTTTATATTTAAAGCACGTTTTTACTAATTAATTGCTATTTTTACGGCATTAATGCATACAATTTTTGAATTATTTTACACTCTTAAAACAAAAGAGTGAAATCCACTCCAGTTGGAGAAGTGCATTTTCGACACCTTAAAGGCATGCATATTTACTCAGACTGAGTTAAAATCACTCGTTTGGAGTGATCCTGTCGGAGGTTTAAAACACAAAGGATCCACTCCAAAAGGAGAAGTGCATTTTCCAGTCTGGAGGAGTGAAATCCACTCAGACTGAGTTAAATTAGGAGTGTCTGTTTTAAGAGTGTACATCGGAGATTCGCCTGTCCTGTATGACGTCGAAAGTACACTTGAAAATATGAATTGCTTTGCTTCGTTGAAGTTTGAAATATTAAATCATATAATTGTTTTCTTTATTGGTCAGCTTAAACATTAAATATGTCCGATTCCTATCAAATTTATAAGTTAGTTATCGGCCAAAACGCGACGTGCTTATTTAAAGATTACCCGATTTTTTTGTTTTATTAAAAGCCTGCATCCTTAGATACTTCGCGATTTGGCCGGCCAATTCGCGAAGTGGCCGAATTCGGCTGTGACCGTAACATTTACACTAATTTCTTTAAACAAAATTGTCCAATTAGTTTTGTAATTATAGTATGTTTTTTAATATTTAAATTTTTTAATTTAAATATCAGGGTTTGCGACCCGCCCACAAACCCAAAAAAACCCGAGCGGGTTTTATTAAAAAACCCACTTAAAAAAACCCAATAAAACCCAGGCTTAAGTGGGATTTTTAAAAATATTAATAATTTTCAACTTTTTTGTGATTTTTTTTTTAAGAAAAAATATTTTTATTAATTTGAAAGGTATACACAGAATAAAAAATTTCTAAGTTTACATATTTCTCTTAATACTTTGACTTATATTGATTACATTTTTCACGCATTTATGGTACCATCTTACTGATTTTAAGGCCAGTTACTAAAGTATTTTGCTTTCCTGAAAAATTATGTTATTACCAATTCAAATAGAACACCTGATCAACTTCGCTCAGCTCATACAACGAGTTTGTTCACTTAAGTTAAATTTGTAAACATAAAAATAAAATAGCTAAGTACTAACAAATGTACTTGGAATTGAAAAGGCGAAACAGCTGGTTCAATGTCATTGCTTCTTAAATCAAGGTAAAACTCTGTAATACAGTATTTTCTTAGTTTGCATGATATTGTTTTTAATTAAAAAAATGACTTTATTTCATAATATTAAGACCCTAAAAAAAGCGTAAATCAAGGATGAAAATTAATATTTTTTTCGTTGAAAATTAATTTTTCCATTAAAATCCATTTTAATTAAATTTAATAATTAAAAAAATTATTAATTTAGAATGAGTTGTTATCTTGACTGAAATTTCTCTTTTCTTAAAATAATACTTAAAATTAGAACCAAACAGTGACATTTTAATGTTGAATCTTAAAAAACCCAATAGAACCCAATAAAACCCAAAAAAGCCCAATAAAACCCAAAAAGACCCACCCGGGCTGGGCTTTTTAAAAATAACCCGGGTTTTTGCAAACCCTGAAATAAATGTTTAATTTATCTTTACTCCTACCTCCTTTTATAATAAAAATAGTAATTTAAAAGTAATAATACTTTAACTAATTATAAATGCGGTGATTTAAATTATCTAACTATTTAATTAACGATATAAAACAAACAATAATTAATTTCTTATTTATTACACTTAATTTTTATTTAAAAAAATAAAACATTAATTAACTTGTATTAAATACAGATATGAGTTTCGTATAATAAAAACTAATTAATGTTAATAAATAGTAACTAGTAATACTAAATTAAATACTACAAAAACTGCATTAAAACAAAAGTAACTTAAATTAAAAATCAATTTTAATTCAAATAGTTTTGATTAAAAAAAGTAATTTTTATTAAAAGTTATTAAAATTAAAAGTTATTTTAATTGAGAGTAATTTTAATTAAAACTAACCTTAATTAAAAATAATTTAAATTGCAATTAATTTTAATTACAATTAACTTTAATTACTATTAATTCTAATGACAATTATTTTTAATTAAGAATAATTAGAATTGAAAAATAATATTAAAAAAATTGAACCCCCCCCCCCCCCCCTACCCCAGGATTTTTTTCTAGTTGCGCCCCAGTTTATATCCAGTTTTGCAGCCCGGAACATAACGCTTTTTCGTCATTTTCGGCCTTCAGCGCATTGCAGCGCCTCTAGCGGGAAAAACCTTGGCTCCGATTGAATGTATGGTGTGTCCTAACTTGGTGTAGAAGGAGCTTTGCCGCGAACTTTTACAAAACAAATTACAAATGTTGAAATTAAAGGTAGCCGTTCCTATTTACAAAAATGTCCCAGGACAAAAAAAATTCCTGGACAAATTACGATTTCCTTCCGTGATTCTATTCAAAAAAAGATGTGAAGATCAGGGAAATCAACATAGAAAAAATTCTAAATACTCAGCAAGTGCGCTGCTATCACTTGGAATATGTTACTTCGGTTACAATAGTCTTCGTAAAAAAGAATCATTGAATTTCAGCGAAGAATTTAAAACTCTCACCATTATACCTCAATTATTAGCCATGGAAAAGACTAATAATAAAGATACGTTTGGAAACGAAAGTGTTTCGCCACGGCTAAAATTCAATTTTTTAGCCGATATTGTTGATAAAACAGCTCCTGCTGTTGTATATGTAGAAATTATTGGCAGGTAAATAAAACGGTGTATTTTTAAAATAGTTAATATAGGGTGGACTGACCAGTGAGTGAACAGGCCCCAGTGAATGAACATTTGGTAAATATAATTAAAAATAAGGATTGAAAATCATTCCACCAGATGGATTGGCAACTCTGACTTCCCCCATCTAGTATTAAGTTATCTGACATGTTGTTGGTTGTCCTGGTCATTACAGGGCATATTTTAAGGGGATTTTTTGGGGCAATTGCCCACCCAGTCAAGTAAATTGCCTCCACAGTCAAATAAAATTGCCCACAAACATTTTCCTAATTTTTTCCAGCGGTTATGTGTTTCTATAATTTTTTTTTATTTTTCTGTAAAAAAAATGCCACTTTTTAACGGGACCCCTAACCCTTCCCACAAAGTAAAAGAGTAGAACAAAAATGGGGGTTCTCTTTCTTTCCTACTATCGTTGGCATTGATGTCGCAAAGCTTGTTTCTATAAGGACGGATGGAATCTGCGCATACTTTCCACAAGGCAGGTTTATGACAGTTACTCAAATATGAACTAGATAAGAAATAAGTGACAGTGTGGTACATGAACACAGAAGCCATTTAGCATTTGAAAATGTAGTGTTGTCAGTCCTTGAACTCAAACCAAATCTCAGCAGTATTTTGACCTATTAGCGAAAATCGGTAAGACACACAAATTCGCTTGCGATTATTTTTCAATAGTATAGAGCTTTTCCCCGACACAATGAAGTCCATTTTGCTGAACATATCAGAAATGAAATTCAAGTAGTCATCAAATACTTGTCTTACTGTCGGAAACAGTGGCAGAATATCATGTCTGACTGTGACTCGGAAGCCTCCAAGAAAGACAAGAATATTGCAAAAGAAATGTTAAACATGTGGGAAGAGAGTTCTCTACAATTTCAACTGACTTTAGTCATAGATGACAATTGCTGCAGGCTTCAAAGCCTCCAAGAAAATTTTCGCGAAAGAAATATTCTACCAGACATAATCACAGTTTTGAATATTACAATAACTAAACTGGAGTTAATGATAAATGTGCCTTATCCCGGTGGTTTCAAAGCTTGCGAGAAGAAAAGGAAGACGACCATAAAAGAAGGTAGTAAACGAAGGGTAGGGAAAAAGTCAATTCTAATGTTACAACAGTTTGAATCAATAAGACAAGAAATTGTCCTATCACCTATAAATTTTCTTAAAGATAAAGTTAATGACGAACAGGCCGAAACTTTAAAAACCGCCAAAGCCATAAGGCTCGCGTTTTCAGGATCAACGGAAGAAATAATTTCTGGCCGAGAAATTTACTTTTCAACCTATCATCAAATGAAGTTTCTGAATTTGCGGATTCGATGTGTGAAATCTGGTCGCTCGTTGATCAAATTCCCACTCTTAAAGCGAATTCGGACATTAGTTCCTACACTTCCACAAGACTAAAGGAAATGTTCTCCGTATCCAAAGGGCCACTCAAAAAGTTGCTTGGAACACTTATCGTGGCAACTCCTCATTCAATGCAGGTGGAGCTGGTAGTTTCCGGCTATAATATAGTCAAATCGGACCATAGTGCCGGAACGGAACTTGCAAAAATAAACAAGGGATTGAATAGCGCTCTAAATGGCTGAAGGACGGACTATTTTTTTTAACCAACGGCTATCCGTCATAAAATTTCTGTAAAATAAAAACTGAAGAGAAAGAAAACCATAAACTGAACTCTACAAAGAGAGGTTTTTCTACGAAATCTTTTTTTAAAGACAATGTTATTTGAATTTGGTAATTATAATGAATGAAATCGAAATATCTCAAAAAGTCACAGAGTTTACGTTCCTTATACTATTTTCCTATCGAACAAACCGAATGTCAGCATTAATTTCTGCAATTCCAATTTGCAATTGCAATTCCATCACCCCAACTCTTTTTTGATGATTTTTCAACGAAAATAAGCTGCACATTTAAAATCCCCCTCTCCGAGGAAGTTAGAGTTGCCCACACAGTCAAATTTCCTTAAAATATGCCCTGGGTCATTATGTCCATGTGTTTATTAACTGGCGAACGCATCTCCTTAAACGTTCATTCACTAGTTAGTCTATTTACTTAAATTAAGATTAATAAATTTGTATACATTTAACCTCCATATATGGTTTACTTTGTGCAGTAAAAAAAGTGATCAAATGCATATATTTCTAAACAAGCTAAAGCTAAGTGTCCACAAGCGAGCGATAAAAGTTGCACGTCTCTACTGCAAGATAGTTTGCTAGACTTTTTTTACAATTACGTGATATTTATTGCAGAGAGTGTTTTGCAACATGCTCTACATGATAATCTCGCACGAGTGTGTCCACAAAGACCTTACCCAAAACCCTGCGAGATTAGGGTTAGTTTGAATTATTGTTAACTATAGCTACGGGCAATTGGCGACGACCGTCGTAATTTTCCGTGCAAGATTAGTGCAGCTTCAATAATTTCATATATAATAAATTTTAAAATATTCTTTTATGGCATTTTTGCTTGCTGAAGATTTCATCTGCTTCAGTTCCAACCCGACAAAATCGTCTAAAACCTTCCCACTTGTCTGCCGCAATATATTGAATTTTCTTTTTAGCGCCCAAAATAGGCAGATCCAACGCAGCAGCGATTGACAATATTGATGTGATTGTAAAATAATTCAATGAATGTAAAATATTGCAATGTTTTCCCAAATGGTTGGAAACAAGGTAGAAAAGTCACGAAGAGTGTTGACACAAGCATATCCGAAGCACAGCAATGATCTAAAACTCGCAGTGCTGTGTACATGCAATCTTTTTGCAAGAAACTCATGCATGTTTTCTCACTTAAGGCTACAGACTACTGCAACAAAAAGAGGCCTTTGATTATACTTTCAAAAGTTTATTTAAATGAAGAGTGTAACTGCACTCCCTGCCTCATCTGCATGTTCATCCACACTGTAAAAAAGTGCTTTTACAGAAAAGACTATTTGGTTGCTAGAAAACTACCATATAGTGTACCCATACAATCTGCTAATTGTATATGAACAATTTGTCATTAGACGTAAAATCTTTTTTAACACATATAAATTTAAATGAAGCAAGTTTCTTCATTCCCCCTTATCGCCACTAGTCTATGATTAAATCTAATGTGAAGCTAATCCGATGCAAAAACAGGTTTCAGGTGGCTTCAAGAGTTTTTCTCGGCAAGCATTTCAATGTATTCCTATCAATAGACTAGGGCCGTTTTTATTTGCCCCACACTGTTGTATGACTAAACCTAAAATGTTTAAAAGCTATACAGAGATAATTGTTTATTTGCTAAATCAAAAGAAACTATTATTTCATATAATTAATAATCTATCAGGAAATTAATTTTTATTTGCAATTTCAATTTTTTGACAAAAATACATTTCTTTTTAAGGGATCAAACAGGACAAAGGACCATATTAACAAATGGTTCTGGATTTATTGTTAAGTCTGATGGCTTGATTTTAACTAATGCACATGTGGTGGGAATTAATGGAAATAAAAATGTCAACGTAAAACTTTTTGATGGCAGAGAATTTGAAGGAGTTGTAGAGCACTTTGACACACAAAGTGATCTAGCAACAGTACGAATCCAGGCTGTAAGTTAATTTTTTGTGTTAATCTAGATATAATTTTTTAAGGAAAAGAATATCTTTTTTATAAATGTAACTAACTTAAAATGTTGATATGGAATGTAGTATGGAATAACTAATTACTCTGTGAATTTATTGAAATTTACCCATTTGCTTTTCAAGATTGTTCGTTGCCTGCTGATTTCACAATCAACCCATCTTTTTCTTGGTAACTTATGCAAATTGATACAGTTATGTATCAAATTATGCTTTTTGTTAATCTGTAATTTTTCATGATTTATTTTAACAGTAACTAAATTTACAACCAAACTGTTTTAATTTTAAGTCCCTAATCTATTGACGGAAAGAAGAGTTGAAATCAGCAAGGGATAAAAACTGCTTTTTTTAATATTTTGTTATGTATTTTAAACCAGAATCTTTCTGTTAAAACAATGTTTTTTTTTTTTTTTTTAATCTTGAACTAGTTATTGAGATCAACAATGGAACTATAATTTTTATGTAAGTTAAACCAAGTCCTAATTATCAAATATGTAAATGTATTTCACCAAGTTAACTATCCTGGATGGTTAAAGAGTAAAGAATTTTTAGGTTTAACTTTAAAGCTCTGGACTTTTTTTTCTATATTCCTAATTATTAACACCAAAGGATTAGGCAAAAAATATTAACTTTCTAACTCTCTGTAAATATTATTAAAGAGTTATTTGTTACATGTTGATGTGATAAGTTCTGTAAATATTGCATGAATTTCAAAAACAAGAAGTTCCAAAAGAACTCAAACAGCCTACTTTTCTCTGACTTAAATACTTACTGAAATTCTTATTAGGAAAGCAAGTAGGTTTGTAACAGTAACTGTCACCTAGAGCAGCTTTCGCAAAAGTTTTATATACACATTAGAAAAGAAATCTTCAAAAACAACATTCAATTGTAATGTTAACTTTAAAAGCCAAAACTGGCAATTTTCATTAATTTTCTTAAAATTAGTTGAATAATTTTTATCATTTAAGTTTATGTGCAGTTCAAAACATAATCATATAAAATTGCTTGGGTCAAAAACTAGCATCCCACATTTGGCGCATTGGAAAATGTAGCCAACATCTTAAATGATAAGAGCTTCTCATTCTTAAATAAGCATCAGCATAAAGAGCGTTTAAAGCGCAATACTTCTTAAATATTTAGTTATAAAAAAAAAGCATGAAACAACTTCAAATTGCAGTAATTAATGAAGAAATAAAATTAAAACTTGTCCCTTTTTATGCAAAAAAAATGGAACTCCTTTCCGTTTTCTTGACACAAATAATGAACAATTCACATTGCCATGCATTTTATGGTGTCATTCCAAACTGATTATTACGACAAAAATAAATAGATTAGCTAAACATACATTTAAATCGTCAATAAACAAATTTATTTTTCAAAAACCTGCGATAAAAATTTTCATGCAAGTTTTCATAAATTAATCATGCAACAATGGCTCAACAACCTTTGTTCATCATAATTTACTACCACCAAAAAAAATACAGCAGAGTCTATTCATCTGCTAGAGTTACACTTGTTCTTTTAAATATATAATAATGACCTCAGGATGCACACTATCCTCGTGAGTGGGATAAAATAATTATTGAAAAACCTTAAATTGCTGTTCAAGGTTCAACAAGTCCGCCATTTTACATTTTCAATTGATACCGTCACAATTAAACCATAAATATAACAGCAATGCTGATAGTCTGGCTGAGAAGGGATCATCTTTACTTCTGTATTCTGCTGAGCCCTTAACTTTCTATGAAGTATACTCCAGGAGTAAGGCTCTTGTGAATTTGTCCTGGAAAGTACTGTAGCTCTGACCCTGGTATTGCTCTGAGCTTTGGTGTAAGACAGCTTTGTCTTGGCTGAAATCAAGTCATTTAAGACTCTAAGGTTCTACCAAGGGAACAAAATCTTCTCCACTTATACAAAGTGCAATGCAAGAAAAAGCCACTACCGAGCATTTGCTTCGATGTATTGCTGTAGCCCTAATATTGTTCTAGATGGGTTGAAAGCAGAGGTATTCATGTACCTGATCTGATCCAGATCAGGGGCTAAAAAAGAAGAGGAAGAAATAGTTATGGCAAGTAGTGCTAAATTGAGTTCAAGTCATTTTGTTAGAGGCAGATGTTATTTTACAATGATTTTTTTTGTGTGGAACACTTATTGTTGAAATTAACAAGAAATTAAATCTTTGAAAAAAATTTCCTTAAAAAATAAAGCTTGTTTTTGACAAAAAAAATTGGTTAAAACTCTGGGGGTTAAACAGTACCAACCTCTGCCTAAAACATCTTAGTTTTTAAATATTTTGTGATACAAACTTAGCACTTGAACATGGATAAATTTTTAGACTTTGATGGCTTGTTAAATCTTATTTTAAAAATAAATTTCCTGACCTTAATTTATTTATTTTTTCAATGTTTCCTTCATTTTTAAAATATTAAAGTTTTAAATATGTATGTAATGCGGTTTTTCCTATAAATTTTGTTTTAAGTATTTTGATTTATATTTTTAGGACAATTTACCTGTGCTTCCTCTTGGGCAATCTTCAAATATAAGAACAGGTGAATTTGTTATTGCCATGGGAAATCCTTTAACGCTCAGTCACACAATAACGGCTGGCATTATAAGTTCTTCGAACAGGCAAGGTAAAGATTTGGGACTAAACCCACTAGTTGACTATATTCAAACAGATGCTGCAGTAAATGCTGGAAATTCAGGTGGTCCTTTAGTTAACCTGGTAAGGATATTTATTTTTCTTAAATGCACAATTAACAGATAAAAGGCTGTTTCTCTCCATAAGTGAATATTTTGTTCCTTGGCGTTGAGTATGCTATATTAGTGACTTATGAGATGGCATGAATGGTCTATTATGTATTTCTATAAATTTGTAAAGAACTTTAAGGGAAATAGTTGTACAATTACAAGATAAACTTTAATACTCAAATTGTCACTTCTGTTCCTTGTCCCCCATATTATGCACTGATCTTCCAGAATATTTTTTAATGCAATTATAAATTTTATTCTAATTTCATCACTCAAAATGTAAAATTTTAATTTGTAAAGTTGACCATGACAATTCAAATGACTGAGTAATTTTTGTAAATTTTATTTTTTTAGATATACAGTATTTATAATGAAATGAAAATTTTCCTTCTTTTTGTCACTGCTATCCCTTTGTATAAAACTGGTAACCATCAGTTACCATTTCAAATTTTGTATGCAATTGTATTTGGCATAGGAAGTTGTCTTGATTGCTGATAAAAGCATGCGAGTTTTTCTCTAGACTTCCAAAGCAGTTAAAAGTATCTAAAGTGACAAAAGCTTAATAATTTCTTTATAATCTGCTGCTACTTTCTCTTAGTTACATTTATTTAACCATGTTTTATAGCTATCTTTGACTGCCACGTGTAACATATTCTGCATACTAGTTTATAATATACTGTAGTAGTTTTCCTAAGCCTAACTTATAGTGGGCAGAGGAGAGTATTTCCTACTTTTTCACTAGTATCCCTTATTAAGATATTCTTTATGGGGGACAGTAACATTAAAACATTCATGTTTTAAGTTCATGCAGGAATTATGCACATTCTGATTATGCTGCATTATCTAATTATGGCAAAAAAAGTTAAAAATTGGAATTTATTTTTTCACTAGATCACCGACTGAAATTATACACTTATGGGAGAATCGCTCATTTATCTATCACTTTTGGGGTATAGATATTTCTTGTTTAATTCTGCTTTTTATTGAGTAGATGTCAAACATAAATACAATTAACTTGAATAGCGTAGAATATTAAGTTTTTCACATTTAAATACAATAGAGATTCAAAAATCCGCACAACTCCTGTGCAGATTTCAGGATTTGGCAAATTGTACGCAATAAAGATAAAATCGTTTGCATTTGTTATGCAAACAATTGCTTCCAAACTAAAAATTAACTTTACTTTTAAAAAAAAGAATTTACCAAAGTAAAAACCAAGTGTATTCCTGCCTGTTCGTTGGAACATTGAATAGCTTTATTTACAACTAAAATTTTCTCAATTATTTCCTTCAATATGGAAGACTTTGCAGTTTGTTATCAAAACTGCTGATAATTTTCCTATTTTTGCATCTTGAAGCATGTGCAAATTTCAGGACTTGGTGGATTTTAGGTTAATGGATTTTTCTGCTCTCTTATGTATGTTACTTTTAGTATAATTTTGGATTTTAGCATTAGGATGAAGATAATTGAAAAATTAAATCTTTTTAACAAATCAAAATTTACTATTTTAGCAGTGTAGGTACCTTGAAGACTAATACTAACCGGTTTTTAAAATGTCTAGGATCTTATCAATTAAAATTTTTCAGTGATGATTGTTATTAATTTTGTAATATATGAATTATTAAAAATTTCTTAATTTAGTTGTAATAGAATAGATTTAAGACTTTATAATCTTATTGAGATTTCAACTAACAGGGTATTTTATTAAACCAAATAAAGTCTTCTCTTGGGAAAACTTTGGAACGTCCTCATTTCTAGATTTGATGGTGTTCTTCGTGCTGTTGCAACCGCCTCTTTTAGACTCGTGACTGGGTGCCCATTTATTTTGTTTTAGTTTTGTTGACTTGCCTGTGTGTTATCTTTGTACTACTGGACAAAAAACATGACTGCAAAACATTTGGGCGATTGCCCTGCTTTATTGAATTTTAGTTGTATTGCTGAAAAATGTTAGAGACTCCAGAGTTTCATGAGTTAATGGTGCAAGTTTGTTTCGGAAATAAATATTGTACCATTTTAAAGATGTTTTTTGCTGATATGCAATCCTACATCTTAAGATTATGGAAACATATCTATAAGAAATTAACTGAGGTAAATCAAAGAATGACTTTTTTAATATACTGAAAATAATTTATGATACAGAAACAAGAAACCGTAGAAAGAGCAGTGTATAGGTAAAAAGTAAAAAAGAATGAAATGTTAAGAGCCATTTTTGGAATTCACTAACTAGATATTATCTACTAACAATGCAAAAAACAACTAAAATTAATCGTATTGATTCTCTCTCAACAAAAGAATGTGTCATCTAAATCTTTACATTACAAGAACGACTATGACAATTTTTCTTTTTACCTTTCTGCAATTGACTGCCTCGCATATATCCATTTTTATCATTCGTTTCTTAAATTTTCATGAAACAATAATTCATAAAACTTAAATTTTCAATAAATATTTTCATACCACTCTTGCATAGTATATAAAGAAAATTCTTATTTCAAACATTAACTAATATTTAAAATTACAACATTTTTACAGGACTGTGAAGCAATTGGAATAAACACAATGAAAATAACAGAGGGCATATCATTTGCCATTCCATCTGATCGTGCGATTGAATTCCTTAAGAAAACAGAAAGCATTAAAAAAGGTTTATATATTTTGAGCATCATTTTTTATTTATAAATGTTTTGTATTTATATTTATCTTGTATGTACTTTAGAGAACCAAAGAATCATTTCACCTTAGTTCCAATTTTGAAGCAACGTGTTTTGTTTTTGGTTCAGTTTATTAGAAGGTGCTTTTTCACTACCAGAGAACTAAAAACATGTACTGCTTATAGACCATCTCAAATTTTCACTGATATTCATGCAGTGAAACCCTTAAACAAAATTTTATTATGCACCTATTAAGTTTTATCGCCTACGCCCCAAGATAACATTTAATTCTTGAAACAAATTTTCAGAAACGGAAAACTTTTTGAAAAATCATTTTTGAAGTTAAACCCTTGTGAAGATACAGGTTATATTTCCTTTCGTTTAGTTTTATATTTAAACTAAGGTAATTTTCAATTTTGAGGCAAATAATGCCTATGTATTATATTAAATTTTAGTTTAATATAGACCCAATATTAAAGGAAAAACCTTTAATATTGGATATAATAATTATTCTTTGGCAATTCCTGTTTTTTATACTTAATTTAGTATTAATTTATTTATCCTTTTAAGACCTGGTATTTATTTAAGTGGATGTTTCAACTTTCTGTTACTAGTACATAATTTATTTTACACTTTAAGAATTAAAATGTTTTTATGGAAGAAGATCTGACAATTTCTCTAAAATCTTTGATTGCAGGTATCAATCAATTATTTGTGTAAGTAATGCACATTATATTTTACTACAATAATAAGGGTAATAGTTTTTATGGTTATATTTTTCTCTCTAAAGACATTTAAATAAAATCTAAACAGCATGGCTTAGACTTGATCTATTTTATGGGCCTTAAGGTAGGCGAATACCCAAAATTCTAAAATTTTTACTATTACTTTAATCTTTTCCAAATTTGGCCTATTGATTTCAAATATAATGAACAATGCTTTTTTGGCAATTTTTTTTATTTAAATATAATTGATTTATTTTAAACAGTGTTTTTCAACGAAAAAAAGGGGTTTACGCCAACACTTCTAGCATAAAAAGTTTTACATTAATTTACATGAAATTTTTCACAGATGCTATTTCAATATATATCTGTGCCATGAAACTCTAACACCTGGTGTAAGTATACAAGTTTTTTTTTTAAAAAAAATGTCCAAGTGTAAGTTAATCGAAAAAAATCCTTTTTGTGGTTAATTTATAACATTTTTCTTAATAACTTTTGTTCTTGTAATTTGTATGTAACTCTAGAGGGTCATTGCATGTATCAGTTCAAAACGAAGAATTTAACACATATTAAATGTTCATAGGATGAAAATTCAATGTGGTAGACTTGTTGGTGTAAGCCTCTTTTTTTAGTAGAAAAACACCGTTTAAAATAAATAAATTATATTTAAATAAAAACAAAAGCCTAAATAGTATTATTCATTATATTTGAAATCACTATGCCAAATTTGGAAAAGATTAAAGCAATAGTAAAAATTTTAGAATTTTGGGAAATTTTGGGTATTCGCCTACCTTAATGAAAAGTGCGGTTTAAATTTACAGGGATTCTTCTGAAAATATTCTTGAAACTGGTTTGAGCCCAAAAGTATAGCATCCAAGTATTTGTTGTCTAATTCTTAGACACATAGAGACATAAATTGAAATATTACATTCTTGTATTGAAAACCATTGTTAATAGAAAAGGAAATATCATTGAAATGCCATTGTATTATAATTGTCCTAAAACTCTTCCTAGATAACTTAAAAGTGGGTGTAAACCTATCTTTAAGACCATTTATAAGATTTTTCAAAAAAATTTCAGAAATAGATGCTGTATTCAAAATGTCTGATGTTTAGGGAAAATAACACAGAAAGCTATATAATTAGGTGTTCACTATTCCGGAACGTCTGTTAAAAGATTTACTATTTTCGAATTCAAACATTTGCATTATTTAACCCCTTCATTCCCCCCCCCCCCTCCCCAACCCCTTTCAGAAAGATTTTGTATTTTATGTTTGAAGAAACTTTTTTATGTCTTTTGACTAAGGTTCTTGGAACCCATTTGGTGCCTCCAAAGATAGTAAGAAGCAAAAGTATTTGGGAGTCACTATGTTGACTTTGAATCCAAGTATTATCCGAGAACTACAAGAACGTATTCCGGATTTCCCAAGTGTAACTCATGGTGTAATGGTGTGGAAAATTATGAAAAATTCACCTTCTTATGAGTGAGTGAAAGCTGTTAAATATTACCCTTTTTGTTTTTACAAAAACGGGTAGGTATATGAATTGGGTGGAGGCTATAATATCCTAACTATGAATCTTCTAGTATTCAGGTCTGCTTGGTAGACATTGGCAATATGAAAACGGTTTCTCCCTTTGTTCTTCTCTTGGTACAAGCGCCTCAGGGTTGCCGCGAGAGAAGAACCAAATGAAAAACCGGTTTCCTTCCACTAGTGTAGGCAATGACTAGCTCACCTGAAAAAGGGGGGCTATCTAGTCGAGAAAGAGGTTTTTCTCCTGGACTCGTCATAGTTGTAATTTTTAGTTGATGAATGAAAAGTTGGTTTGCAGACCAACTGAATAGATAAAGATTTGGCTTTGGTCTGGTTTTAATGCATTAACTTTGGTCTAGAGCATGATGAAATTTTTTAAAGAAGTTTTATGATTTATTATTTGCTATTTCTGTTAGAAAATAATTTGTTAAAAAAAATTCCATCTAGTAGTCTGTGTGATGTAATTTGCATATATATTTTTTTTCTTTTTCTTTTTTTAGATCAGGGATAAAACGAGGGGATGTTATCACTACAATTAATGGTAAAGAAATTTACCATGCATCTGATGTATATTCATTTCTGAGTAGTGAAGATACATTGCTCATTCATATTGTACGTAAACACATTCAGTTTGATGTAACCGTGAAACTTGTAGATCCATTTGTAGCCTAATAACTTGTTTATTATTAAACTGTGTAATGTGTTAAAATTGTATTTTTTTTTTTACTTTAAAATGTAGTGCTAGACCAAAGTTTAAATACACGTGTAATTCACATTTTAAAAATTATTATTAAATTTAAATTATTTTGTGTTTTACTAAAACCACATTAACTTTTAACCCTTTCAGTCCCAAAAATTTACTACACTACAGAAACATCTGATATTCACAAAATAAGCTTATTTTAGGTCAAATATACGAATTCCATAAGAAAAAAAATCCATTTAAAATTTTAATATGGTTTTTGAAACAATGCCAAAATTCTTTAACTGTGGAAAACAACAAAATAAAAAAATATATATTGCCTAAAAACACTTTCGAGTTATATATTTAAAGGTATCTGACCATATTATTGAAAAATTTTAGTAATTATTTTAACCGAAATAGTTTAAATTGTGTTTTAAATATGTGGAACTGAAGTGAACTTATCAAAAATCAGGATAAACACTTGTTGACTATTTTCTAAATAAAAAAAAATAATAGTTCTGACTTATATTGAGCTTAAAGTAAAATTTTGTCTGATAGAACAAAGTGTGAAGAATCGAATGATGTGTGTTTGGATGTCATAGCGGGACATAAACATTTTGAAAAAAAATATTGAAAGTGATGATGCCAATTGGAATCACTGGAACTGAAAGGGTTAAAGCAATAAATCTTGTATTTGGGTTCTGGTGCAAAAATCGGGCAGTCATAATTCTTTCAAAAATACAGGTCCAGTTTCTATTTCTATATTTTTACAATGTTCCTCCAAATCGCCATATTTTACCATTTCTGTTTGAACATAATATCCAAACTATCAAATTTAACATTAAGAAAATTCAAACATAAAAAAGGACAATAAATTTTCTTATAAATTTGTATTTTTATATATTTTAGAGGCAAATAGTCATGGTATGTATCAGCATTTCTTATAGATAGCCAGTAACACATGGTAAAAGACAGTCACTCTCAGCATTTTTTTTTTTTTTTCGTTTTGCCTGATTTTGATGCATAAGAAATAGCCACCTTTTAAACATTTTCCATTAACCTTTGACCTAAGAGTCAACCATAGGTCTTTATTGAGTTAGGAGTTAAAAGGAGATGTAGTAGAACCCAAAATAATTGCCAATGCCATGGTTTACTCTTGGGGATGGGCTAGGGAGAATCGGCTAGCTTTAGTTGTGGTTTTTGAAATGCCAAAACTTCATATTGAATTCTCCCTCAAAACTACAGTGATAATTTCTTTAATTGGGGAAAGAACTTAAATATAAAATGATGGTTTAATTGTTTTGCAAGAAGTATATAGCTTGCAAGTTACAACAACATTCAAAATGTCAACAATCCAAACTTTTCGAAACCATCTATTTTATGCTATTAAAAATAACCGGCTCTCAAGTATAAAAATGTATGATTATTAAACTGAAAATTCTGACAGTTCAGTTAACATTTTTGTGAATTGCACACATATCAAAAGTATCAATGCATGCTATATTTTGTAATTTATATAAGAGAAATATAATCACGCATTTTCTTTTGGCTCTTACAGTTGATAAAGATAAATTTCTAAAAAAATCAATAGAGGGGATACATGCCCCAATTTGTAATTTTTTGCTTGTAACTTTAAAATCACTACTTGTGAATGTTTAAATGCACTTAATTTATACTTCATAAAATATTACACAATACAAATACATATTAGCAGTTTTCTTGAAGTATTAATTGCAATAGTATAAATAATGTAAATATAGTAATTTTAAATATTGAAATTATTTAAATTCCAATGCATTTATTTATTTATTTTTTCAGTTTTTTTTCCCATAATGTATGAGCATTAAAGATACAAATATATTTTTTCAGGATGAAAAAAATATCCATGCATTACAGGATTAACTATCCCTAGTAGCACTTTTTTTTTGCTAAATAAACAAAACCATTATGCACGTAATCATAGCTAAATGCATGAACAAAACAAATAACTAATTGAAAAAAATATTTACTTTAAACCAAAAAATGTAGATAAAAAATTTTTACGGCAACAAAAACTTACTTTCAGTGCATGAAAACATATTTCTTCGTATAGCAAACATACACAATTAGAGATGTAATATTCATGTTCCTTTAAAGAGCAGCTGCTATTTGCTCTTTTTTTTTTTAAGGAACAGTTCTTTAACCTGCTCATTTTACAAAAGTTGACAAGGAAGAAGGAAAGGCTCTTTGCACGAGGAAGAATTCAGGCAAAAGAAAATAAAATACATAATGAACTTAAAATAATAAAATTTGATCGAAAATGTCAGTTTTTGTAATTATAGTAATTCATATTATTTAAAAAAAAGTAATGCATTAAAACATTTAATTATTTAAAAATTAAAAAATCTCAAAGACAAACATAATGGAAAAAAATTTAACATTGTGGTATAAATTATTATATTAAAAAGGTATTTTGCTTCTTTTGGGAGTGCATTAATTTCAAAGATCTAACTGAGAATAATTATGAGTCTTAATAAAAAATTATAATATGGGTAAACATGTTTTTAAAGTTATTAATTATTAAAAGTATAATTCGATAATAATTAATATACTATCGATTCAATGCTGAAAATATGTATAAGAATTTTTATTAATTTTTTTTTCTAAAATATTACATGAAGATTTTATTAACAATAATACTAAAACATATATACCATAAAATTTACATGGTATATTTATACAACAACAAAAATTTAAAACAAGTATTTAGTATGACACCATTGATCAATTTCTACACTATTGAAATTTATTTCTTGATATTGAAACAAAAATGCACATCAGACAATTTAGTAAAGCATATAAATAAACATAACAAAAATATATACAAAAATGTTATAGAATAAAATCTAACTATAACTTTGTGGTTCTAGGTGTGGTTTTGTGTGGATACGACGCCCGTTACCAATAGCCCTCGTGTTATGTAGCTCTAGTGTGACGATAATTGAAATTAAAACTAAACTAACTATAAATTACTTGTTGTAAAGCTGCTACGCCCATTTTTGTAAGATTTCAATTGTAATGTTTCAATTTAAGAAACTCAAGTAATTGCTCAATTTAAAGAATACCAATCCTGTACTTCCAATTTCTTTTTAAAAAGTAAATAAACTATTTAAAAAACTGCTTTTAAAAAAGTCACTCAAACATGCGTTACACTGAATAGAGGACCAGGATTGCCATATGAAATTTCCAAAAATTAGCCAAGCTGCTTTCAAAAACGCCAAAATATACAAAAAATACCTTCCATTACGTTCATTCCAACTCAATTAAAATTACAAGTCAAGACTTATTCAAATCCAAAAAATCAACAAAACGAGTAAAAATAGTCAAGATTTATGAAAACTAAAAATTTGAGTGCTTTTCCAACTTAATCTGATCATTAACCAGAATTATTTTTACTTCTGGTATAATTTTAAATAAACCAAGCGGATCCCCCCCCCCTCAAGTCCTGGCATTATTGGAGCAGATAACTATTTACTATGTTTGCAGTTTACAGAAGGAGTATTCAATTGTTAATATTGCACAACACTTCAGTTAAAATGAAAGCGCCTGTGGCGAAACTGCACTAGTTTGGTCAATCATCTTAAAATTTGCTATCTTTTATTTCAAATACAGTAGGGTCACATGGGGGAATTATGGGTCACTCTCTTTCCGGGGTAAATAATGGTCACTAAGTTTTAAGAATTAAAAATGGTTTTTACAAAACAAATAAATTCTGCAAAGTCATCCTTATACATTCTATTTTCTTATATCAAGTTCAAAAACAATGTAACTATGCAGCAAATAATAGAAAAAAAAATACTTTTTACACTACTATAAAAACATCTTCAAAAAAGATTGTCTTTGAAAACATGATTTTTTTAAAGATCCATACTGGAGAAACATATTTGAACTAACTATTTTGTTGGTGCTATTTTTCAATAGGAAAAGGTCTAAGCTTTTCATTCCGATATAAGTTTTTTCAAAATTATTTTTTTAAAATGATTTTAAAGGTATATCGATTTATCCCCCAATTTACTGGGGTAATTCTTGGTCACTGGGGTAATTCTGAGTCAGTGATATTTTTTAATTTTTCATGTGTTTTTAGCTAAGTGGTATACGTCATTTTGAAGCAAAAAATCAGATTAGGCTGCATTCCACATTTCATTAAAAAATTCGAATTAAAAGTTTATTTAATATTTAAATAGCAAAAAAATTTAATCTACGTCGAATTAACATGCAAATTCCATTTTTATTCAATATTTTGACTGTTACCATTTCGTTAAACTTACGACTTACGAGAAACTTTCGAGATACCTCCAACTGTAAATTAATTTAACAAATGATAAATAACTGAATTTTGGAAAGAATGTTAATGGGAAATTGTGGCATTATTTATTAAAAAAGATTACATCATTATTCTTCGAGCTTAAAACAAATTTAGCAAACGATAAAGTATAATTGTTTTCCGAGAAAGAAGATTAATAAAAAGTTAATTTAGGCGTTTAAAAGTTTGCTTTAAATTATATTTTAACTGCAACCAAAAATTAATTTACTTATGACATGCATTACTTTAAAAAAGAGGGTGACCCATATTTACCCCATGTGTGACCCATAATTGCCCAAATCCAGGTCACTCAATAATTAAAATAAAATTAATAATAATGAAATTTTAGGTAAAGTTATTATTTCAAAAAATTATTAATTATTTTAGCCTACTCCATACCAAATTAAAGGAGCATTCCAAGGAAAGTGGTCCTGAAGTGCCAAAAAATTAAAGTGCAAATAAAATTCTGAAAAAATTGTCACATGTAGTTAAAGGTTTACATTTCAAATAAATCATACTGATTTTCGAATCTGAATTCAATTTTAGTGTGAAAAAATGCAATAAACTAGACCGATTTAGAAATAGATCTTTCAAGTGAAATAATTGCCAGATGTATGATAAACGTTTAAGGGCTAAAAAACATGTAAAATGAATTTTTTTACGCATATTGTTGCAAATGCATCTTTTCTGAGTATCTTAGGCAGATATTTTGTGCATCGCTTTTTTAAAAAAAAATTACTCGGTAAAATACGGAACGAAAACCTATAACTTTTTATATAAAAACTGTGAAAAAAGCTTAACAAAGCTTATTTTATTAATTATAAGCTAGTTACACATGGGGAACATATAGAAAAAATTTCAAAATGTTTTTTTAAAAATTAAGCAAGAATTTGGCAATTTATTTCTTGAAACGCACGGAACGATTTTGGCTATGATGAAGGAAACGGGAGTGGGAGCTAGTTGACGTGTAGTATAAAAAACGAGATTTATCCTGAGAAATTCATTTATTGAAATGCGTGCTTATGGAAACATGCATGTATATATTTATAAAACACCATAAAACAAAAAAAAAATCCTTTACAAAAAAAAATCCTTTACTAAAAAAATTAAAAACATTTGCAAAACTAAAAACGTTATCATTTACGCTATGGAAGTTTCAGCCACCTGCTCTGGCAGATGTACACATTTGAGGATGCATTGGATGTTTACATTTTAGATCATTAGTAGTTGAAATATAGAGTGCTTCAGACGTTATTTTGTTTTTCCTTGTGACCATTTGTCTTTAGAAAAGTTATGTGTTGCAAAATCATTATTTCAAATTAAGCATTTTATTGATATTAACAGTTATGTTTTAACAAAATTAATTTTAACGAAAGTGAATTGTTTTACTTTAACAACTTTCATATACAATTTTAAAAAAGAAAAAAAAACATTTGAATGCAATTATTTCGCAACGTCTCCCAGGAAAGACATTGTCGACGGAGTTGGTGGCAATGCCAAATCTCTCGTGCGGAGAGAAGTTATGAGTAAAAGAACAAATCCGACCATCGTCCAGCATTCAAAGGATTTGGCGGATATTGTCGGAAACTTAATTCAGAATACCAAAGTCCTTCATATTTGACAATCGGATATAACATCCAAAATAACGGATATTAACCCTTGAGTTACTTTGTTTCCGGTACCAGGAATACGAAAAATTCA
This sequence comes from Hylyphantes graminicola, assembly GCA_023701765.1. Lineage (NCBI taxonomy): Eukaryota > Metazoa > Arthropoda > Arachnida > Araneae > Linyphiidae > Hylyphantes > Hylyphantes graminicola. The sequence continues at coordinate 23,760,134 of CM043122.1, forward strand.
CCATGTTAAATGTGACTCTGGCAGTCACATTGAACTGTTCAATACAGTTATATAAAAATTGTGCTTGCTATTGTTGTGTAATTTGCAATATGGTAGGAATAATTTTTCACTACAATAAAACCCACATTAAGTTTGCAGTATATAAATGTTCTACGAGAAAAAGGGTAAATAGTTCTCATTTTCGAGTGCGAGAATCGAATAAAAAAAGGTGTTTCACATTCAATAAACAATTTTATTTGTTATTTCAAGACATAAATTTATTATTTTTATTAGTTTAGCTTCAGTTAGAGGGTATTTTAATTATTTTTCCCTTCGATTTTGACGTAACAGGGTGCACGAATGTCAGGGTCAAAGGAGGAGCCAATCAGAGTAGGCGAAATTTCGGCGCCAGCTGCGTTGTTTACCCAGTTTCCTTCGCGCAGTACATTTCTCTGCTGCAAACTTAAGGTCGGTTTTAGTGTAGTTGAAAATTTAAGAATAATATTTAAAATTAGCAATTGAACTTTTATATTTTTATAAAAAATTAAATATAAAAAAATGTGCTTCACCAAAGTTAAATAATAAATAATTGTGTATTTAAATATGTCACTAAACTCCTATATTTATTTATTTGCTAACCAAAGTGTTTATCATTAAAAATATTAGGATTTTAAAAACTGAACTGCAAATCAATTCGCACGCTGTAACACACGGAAAGTTGAGTGCAACACACGTGACGGCGCTATTTATTTTATTGTAGTCTGACTATTTGTAACTCAGATTTCCAACGCCACTTTTTTTAAAGCTTGTTTACTTAGCTTGCTATTGATATTTTTTATTTTCATGAGTATTTGCATAATTCGCAGAATTATGCAAATAATAGAAGAAGAAAAGAAAATAACCCTGTTAAATGGAAACACTCGTGACGCGAAATGAAAAAATTATATCTGCGTAACTTTTTAGTTTAAAAAGATTCCGATTAGCTTAATAAGATCATTAAACATCTGAGAAAAGATATAAGTTGTCATTTTATTTGTTTTATACTGCTTTGAAACCAAAAATGTAACAAATATACTGAAAATGTGGTCCGAATGTAACACACGGAACGCTGGAATGCTCCAAAACTTTTTATCTTTCATACTTTGGGGGGGGAAAAAAATGATGTTGTTGTATTTTGACCCATAATTCCCCCATATGACCCAAGTTCTTAATAATTATTGCATTGAATTAATAATTTATGAAGTCAATAATTGTAAGAAGTCAATAATTGTTCTAAAAATCCTATTGAAAAAAATTAGTCTCAAATTATCGTCCAGAATTAAAAGAAACATTTGAACGGGTTTGTTTCACTGAGGATCTGGCAATATCTCTACGGTCTTGTTTTCCTTTCTCTCGAATTACTTTTGTTTTAGAGCTGTAAGGAGCCTAGTGGTCACGATCTCGGACTCCAGATCGGAAGGTTGAGAGTTCGAGACCCGGTGCCACTGAAGACTTACCGAGTATATGCGGAGTACGTGCTCGTAAAATCTGTCGGGTCCGAAAGTCTTGTAATCGGTCATTGCGCAGTTCACCATGGGTACAGGTTCCTGGAGAAAATTTCCCTCCCCTTCAGGGACATGTCTAAGTTGTGGAGGTGGCGACATATGGCAACATCTGTCATATGTGTTTGTGTGTGTCTTGTGTTGTCCTACTTGACGATGGCTTATAAGCGGGTCCTTGCGACCAAGCACACAAGCCTGAAAATATATGTCAACCAATCCAATTACTTTTGTTTAGGTTGGTAGAGATAATCAGGTTTGTGCTCTGACCAAGCAAACTAACCTGAATATACGTCTGCCAACCAACCAATTTGAGCAAAATAAAAGTAATTCGGGAGAAAGGAATACAGGACCGTAGAGCTATTGCCAGATCATCCATAAAACAACCCCAATAAGAGCGTTAAATCATCTGAAACATTCTCATAACCTTGTTTTGTTAATTTGCATCATTAATATATTTCAAATAGTGAAAAAAATGCTCCCCGAAACCTTCAAAAGTGAACGAACAAACAAACCAAACGTGAAAAAGAGCGAAGGGAATCGAGGTGTGAAGTTGGGAAGTTTACGTCACGTGAAAAATTATCATGAGCAACGTGAGGAATTTAGCTTTAACTGTATCCAGTAACCATAGTTACGGATTGCGCACCTACACCTAGTAGTAAACAAATAACATTTGAGTGGACTCTGGATATTATATTATAGAAATAGAAAGTCAGAAGTGTTCAACCAAACCTAGCATTTGACACTTTTTTAAATGTATGTCTAAATTGAAGTAACTATAAAATTATATTTTCCTTTTGTGGATTTTCTAAATATTTGTAGTATTCCTTAAATTTTCAATGTATGTATTTTCGTGTGGAAGTATTGCTTCTGTTATTTGTGGGATAATCTATTCTGGTTTGTTTGGTTTAACAATATATTTTCTGGGTAAAGAGTACTTCAGGGTGCCCCTTGGCGATTTTTGTTTCGCGCCAATCCTGTTCGTGCGGAACACCGTGCAAACAGTAATGGCGGCCAAAACATAATAACTAACTAACTTCTGAAATTACACATATATACTTTTGAACATTCAAAAATAACGCTCCAATATAAAGCAATCATAATCACGATTACTAAACGAAACTTAAACTGAATACGTATTCTTTAAAATATAGACATTCTCATTAAAGAAACAACATAGCCCAGCTTGGCGAGTTTGCCTCAGGTATAGTCTAAACATTTTCTGTGGTATCTCCTCAAAAAATATACCTACATTTAAAAAAAAAAGTAAGTTAATAAGTTGCCCAGGTGTGCAACTTGATATGACAACTATTTCCTCTAATGAGACTATAATAGATATAGTCTGTTCGTTTTCATGCATATCAAGAGTCATATATTCTTAATTATATGCTATATATTTCCGTTAGTTATGTCAAGAATCCTAAACTAGTGTAACTTTGACTCAAGCTTTTTGTGGCCTTAACTGGTATTATTAAAATATACCCAATTTTCAAATTTTATTTTGATAAGAGACTGTATGTGCTGACTAACAAGTTAAATATTTATAAAGTAGAAAGATTCTACAAGGTTTATATATATGGTCCAATTTTACCCTGCAAACAAAGTAGCATTATTCGACACTTTCCTTATTTGAAAGGTAAGGCTCTATTTGATTGAAAAGAAAATAAGCTATGCTATTTTTTAAAAAAATACATTTAATCTTTTTTTTTTAAATAATGCATAACTAATTTCAGAAAATTGTTAATGATGTTTGGTTTATGAACTTTTTATCTTGTTTATATGCATTCGGAAACATTGCAGTTTGACTTACAAGTTCAGTTTTGGCGACTGCTGTTGCAAGGTTCCTTTTCAGAAGTTGGAATTGCAGTTTCTACGAAATTCTTTTTGCAATGTCTCTATGAGAATTTTGGAGAGGTTTTATTACTGTTAGATTAAAAGTTTGAAAATGAGGGGACTTGTCACTTTTTCCTTGCTAAAACATACACCACTCTCTATGTGGTAAAAGGAACTTTATTTTACCTCACCCCTTCCCTTCCCTATGTTAAAAAGTAACATAATTTCAAAAAATTAATTCAAAATTCGAATTCTGTATCCAGATTAAAGGTTGCTTCATATAGTCCAAAAATAAATATCTTCCTAACTCCCTAAAATAGATAGTTATGCACTTGTTGGTTTGAAAATCCTTTTATAAGTAATAGTGATTGTGTACCTCCCATTAAATAAGTTGATTCAGCAGTAGAATTAGTTAATTAAGCAACACAAAAATGTAGAACAATTATGTCAATAGATAATAATATTTATTTTGTGCTAAAGCTATTAGAATTACAGCTCAATAATTACTTTTACATTCACACACCAATTAGTTTGATGCTCATATAAGAAAAATAAGTTTAAGCATTGTTAGTCTGATTGAAAATACAAAATAATAATTAAATTTATTCACACAATGTAAAAAATAATATATACTGCCACAGGTAATGTGTAGGTGGAATGTAATGTTAATCTAAAAAAAATGTAGTGGAAAAGTGTCTAATCAGTAATTAACTTTTTTTGTAGGTAGGTAAAAAATATCGCTAAATGTCACACTGTTATATTTACTCAGGTTCTCCTGATCATTTGAATATACTTTAATAGCTTAGCTTTGGTATAGGTTTGTTTCGGAACCCATCCTCCTGCCTATTTCTACCTCTTTACGCAAGTCTTGCAACACATAAACGACATATTATAGGAATAAACCTCGTTCAAGTGAAAAGGTATAACATAAATCCATAGCAGCTTCATTACACTTGTAGGGTCTAGTTGCACAAAGCTCACAGTCTTGAAAGTGTAACTAAGTTATAGGGTCTGGTCTGTTGATTTGCAACATAAACCATTTGAACTTGTAATGGCCAATAAATACGCCACACTCTATTGAATGATTATGATTCAGTTTTTTACTGAAATGTAATTTAAATATAATATAAGTTATGTATATTTTTAAAGACTTCAAACATTTTTACATCAAACAAACAAAATAAATAAATTAAACACTGAATTCAGTTTAATTTAAGGATATTTTTACCATAATTCAAATGATTAGTTTAAATTTTAGATTTTGAAAATTTATTCAATAATGAAAGTTTGATATAAATTTATTTTCTAAAATGAAGGATTTACTAAAACCTATTTTTTTTCTCAAATACTTATTTTGAGTGCACTAATTGTGCTATTTATTTCTATTATTTTTAGATTATCAGATAGTTTTAAAACCCTTAACATATTAAAAAATAATATAATTTCAGGTCGTTTTGGTAGAATTAATGTTCCACTAGAGAATGAGGGTTATTTTTTTTACTAGATTTACAATTTTGAAATGTTGTTAAATGACTAGGCTGACAAACCAGTTGGCACCCAGTGCAATCATATACCCAACCATGTATACAATATCAAGATTTTGTTTTTGGTTGAATTGATACTGCACTTGGCCTTGTAATTTTGAAAAATGGGCAAGTACGTTTAAAGATAAGCCAGTTTATTTGCAAGATTAGGAAGGCTTAGGAAATGAAGAAAGAATTGTGGCCTTATTAACATAAAGGCTAAAACAACAACAGATCATGTTAGCTCTATTGTATGACACTTTAAAACACAGCGCAACATGACACTGTAGTTTAGGCCCAAGATTTTGATGGGTGTTTAATTTTTCAAACAAATGTAATAAAATTTTAAAACGAACCAACACTTGCTAATTTGTAGCCTATCCGTACTCAGAAAGTCTTAAGTTAAATATATATTATATCTTTCTATTTGCCCCTGATAATTATTACTTGTTTTTATTAACCTTATTACAAGCTTAATCTGGAAAAAAAAATTAAAAGGTTTCGATTCACCCCTTTCTGTGAGGTGAATGAAAACTCCCACTAAAAATACTAAAAAATGATGCATGAAAGCTGTTTAAAATGTTATGTTTTTGCTTAAATTGCAAAAACAGAATAAAAGCGAAGTTTCTTGTTAAGATACCAAAAAAAAAGAGATAAGATTTAAGATTCAAAAAGTTGCTTTTTTTAACCTTCAAAATTGTTACTGTTACAATAATTATGATTTACCCTTGTTTTACTGTAATAGTTTAGAATAATTGCTCACAATACAAAGTGATTAAATTGTATATTGCGATTGAATATAAAAGGATGCTAGAAATTAGCATCGAGAGGTGTAATCAAATGCTACACTAATAACTCTTTTAGTGGTAGCACAAGGTAAAAATAATTTTGTCTTAGAAATCTCTGTATTCTTCTTTTAAAAGAAGAAGAAATCAAATTTGGAACAATTAAATTTTATGACTTTCCTAATTTCTTATTTGTTAAAAAATTTTCATTCTCACTTTATTTTTTCATGACTTTTTAACATTATTTTCAGATTAATTATGGGAGATAAAAATGAATATCTGAAGGAAATTTTGCCTACAACTGGATTACTTTTTCAAGAAGAATTTCAATCCTTTGTACTGAGTAAGCCGAAACTTATACCTTTAAAATCTGTTACTCTGCAAAAGTTGGAACACATGCAGCAAGAAGCTGAGAAAAAAGCCAAGGAACAAATGTCTAAAGCATCAGAAACTGGGGACTAATAAAAAATTTTCCAATGTCAGAATAACCATTAAAAGATATTTTATGTAGCCTTTTTTTTTATTGTTTTCCACAATATGAAAAATTGTGTATTTTATTTATTTTTTTAAATTATGCCTTTTATTATTTGTCTAAATTAAATTATGAAAAAATAAAAACATGTTATAAAGAAGTGGTTTTAATTTTACTATAAGATGTATACTTGTACACAAATTTAATTACAAGATGGCACTTTTAGAGTGAGAGAAGAGGATCAGTTAAGTGTTTTAATCAACAATCTCTTATTTTCTTTTAAAAGTGCCACCCTCTAGAATAAAGAGTAAAAAGGATTTTTTGCAAATGCTAGAAAAACGATAAATTAAGCAAATATTGTATTACCCCTATGAAGCCTTTGGACACTATAAGCAATAAGCATGTTTATTGGCATATGTATTAGCTTGATTTCAGTGACTTTACACTCCATAAAAAGCACCCGAAACTCTGAGTGAAGAAAATTTTATTTTCTAGGTAAAGTTTTTGAAAGCAACTTTCACTATCCGATAATTCCACACCTTCTAGGCTTAATTTTCTGAGGATAGGGTAGGGTAGGCACATATATATTCCGACTTGTGTGTTTGATCACATACAATTTTCTGAAGATTCTCTTTAGTAGTCTTCAAGACCATTTGAAAGTTTCTTCAGGTGATACTATTCAAAGGAGACTTTGATAAGAACCTCATTTATTGGGTAGGGATTTCAGGTTCGCATTTAAATATTTTCTTGGAATTATATTCTAGATCCTTAAATACTGACTTTTGTGTCAAACTAAGAGCAATAACAAAATAATATAATTTCAGTAATGTTGAGGATATAGGGGTATTATTGCTTTCTTTATATACCACTGGGGTAAGTAAGTTTTATTATACACAGGTTTCCTAAACAAAAGGTTCAAGCACATTTATCTGTAACTCACTACTAATTTTAGCGTGAATTTCTATTTGATTGAGCATTCAACTCGAATGGGATTGCAAGAGGAAAAATTATTGCACATTTTCAACCACAAGCAGCTTTTAGATCGAACACAAAATAAGACTTGTAATTAATGACAAGTTTCAGCCCTGAACCAGCTGGTATCAATGTTTTGTGATTTTTGAAGTTTTTTTTGCTTGCTGTATTTGAACTTTTAAATAGATTTTAAATATTTTTGTTATCTCAAAAGTTTCCGATTAAAAATATTCTACGATTTTGATGTGTATATAAAATATAGTTTAGTTTTGGGGGGATTTGGTACATGGAAATAAGTCTCTCATCTATAACTTTCTATTAATTATTTTAATGAAAAATCTAGCATGGTCAAAATGCATTTTGATTTCATTTAGAACCCCCTTTTTTAGTCAAATAATTATATCTGATACCATGCACACTTATACCCATTTACAACAAATAACTTGTTGATATTTGATTTCTGTAAACATTTATTAACATTCTTGGGGTGAATGCTATTAAGGCTATACTAAGATGATAAAACACTTTAACTGTTACATGTAATATTTGTGTCATGAAGTCGGGTATCTAATCATAAAAAGTTATAAAATCTTAATCACAATTAACTCAAAAGAATGTTTAAACACTGTTTCTGACACTCAATTTTATTTAAAGAACTATTTCTAACGCTAAAACTTCTGAAATAATGAGTTTGTAAAAAAAGTACCCTTAAGACTGTAGTTAAATTAAATGTATGGCAGATACAAATAATGGACAAACACATTTTAATTTAATAACATCAGCATTTTATTATGAATCAGCAATACTAGATATATTATATAGTGAAGTTGAAACAAATAATGGACACACATTTGTACAGAAAACGATTTAGATATAAAAATATTGCTATAAAATATGTACATAATGAAACTAAAAATGACACCAATGAAAAATTCCTTGCACAAAAATGCATTAAGAAATGTATAACCAATAATTGTTGGAAACATATTAAATATTTAACAACCCTTTGCTTCATTCTAATATGTATTTTACCAGGACAATCAATTCATTTTAAATAATTGCACATATATTGAACACTTCTCCAAAATTTTCTATAAATAAAATCCAACCTACATATACATGGCCCCAAAAAAATTTCATCGGTCACCTACCAACAAGTCATCATAAAAACAATACTTTTTAAAAAATAACATTACACGACTGCAACAAGCACCTTTTTGATCAACATGCAGTTCATACTAATATTTAAAAACTATCAAATATGTTTAAGGTCAACATAATTAAATTTTTTTACAAATTTTACCAACATTTCTTGATATTTTAACACATCTATAACCAAATTAACTGGGATGGAATTATTTCATGTCTCTCAAAAAGTTGACACATGCATGAAGAAATTTATGATGTACCCAAATGCATGGGAAAATCTGTACAATTATGAAAAATACTTCAGAGAAATAATTTTTTAAATTCTGTTGTTTTTTCATAAATATATTCAATCTAGATTTTTTTAAGGAAATCTTGTGATGAAAACAACCTCAGGTTTTTCAAATAATTTAAATTCTGGAAATTAAAAACAAGTAGGCGTGACACACGCTATGCTATCATAAGCTATAGATGTACAAAATAAAGCTTGAAACACCAGTATGTCCAATTGATGAAGTAATTTTTTCTTCAAGAAAAATAGGTCCATCCTAAATTTACAATTCTTTGACGGACTTTCTAAGTCTCTCAGAAGTGGAAAACTGAAGACTTGTAAAGCAAAGTTGGAATAAAGGAACTTTAATTGACAAGATAACCTTTTTTGAATTCACATATTTTCAGTTTTACAGTTTTTAAAACAATTTATTAAACTGAAAAACATGTGTTCCCTGTGTGTTTAGTTCATGAGAACATGTCAAGTATTAGAATCTTCTGGATCACATGACTGGAGTAAAGCTAATGCATCTTTTACAGCATGGTAGATTATGTTTTTTATCTGAAAAAAAATTAAATTAGTTATGTAATTTCAACTTATTACTATTTGTGCACCAGATATACACTTGAATAGGGGAAATAAACAACATCATCTTTAAAAAAAAATGTAAATAGATTAGAGAATTCCAAACACTTAAATTTGATAGATTAAAACATTCAAATGCTTAAATTAGCTGTTCCTCTTAGCTACTTTTGAAAACAATCATAATCTATTAAAACACTTAACTTCTTATTAAACACGAAATAAGATACAAATGAATAAACAACGTTATATTTTTAGTATTGTTAGATATTTGTTGACACAGTAACAATTTAAGTTATGCAACTTTTCATTTTAGCTCTCCTTAAAGGCAATTTCCTACTTCGTATTTGAAGGATACTATGCAAGTATAAATTTTGACAATAATTTAAAAAAGAAGCCATTTTTTAGAGTTTGAATTTAGTAAAAAAAAATCACAAAACTAAACTGAATATAACATACTTGTATTCTATCATCATTATTATTTATCATGGCATCTGATAGGTTTCGAATCTCTTGAGTAAGAAAAAAACTGTGACCAACACTTTCTGGGGACACAAAGTCTTCAGATACTTTGACACAGCTAAATATATTCATGACCTAAAATCAAACAATTTAAAAATAAAAACTTAATATATTTGTAAGAGTGATGCTTTAGTTCACTGTAAAACTTCTTCAAATATAACTAGGTTACTCATAACTACAAAGCTTCCATTTGATTTTTTTTTGTTTAACTGGGAATACTGAGAGAATACTTGGGGGAAACATTGATCGTTTGATGTGCTTTTAAACAACAAATGTTTAAGTAAAATGTATGGCAGATACAAATAATGGACTTCAAACACATTTTAATTTAATAACATTGGCAATTTAATACGAATCAACAATATTAGATACATTATATGATAAAGTTGAAACAAATAATGGTCACCCATTTGTACAGAAAATGATTTAGATATAGAAAATATTGCTATAAAATCTGCACACAATGAAACTAAAATGATGCCAATGAAAATTCCTTGCACGAGATGCATTAAGAAATGTACAACCAATAAGTGCTGGTTGAAAACATTAGATATTAAAACTTTTGCTTCATACCAATATGCATTTACCAGGACAAAAAAAATATATCTTACTTGATGAGGAGATCCTGCTGGAATGAATATGGCATCACCAAAACACTGTGCAATTGTATAAGGCTCCACACCATACTCTTTAAATAGTCTATTTCTGAGCTTTTCATCTAAATACCATTCTTGGTTGTGAATTGGATCATGGTGGGGATTCAGTTTAACTCCTTGTTCTTCAGAAACCTAAAATAAATTTAGGAATTTAGAATTTAAAGTAACAAAATATATTAAGTTCCCCTATGTTGCAGCAATATTTAAGGGAACACAAAAATTTGGAAGCTGAAAGAGGTTTATTCTACAAAGCATGCCCAATTAGAGTTTCACATATTTCCTTTAAAATATAAAGCTAAAAGCCACCGAACCTATTTTACAAGTAGGTATAAAACTAAAATTATATTCAAGACAACAAATGTTTTACTTATAAACTTAAGTTGATAAAATATATAAATTTAACAGGATTTTTATACATTTTAATAGCTAGACAAAAGTTTTATTTAAAAAAGATTACTTTGTTCAAGAAATCACGAATCTTATCAGCATCCTTTGCATTATAAACATGCCAAATAGCACCAGGATTGCTGTTCTTATCCTTTGCTCGTTTTCTCATAAGAGGATCACATCCACATTCTTCTAATATTTTGAGAAGTTCTATAAAACAAATAGGTTTTTAAGTATGCAAACATTACACAATTTTAAAAGGAGTATAAGTGTTGAAAGGCATACAACTAAATCACTAATTATAAAAGTAATGATTTATTATCAAAAAAATAATGCATTAAATCTTTAATACTTTTAAACCTAAAAGGTTCTAAGGCAGATACAATTTGCACCTGCACAATTTTCTCATTCTCAAAAACCTTATGCAAAAACCTTTCTCTTTTCTTACGCCCAAAGTGTGCCAATTTTAAGTGTGCAGCTCTTATGATTCGAGCTGTAGAGTAGTTTCAAACAGACAGCCTGACAGATGGATCAATGTTCAAGAGCCACTTTTTTTAAATCGGCATCCTCCAAAACGTGTGAAAAAACAAAATCTCTATTTTGTATTTTTAATCTAATATTTTACTGTACAATCTGTTTAAATCATGCTTTGCAGCTTTGAGGTTACTGTTATACAAAAATTTCAAAATAATTTTACCTGTCCCTAGTTCTTCTTTGCCATCTTGTGGAACAGAAACATGTGCTAAAATATTAACAGAATCACTAACATCAAGGTGAAGGTTAGTAGAACCTTTGCCAAGTGAGGAACTTATACCTGAAATAACAAAACGTTTTTTTAAAAAAATCTCTTTTGAAAAAGCATTAAGAGGCTAAAATTTATAAACCTAATGCATTTCAATTGCAAACATATCAAATTATACATTTCCTTGAGAAATAAAAGTACTAGCAACTTACCATATGCATTATACATTCTAGGACCAAGATCAGGTTGAACAAAACACTCAGGTAGCCGACTTGCCATGTTAAAAACTCCTTCTCTGTGCGTATATTGTGGTAGAGGAAGGGCTTTCATTAAGTCATCATACCTTGTAGGCAATACGTCAGAAAATTCTTCAGCAGGTGGCCAATCAAGTAATTTTAAGATTATTGATTCTCCATCTTCATCTCTCATTCTCTCTAAAATAGCAGAAGTCCAAAATGTTTAATCACCAAATGACGTATAAACGTAATTTTCTTTAAAAAAAAAAAGCATTTATAAATAATTTATAAAGCATATATAAAGCATTTATATACATGCATAAACAGTTCACAGTTTCTACTTATTTTACATTTTAAAAACAAACTCCAAACGACTGTTTTAGCACTTTTAACATATTTTTCTGATATATTTATTATGTCTTCTTGGGAAAATTAAATTAAAAGATATGAAGTAATATTAATATTTTTTTATTTTTTAACCCATTTTCCTCTTTAATCATAAACCTCATTAATGTGGAAAAGTGTCAAGACCCTAATGCCGAGAAAATCAGCATTTTCTAAAAGTACTAAAGCTAGTAGATCCCGAAACTAATTAAATTTAAAAATCTCACAAGATCAGTTAATATAAAAATACTGGATATCCTAAAATAACAAAAATGTACAGATTCTAAAATCATGAAGCTTGAGTGATCATAAAATTTGATTATCTTATGATCACAAATGTCTGAAAATCCTTTAAAATGCTAGTGACCTTGGAAATCAAGCAATACTAAAATTGCCAAACATGCCCATACTACAAATGTTGAACTACAAACCCAGCAAACAGCACTTTTAGAAGACTCTGCTCAGTATTTTTTTAATTATTAGAAACCAGGTATATTCTAGGTTTTCAAAATGCTGTATGAATTTTGAAACATATTTTTACATTACATCTAATAACCAACCTTAAATGGTATTATTAAATGTAATAACTCATAATAGAAGAATTTTAATTCCACAACATTCAGTTTGATACAAATTTTATTTTTATAGTTTCTTGCAAAAAAAATTCCCACTTATTTAGATCAATCCTGCGTAAAGTCGTGCTTTCAAGAACAAGGCAAAATTTAACTCTTAAACACAAGTGTGTAAAGTAACATTTTTTGCACTGTTTTATCCTACATTCTTCATTTGATAATAAAAAATTCCATATAAAGCACAAGATAAATTACACTTGTAATCTTTGAGGAACTATTAAGTAACACTTAAGTCTTATATGTACGAGTTAAAGCAATATTAAAAATATTTTTTTTGCATGCGATTTTAGAAACTTATGTATCCAAATCCTGATCCAGCCTTCAGCTCCTATGAAAACATAATTATGCTTGTTTTAAATATAAACTTAAGAATAATATAACAAAGCACTTACTGCCTATATTATCAAATCCTTCCCAAAATTTCTTCATTGGCTGGTTTTGTAATAGAGTTCCACAAGTGCAATTTAGAAAATCTGATTTTTGCTCACCGAATTCTCTTAGGAAACTATCAGGAGACCATAGTGATGGGTCTAAACTTTTACCAACATCTGCCACAACAACAGGCTGTAAAAAATAAGCTTTTATTGCAGCAGAAAAGTATTATGCAGAAACTATAGAGATTTACAATTTGCTTTGCTATTCAGCAAGTTGGAGAAAAGTAGAAAATAAAAAAATATTTTTGTCAGACAGAAAGTATTTTGACTTGCATGTGTTGGTAGAATAAAAAACTATTTTAACCTACATTTCTACTTAGCAAGTTCATTTTGTTTCCATACAGGTTTATTAAATTGGTTTAAATTGTGACATTCATGCACCAGTTTACTTCCACATCAGTCGTCTTTGGACCAACTTTTCAAAATTTTCGTAAAAAACTTTTAGTTCTAAACATGATTTTACAGTGGCTAGACAACCTGTTGACAATTTTTCTCCCAATTATATTTAACCTGATCTGCCTGTTTCACTGCTGTTGCTTTAATGGTCCTTTAGAGCCAAACATTAACAAGTCATCTTCACTTAGCATATTAAGGATAAATTAAAGCTTTTGATTCAGTATGTATAATTTTGTCTTGATGGTGTGTAACTTTCAAACAAATAATGCAAAAGCTTAAGAAAATTTTGTGTACTACAAATTTTGTATATCAAGTAATTTGCCAACAGCAACAATGGAAGAATTTTGAAATTCTAAGACAGGAAAAAATCTCAACAATCTAAGATATGACAATTTGCTAAATTCAAATGAACTTAAAATCAGAAAATATACAATATAAATGCTTAATGTCAAATTACTTATATCAGAATTCAAAGCATATTTTAACATGCAAGTTTTTCATGCCAACAATGTTATTAAAAATATATTTAAAGAGTGCTTATTAATAGTAAGTTATAATACCTGTCCCCTTTTCCATTGCTCTTGAAATAATTGCATGTTCCCAACATGACTAGGGTCTTTTAATAACAGTATCTTTCCTTGTCCGAGCCAGGTATGTGGAATTTCAGGATATAACAGTAAACTTTCAGCAAGTATACAGGTTCTGACAGGAGGCATATCTCTACCAGATTTATGCTTTTGATATCGACGAGTAAAATGTAGTAGTTGCTTTTCATTACATTTTTTGTCCGATTTCCTAACTTTTTGTTCTATGACGCATGATATGACTTCATCTAATGTGCTCGTTAAAGTCTTTTGAGAAGTTGAAGGATTACCACTATTTTTACCTCCCATTTTGCCAGTGGGTCGAATCAAAAGTTCCCTTAACGTAGAAAAGTTCTCATTTTTTTCATCATCACTTTCAATAGAAGCATCAGGATTGCTTTCTTGGTCTTCCGAAGACTTTTCATCATCATCCTTTTCCCTCTGGTCATCAGATGCTTTTGAAGAATTTAAAGCTACATCAGCTAACCAGCTGAGAGGAGATCCTCCACTTTCTGAGCTATAACCTCCTAATCCCTCTTCTGATTTTACCACACCATTCATAGCATTTTTATTGGTCTTTTTGCTAGTCTTCTGAATGTCAGAAGACCCATTAGCATCTCGAGAGTCTTTATCTGATGAAAAACATTTAGTCACAGCACTCATAAGCTAAAAAGAAAAAGTATGTAAAATAAATGCACAGCAAATTATAAATATAAAGGCATCGCTATATTTTACAAATATTTGTGAAATTAAGAAACATTAGGTATTGAAATTTAAAACCAATTGTTTTTATATACAAGCAACATTAACAATTAAAACAATAGATTAAAACTAAAGACTTTTAAAAAATGTGAATCGTCACTTAAGTTTACACATGTGCTAACTAACTTTACTAACGGTAGAAATTTACTGAATGGTAACTCTTGGCAAACTTTCCAAAATAGCTCCAAAAGTCGACTGAAAACCCAACCGAAATAATAGGTTTGAATTATCGTGGCATTAGAGAGGAGAGCCGAAAACGTGTTTTCATTTAACACTAGCTGTTCGGAAAACATCGTCGTTGCGAAGTCAAAGAATTCGAATTGAAAGTCGAAGTGAGACGGTTGCAGCAAAAAAAATTAAAAATCGCCAAATCCGAAAAAAAAAAACGCACCAACAGTTACCGTACAGAAAATCTGATCTTTTCACAACAATTAGATAACACATATGGGAACTGGCGAAATATTCTTGCATTGCTTAGCACAACTTAAATCTTGTGAGAGGTAAAAATTAAAAAATACATTTTACCCTCACTTGAAATTTATTAAAAGTGTAGAGGAGTCAGGTGTTTATCATTATTTTAATAATAACTATTTATTTTTAGGTTTGTTTGAATTTTTGACAATCAGTGACTTCACTATAATATCTGGATGATTAAAGTACAAGAGAAAAACGTGGTTTTACTGTGTGTAAAATTTACACAAAAAAGGCATTTTTAAGGCCTGTTTAACTTGGAGTCAATGCTTGAAAATTATAAAGTGAATCACTCAACAATAACTTCTGCTGAACACGATATAATATTTGGTTCCTGGTCAATGGACTTAACAATTTTTTTTATAATGGACTATTAATTCCAATAGAAAAAGTGGCTCTCGGCACAAATACACACACAATACTAGTCTTAGCAACCGAGTAATTTGTTACATATGGTAAATTTAATCGGTATTAGGCTCATATTCAATAGGTGCCAGGAACAAAACCGGCTATTCTGTACAACTTCAAGTGAAACAGTAGACATCGCACCATCTGACAACATTCATGCAACTGTGTAAAAAAGCTTAAGACTCAAAGCAGGCAGCATCAATTGTTCCTCCTCTGATTCACTGAAAAGGGAGTACTGTTGTGATCAGAACAAATATCCAATACTAGATCTCCCTACTGAATTATTTGTCGCAGACCCTTTGGCAGTATTGGGCTGGCATGAAAGAGGCATTTGGATCAAAACCAGGTTGACCTGTACCTCTTCAAGAACAAACTGTACAAAAAAATGTTGCTAATTCCATTTAATTAATGCTTCAATAAATACTATAAATGTAACTTAAAAAAAAATTCAGACGCATTTTTAATATAGATTGAAATAAGTGTTTATATTAAGAATGACTCGCCCATTATGGTTTGGTCGTTTGATTTAAGAACTTCTTCAGCAGAAAAGGGTATTAACTTAAGGAATGTTTAAATAACATAATACAAAAAACAATGTTCAACCTTGCATATGCCATTAGTTGAGCTCCGACTGTCGTTATCACAATCATATATTCCACAGTTACAATAAGTAGGAATATTCCACTTTCTACGTATTTCATGAAGAGCTTTGCCAACATCCCACAATGCAGTACCAGCAATTATCTGAGTCAGCATTAATTTCTCTTGTTCATGTGGTTGTCTATTTGAACAAAACAGCCATCGATAGTCATCACGGTCTTTGGCAGCTGAATCTTCTAAAAAATGAAAAATATATATTAAATTTGCTGAAGTTATAGCAATTTTTATGTTCAGAATATTTTATGATAGAATAATTTTAAAAAAAAACAGGATAGGCACTAATTATTCTCCAATGTTAAGCTGTGATGTCTACATTAGAAACATGCATTTCAAAGACAAATAGTTTTACCTTTTGGCAGTCCATTTTTCCGTAATTTGTAGCAGTCAATGCATACTACAAATCCACATTTATGGCAAACCCAATGGATATTGAAAAGAGTTGTTTCACAAACATCACACATTTCACGAACACCTTGAACAACTTTTTTCCACGTGACTGTACTGTCTAAAAATTAATAAAATCTTTTAGTTAAAAATTTAAAATATAATTCAACTATATTTATTCAGAAATATGGCTATTGAAGGGTAAATTATAACAAATGCAATAATTCATACTAGTTAAAACAGGATAAAATATAAACTTAATCTGTTTCTAGTGTTCATTTTTAAAAACTTATTGAATGGGATGTGCAATGCAGCACAAAATTATCCAGAATTATCGAGAAGATTGATTCTAGATTAAACAATTATAAATATTTGAAAACATAAACAATGTAAAATATCAAAATAATGTCTTTAATAAAATGAATTCGAAAAAAATAATAATAATGTTTTAGGAAAGACTTTTTTTAAAAAAATTATACTAGAAGTTATGCATAGTGTATATGAACAATACTGCATGACATTTCCTTAATAATAGCAATTTTTTTCAACAATGTTTTAAGTAATGTTATTGTTCAATATTAAACAGATACAATATATGCAATTTAAATCATGTAGATAATTCACCTTTTCTCTTAAATTAAGAAATACATCCTCTGTGCTATAAATATTTTGCAAATGGCAAAACTTGCTTCACATTTTCAAGTGTATGCAAACTATAAAGTTTGGTATAGAATAAATTTTTATTGTTGAAAACTGATGATAGATTGGTACTATAGTATTTGATATATGTTTATGAGAATAATAATAAATGAAATTAGAAAGAGGCTGCGAACTTGAAGGATTAAATAATTTATTAAAAAAAAGAAGCAAAGGTGTGGTAGATCTGTAAAAAAATATGAAGCCCTTAGTTACGACTTAAAAAGTTACATAAAGAGGCATCAAATCACAGTTAAAAGCATATCTCCGAAATGGATATCAATAACAAAGAAATAAACAAGTTGATTTGAGCAAAATTCACTGAATAATGTTGTATTTTTTATAATTCCTGCATGTAATTCATGGTTTCAAAGATATATTTCAATAAATTAGTCTGGTTTTAAAATGGAAACTATTTACATATATGGGGTTCTCTCAATAGAAAATAGAACATATACACTTAATCTAATTTGATTGGTGCCCAGCATCAGATCAGTCATGAAACCTGCAATCTTGTTAAATTGCAAGCTCTTTAAGACTAGTAAATTGTATTCCATCAGAAATCAGCAATACAAATACAGGGTGGTCCAAAAGTAGCCTTACTGTTAGTTAGGTATACAGTTATTTATACAGCAAGTTATTTTTCGAAAGCATGTCTGGTGGTCAGTCAGTTAATTGCGCCTTATCTCACAGAACTGTAATTAGGATCGTCAACAAGAAGGCCTCATAACTGAGCGGTACGGTTTAAGGCTCAGCGGGTCCATCAGACGTTGCAATGTTGATCTAGGGATAATCAGCTCCCGAGACGCTTGATGAGTGGACCGACTTCTTTTTATGTTTATGAATGTTATGCTACACACTGTCTCTGCATTTTCATACTTTCAGATGGTCTTAAGGATACACCGTCGGTGTTCCTAATGCAGATTCCCAGCAAAGGTTTACACTTATAAACAAAAGCACAAATTTTCCAAAAGCACAACAAATCATTTTATAAGATAGCTGGCAGATGGCAAGATTCGAAGTTTCATACTCTGGAAACATTATTTGCTTATTCCTCCAGCAACAAATAGATATTCCAAAGCTATCTCGAAACTAAACCAAACAAAGTCCACGAACATCTACTCTTTGGATAAGATGAGCTATAGTGCGTTTTTATTTTAGCCAACCAACAAAACTAGGCACAACTATGCAAATACCTGTTCTAAATAACTCAAAGTTATTACCTAAGGTATATCATTAACTGTAAAGGCTACTTTTGGGCCACCCAGTATATGTAAACTATCAAAATCTTAACTTCAAAAATTTTGGAATTGTCTTTTTAAAAAAGGGTTAGTGAGATATTTTGAAAATCTATTTCGAAGAAATATTTTAATTGGGAATGTGCTACTTTCAATGCTAACAGTGTGACATTGCAAGTGAATTGTAAATGAAATATTAAGATGCAAAAAAAAAAAAAATACCAGTAGTTATATGTAACTTTTGAGCTTCTCTCTCCATTTCAACTAAATCACAAAATTGATCTCCAACATGTGTTAGAAGAAATTTTGAAGTTTCCACTTCAATGTTAGCAGGTGGAGATTCAACTGGTGGAAGCCAAAGTCTGAGATCATCTTCTAAAGCATCTGATGGTTCTGAAAATCCTGCACTTAAAATCGTTCCATTTTTTCCATAACGTAGTCTAAAAATAATCAAATAATATTTTTTAGCATAGCAAAACTAAATTTTTTAAACACTATTAAAAAATCCTGTTACTGCAAAAATTCATTTTTTGCAACCAAATTTATAGATATGACAAGCACCCAAATATTTATTGACTTGAAAAATTAATGTTTAATAGATTTTACTTACATAAATATATTCAAACACAAATAAACTTACAAGTGGCATTCACAAGCAAATGGTTCACCACATTCACTTTCATGTTTGAAATATATTTCCAGAGACATCAGTTTTTTTTTACATCCATGACGAACCAAAGCTTTAGAAATTGAAACCAATTACCTACCTGACATTTCAACACATATACTTTAAATATAACATGACTAGTCCAATTGCAGAAACATGTTGTTACCATAAACATACCTTTAGTCTAATAGCCATATTTGCAAAGGTAATAAGTAGTAGCTTTTAAGTATAGTTAGATGGTATTGAAAAGGAATTTTTTTAAAGGAATTTTATTTAAGGCGTCAGGAAGATTACTGTAAAAATAAGTTTCTTAAAAAAAATGGCAATTAAAAAAGTTTTGTAAAACAAATTTTGAACTAACAATCTTCCATAGAAAGAATTTTTTCTAATTTCAAAGATTCAAGATAACAGATAAACAGGAGGGTTAGAAAAATAAAAAGATAAATCATGCTTCAATAGAAAGAAAGATCTCATTTAAGTTGAATCTAAATTTAAAAAATACAAGATTATTTTTCAAGCACTCAGAAAGCCACCTACTTTCTGTATGCATAAAAACGACAGAAGATATTTGGCATCTTCTTGCTACGCTGATGAGGAGTCATGCGGCACTCTCTACATTTGGGTAAACGTGGGGCGACTTCACAACAACCTCCATCTTGCAAAAATGGCTCTCCTGTTTTCTTCAAATGGGCTATTGATGGCTTTTCTGGTGGCTTTATAGGTGTTAGATTCTTTGGAACTGAAAAGTACATATGTATTTATTTCCAAGATATTTTTTAAATTTATTCTACTAAAACTTTAAAAAAAAACACTTTTTTATATAAATTTGATCCCTGATTATAAAACACTATTTCGTACCAAATTTCTAGGCCAATTGCACAACTATATGCAAGCCCTTGGTTTCTTGCCCCACTTGTTCCCAAAGAGTTTACTTGCTTACTGCTGTCCTATTTGCCCATTTTTTGCTCTTTTGTTCCTTACCAAGAAAGGACTTTTTTTTGCTGTTTAAGAAAAAATAAACAGCTTCTTGTGAGAACTCTAGCAAACACAAACTCTTAATCGAACTGCTGAAGAGGCATCTTTTAGATATTTTTTTTAGAAAATTTATTTTAAATATTTGGTCATAATAACAAGAAATTGCCTGTTGGTTGGTTGTATTAGTAACTAGAGCCATAAAGGCTATTAGTGATGTGCCTCATAATTTGTTATTACAATCAAGTGACAAGTCGACACCCGAGCTGGTGCCCTACACAACCTTATAGAAACTTGGCATGTGTCTCAACACTTAGAACTTCCCAGATTTAATGAGCATGCATGTTCTAGTACACTCTGAGTACTTTTGTTGGATTTTGGCTGCATTTCTCGTTTATAGGAAACAAATGTGGGCAATTGGAAACTGGTCAGCAGTCAATGGATACTCAAAGACAGGTAATAGCCGTATGTTCAATGCTTTGCCAACTGGGCAACTTCTGTCAAAGATGACGCCTGTATTGCGGTTTGAAAAAAAAATTAAATGCAACACTTTCTTGTAGCTAAAGATTGGGACATTCCAAAATGGTACTTATAAGAAATGGACTCTGTTGTGAGATAGCAAAATTAGTTATCTACTGCAGTAACAGTTATTTATAACATGGTTAACCAATCAGTTGAATAAAAAATTATACTTACTACCCTTTTTCTTGCATGTTAGCTCAAGCATTACACTTCGACCTTTATTTTTCCGCCCTTTCTTGCGAGAATGTGCACTAGATTCAGAATTCTTCTTCTTTTCTTTATCTTTTTTTGGAGAAGTAGCTTGATCATCCAAGTTCGCATCTGTACCATTTCCAGACTTTGGGCGCTTACTTGAACTTTCAGTAGAGTCTGAAGCATACTTACTTTTGGACTTGCCCTTCCGTTTACCATTTTTTACAACCGATTCCGAGTCAGACTCTGAGCTTGATGACTCATCGTCTATTACAGATTCAGTCTTGATAGATCGATTCTGACTTTCAGAACCATCAGTTTCAATATCTTTTATTTTCACTTTCCCTTCTTGTAAGTACTTATCACAAATAGAATTCTCAAGCAACACATATGGTACAGGTTTACAGTTTTCAGATGATGTTTCTAAAGGTTCAGTTTTGACATTACATGCAACATCCTCCTTAAAACTTAAAACTGTTTCATCAGGAGGTTTTTTATTCAGGAGGTCATTTTCAGAATGTCTTTGTAACCAAGCTTTCTTTAACTTAGGATGAAAATTACTACTTGAATTAGAACTATTGCTGGTGCTTGTGCAAGGTACACTTGGCGTATTTGCAATTTGTTCACTACTTTCTTGGACAATGTTGGGTGGTGAGGTGGCTTTGCCAGAATTGTCCACAACCTGACTGTTTGCAGAACCTTCAGTGGAGTCTTCCACTGAAGCGTTTGCAAGTTGTTTGCTACTCAATTTAAATTTTGTTAAAATACTAGAATAATTTTGAGGTTCAGAGGCAATTTCAGCACTAGAATGAGAGTCTATACGAGTCATTTGTGTTGTAGTTAAGTCTGGCATCATAGGGGGAGTTGTAACAGGCTCTGGCTTGTAGGAAATATTTGACACAATTGGCGATTCAGGATTAGATTTAGCAGAAGAATCCATATGATGGTGAAGCTCTGCTAAAATAGGAGCATTTGACACAAGGTGGGGAGGAGTTACCACTTGACTTTCTCCAGGATTTAAACATAATGTCTGTACTTGTGGCTGAAGTTGAGGAGGAAGTAATCCATCATCAACGGACTTTGGACGTTTCCGGGAAGAAATGTCATCCATCAACTTTCTTTTCACAAGTGGAATACCAGAGTTATCAGAATTCTCAGATTGTGAGTTTGAATGAAAAGGTGATGCCACACTAACTACTGGCAAATGAGGACTACCAGACACAGCATTTAATCGAGGAGAAGACTGATGAGGAGAATTCGGTGCACCAGGATTTGACTGAGTTCCATAAATGTGAGCTGGAGAAGGAGATCTATGACTTGATCCTTGTACATTCACATATGATCGATTAGATAAGTGTGTTTCTTGAGAAGTTACTTTTCCAGAATTATTACCAGGGAGAGGGCCAACAGGTGAATAACTACGTGCTATTCGGTTAGGAGGAAGTGTATATGGAACAGAACTAGGACGACACACTGGCAATCCAGCAGTGATGCCTGCATTTGGACTAACTATTGGGTACTGTTGTGATGGAGGGCTTGTAGATAAAGTAGATGTTTTGGAAGATGGTTGTGAATGCATGAAAGGAGCACTTAAATTTGCATTACTTGAATTATGTGTAGCTGCCATATACATTGGATTGGGAACCAAGCCTTGCTGAATTAGGCTATATGAATACGATGCATTAGAAGATGGAGATGAACTTTTTGAAGTTGTGAATGATGGGGAATAACGACCTTGTAAAGGATTTGAAGAGCATATAGCTGGTTTAGAGTCTCTAGGATCATATTTATGATTCAAATGATTTTTTTCTGGAATGTTTTTTCCATCTCCTTTCACTAGGTTTTGAGGTTGGTCTTGCAGCTGTTGATAATGAGATGCTCCCATTCTTCCAACAGCAGCAGATGTACTTTGGTGTGCAGGAGGAGCAGGGCTGCTGCTATTACTGGAATATTCATAAGGTTTAAAGGCTCCGCCACTACCAACAACAGGCTGATACATCATTCCACTTCTGTCCTGACTGGGATGCATTACTTTTAAGTGTTGTTTAGAGCCTTGACCCCCAGTATGACTAGAGCCAGGAGTCAGAGGTCGCTCAACATAGCCATCTTTGTCTTTTGGCGTTCCTTTCATTTGTCCACTATTTGATATTCTGACTGGTTGAGAACTGCAAGGTAAATTATTACATTTAACATAACGTTAACAAGAAAGTGCGAAATGTTAATGTTTTCAATTTAAATAATAAAAAAACTAACATTTTAGCGATGTTAACTTCTAAATTTGAAGCAAAAAGGGAAGTAATATTTCATTGTAAGAGTTAAAAACGGCTATAATGGCTTTCAGTATAAAATTGAACCAGGTGTTTACTAAATCTTTTAATTTAATGGCTATCTTGTTTTTCGAATTTATCAAATTAAAAAAATACCATTTAGGCAATAAAAATGCGAAATCATGCCATTAAACATGTATTAAATTTATTTCTTTTATAATTTTGCAATATTTTTTGGTTATTTTCACTATTAATTTAAATAAAATTTATGAAAAATCATTGGGGGGAATTTTGTGTATCATTGATTCATTATGTTTTTAATTATTTATACCTGCCTTATTCGTTACCCCTAACACAACTGTTTTCAACTTAACCTTTTTAGTGAAATTTAGTAAATCAAAAGTTCTTTAATTTTATCTTAACTTCTCATACTATAATCCTGAATACCATTATTTTTAAATTAAAAAATGAATTGTGAACAATTCTGCTATATCGTTTGGTATTTATTCAATGCATTAAATTACACATAGATAATATAGGCTATTATTTTGAAATTAAGTTACAAGAAAAAATATTAACAAAACAAAAATTACCTTCCAGATACTTTAGTCTCTTCTCTTGCTTTAAGCTGAGCATGCGTTATATAGGTATGTTGGAAAGGTTGATACCCATATAAACTAAAATTTGTCTCATTCTTTATTTGAGAAACAGAGGAACTAACAGGACTAGGAGCTAAGTTTGATTTCGATGATCCCTGACCAGGAATTTGAGGAGCTTCAGGCTTTGATCTTCCTGATCTTGGCTGCAAAATTTCAATAAAATTAAATTAAATAAAACTAGAAACTGAAATAAACTAAACTTCAAGTTAAGAAAGTAATTTTCAGTAAAAGAATTAAAACAATTTTTTAAATATTCATTTGTTGAAAAACATTAAAAAAAAACCTGTCTATCTCTCTTGGAAACTTTGTTATTTTTGTTTAACTGTTTTGAAGGTATTATGGGGGTTAAGGCACCTCTGATTATGAAACAATATATACCAAACCCAAAATTCTTAAATTGATGTTGTGGTAGGTGCCACTCTCAACACTGGCTGAAGAGTTCATTGTTTCTCCATGATACATGGTAGATGGTCTCCCTCTCGTTCAAGTCTAATGTATGTATTCCTTTTGGAGTCCTGTTCGAGAACAATTATTTTCGCTCATTTTCAGCCCGTTGACACTTCACTCCAGTTTTCCTTCTAGCTCAGTGGTTCCCAACCTGGGGGCGATCGCCCCCAAGTGGGCGATTTGTGTTATCAAGGGGGCAATAAATAGTTTGGGGGCGATAGGGGGGCGATGAGTATTCAAAGGGGGAAAAGTAAAATAATATACTGTACTGTAGTACAATAAAACAATTATAATTTTTATTGATCACCTTGACAAGTTAAAATGGCATGCTATAGTCCGCCCACGCTAAGTTGGCAATCAAAATATTTACATTGTGGACGATTCCACTTTGAATTGAGGTTTTTAAGCAGAAGAAAAAAGGGTTGCCAGCTCAAGGCGTTTGGCGAGAAGAGGAGATTGTTGGTCTAGTTCAATCTATCACACTAGAGCTGCACATCAGTTATCGGCGATAGAGGATTGTTGTTGATTGCTAGTAGCGGTTAACGATTACACGTGAAAATACACGTGTGAAATACAGGGTGGTTATAAAATACCGCTCGCTATTCGGAGTGGTCTGTAGGTTGAATGAATAATCCGTAAGCAACAAACTTTGATATACTTACTAATTAAGAAGAAAAGAATGAAATAATAAAAAACAAACTCGTCTCTTGACCAGGGTTCTAAATTACGAGGCGTAATTGGCTGTGTTGGCAGTAATTGGCTACGCCTTGTAATTTAGATCTTGGTCAAAAGCCAAGTTTCTTATTAATGATTACATTATTTTTCGAAAAAAAACCTCGTCTCTTGACCAGGGCTCTAAATTACGAGGCGTAATTAGCTATGTTGGTCGTAACTTGCCATAATTGACCATGCCTCGTAATTTAGAACCCTGGTCAAGCGACGAGTTTTTTTTTTATGATTATTCTTTTTTATGATTCCATTCTTTTTCCCCCTTCTTGATTAGTAACTCTATGTTTGAAGCATTTGGATTATTCATTCAATCTACAGACCACTCCGAATAGTGAGCGTTGCAATTACGATCTACCACCCTTCAATTAATAATCTGTGGATAACCTTGATAACTCTTTGCAGACGTAGTTAGTGGATCAGAAGTATGACTGTGAGGCGAAACTCATTTTCAAGCTGAGAGGTTATGAGTTAGCCTGAGTTAAACTTATTTTACAATTATCCACAACTGTGGTAAAAAACCGAACCACTTCTCATCTCGTACCAGTCAACATATTTAGTTGAAAAATAATTTGGCTTTGTTATCACCCAGATCCTTACTAAACAAATAAATCAGTTGGACATTTGCCTCAAATACTTGTACATGAACTTAACAAAAGATAAAATAATAAAAAAGTTTTCAACATTCAATTTTTTTCTTTAATTTGTATTGTCAACTCTCTTAAATTTTGCAGAATCCGGTTTAGAAATCTTAGATAATTATTTGACCTTTGTTCTTTAAAAAATCTGTTAAAACATTTTATTTTTTTATATTTTATTAAAAGAGTTACCAAATAAAGCTGCTTTGGCTGTTTTTATATAGGGAAGGTTTAAAATGATAAAATTGCTATATTGGTTATATTTTAACTCAAATTATTATTGGAAAAAACAAATCTTCAAAATTGAAAAACCAGCTAATACATTTTCAAAACCTTGAACTGCCTTTCATTATGTATTAAACTACAAGACATCTTAGAATGCTTTAATTTTTATTAGCGTTGCACTTCAGGCTGTTTTGGGGCAGCTTAACCCTTTCAGTCCCAGTGATGCCATTTGACATCATGTTTCTGATCATAATGTAAAAAAATAATAGGGCTGACATGTATTGGGATTAATAAAAAAAAATTCTAATTGAAAAAAGTTTGAAGAATCTAAAAATGATGTGCTTTTTGATATCATAAATGGCTATAGACGATCAGAAAAAAGTTCTAATATGATGCCAAAATGTCTTTGGGACTGAAAGGGTTAATTAAAACCAATTCGATTTATTTTAAGCACTACTTTTCACTATATACAATCAACTTTTTCAATTATAAAAATTATATTACCTCAACCGAGGAGAAGTTTTGAAGAAGCGAAACATTAGGTGCTTGCTCAGTTCTTTGCTGTTGTACCATAGCTAACCACCTTTCATGCTCGCGACGAGCATGGTTTCCATCCATGTATTGTGCACTAAGAAGAAAAAAAAATCATTTTAATTTTTAATAAAGTAAAATCAGTTGCGCAACAGTGATGTTTGCACAGTTGACATATTGGATGAAAACCTCCCATGTCCATTTCGGCATTTCTGGCCAATAACTCTTTAGTGCAAAGCATACATCCCTGTCAAGTGGCACACCTCAGATCCCTGTTTTTAAGTTTATACACAAGCTAGGTCCTCATTTTATCAGCACAATTAAAGGATAAAAGGCTGAGCAAACATCACCCAATATGGTATTCAAACCTGGGACTTGCGGAATGTGATGCATGATTTTTTTTTTCATCCCGAAAAAAAATTAACTGCATTGGAATTGTTAGAATTACAATTTTTTAAATTTTTACCATGTGGCAAGAACCAACTACAAAATCCAATTTTGATAAGAATGACTAGAGAAA
The DNA here is from genome assembly GCA_023701765.1 of Hylyphantes graminicola. Lineage (NCBI taxonomy): Eukaryota > Metazoa > Arthropoda > Arachnida > Araneae > Linyphiidae > Hylyphantes > Hylyphantes graminicola. The sequence continues at coordinate 23,787,193 of CM043122.1, forward strand.
ACTACTAAATATATTTTAAAATAACCCTCTAGAACTATACTTATTTTTTCAAAACAATTTATTTGTATTTAATATTTAATACTAATATTATTATACTTTGAATACTGCTAAAGTCATAATTTCACAACAGTTAATAACTTCACTCTTTAATTTTGAATACACTTTTACTACTGTCATCTATGAGGGTTATTAGTAACTAAAACTTCAAAATGGAATGTAATCGAGGAAAAAACACAGATTTGTCGAGAGGGAGCTCTACTTTAAAAGAATAAAATGGATTATGTTACTTGTTGCCATATGGCAACAGTATGCACTAGAGGGTTAAAACAAAGCTTATCATGTTTATAAATCCATATTAATATCTTCAGTGGCCTAATAAATGCCTTAACCATAAATATTAATTAACACGAAACATCAGGCAGTCTTCACATGTACTTGCCTGTTTCAGCTTTGGGCCCACAAGTTAGTATTAATTAAATTTTGTACTTGACCAACAACTTGTTACTCAGGATCAGCTTTCCAGGATGACAATGGAATTACTAGGTAATTGGTAGATTGATGTTGTAGTCAACGATACCCCCCCCCCTCCTTTAATTATGACTTTGTATAAGGCTGTCAACAAAAGTAGAGTATTGAGCTTACCGTTCTTTTTCTTGTTCTCGTACTCGGTCATTTTCTGAACTTCGCAATACAGAAGCAGGCTGTAAATTCACTGCATTACTGTTTTCTTGTCCTTTGCCAAGATTTTTGCTACCAGATCCAGGATTCCAGTTCATGCTTTTCTGCTGTTGCTAACAAAAAATTAGTTATAAATTTCTACTTTCAAACCCTTTTAACATAAATTAAAAGGTAATCTGCGACAACTATAGTTTTCAGCTTCTCTCCCTATTATTTTCTTCACAATTTCTCCCCAAAATGAGTATTAACATAGATGCCACAAAAAGATTCAAACACAACTAAACTAATCAGAATCAACAGGATAAATCTTTGTAGTGACAAGGTCGATAGGCATTGAAAGAACCTCATTTTTATGATGTTGATAATCATAATAATGAATGCTGCATATTGCAAGAACCTACTATTCAATAAATTTAAATAATGTTAATTTTAGTTCATATGTCTATACACATGAGAACGGTTTATGCTTAATTTCATTTTCTATTAAAAACTGTTTATCCTGTTATTTGTTAATAAAATTGTAGTTACTGTGGTTGATTATGAAGCGTAAATTGATGTTGTACCCTGGCTAAGTGAGTATACTAGCTTTTTTTCCTTCCAGCCGACATTGAATTGATTTATTTTAGTCTCTTACTATCACTACAATGTAACACAAAATTAAAATACAATGTTTTTTTCTTTCTTTCATGAATAAAGCTTGTAAACTATGACACAAAAACAATTATTTAAATTAAGTTTCGAATGCTACATCACAAAAATGACATAATTTTTAAAAAAATTGAACACACCTTTTGCAAAGCTAATCGTAGCGATTCTTCAAAGTGCTGTTGCACAGCTTCCCTTTGAGCTCGCTCACGTTCTTCTCGTTCAAGTCGTTCTTGTTCCTGCCATTCCCTTTGCCTGTCCTTTTCAGCTCTATCATCTTTTTGACGCTCGATTCTTTCATGGTCTCTGTGAATGTAATTTGAAAAAAAAATAAGTTCCTGCTTTTGAAACACTCGATTAGGGTATTCCAAGTTCCCTAGATCTTGGATTATCTTTTACTGCAGGTAATCTTCTGAAAGGAACTTCAGAAATTTATTTTAACAGAAAACATAGATAATACTGGAGATAAGTTATGCTCTAGTGATAATGCATGTTATCTGATATAGCATTTTGTTTTGCAGTACGTTATAAGATTTAGATGCCAGGGTGATCTCATTTTAGTTTGAACCTACAAGATCATTGAATAATAAATTTGGTTTATTTCTAAATAATCCTACGTAAGGGAGGGTTCGTCACTGGACCAAAGTTCCCTAAGTGAACTAGTTATGAAAATCTATAAATAATGTTTAGTGTATCATATACACAGTTAATAATAGCATATGATAATTGGTTATGTTAGTTTGAATTATCGCCACACAAGAACTACACGAGGGCTATTGGAGATGGGCGTTGTAATTTAGAACCAGTCAGGTGACGAGCCGACACCTAAATAGACACCCAATGCAACCGCTAAGGGCGACATCGTACATAGCGTTGGAACTTTGGAGCATATTTAACATGCACTCCCTTTACACATTATTCGTAGGACATTTTTGGCTGCACAGGCCTTTTTTAGGCCGGCAGTCATTTTGGCTATGCCCGGACCCGAACTTGAGACCTTCCGCATGCAAGGCGAATGCCTAACCGACTGGGCTTCCCAGCCCCTACGTATGATAACAACTTTTGAAAGCAATATATTTATTATCAATATACTTGTTTAGAATAAATCCAAAACCAACTAAAATTAACTTGTCAGTTATGACCAAATATAAAAAATGATTTGCAAAAACTAAATTATTAATTTGAGTATAATGCTAAAGATTAATATAAAAAAAAAATTCTTTTTTTTGCGGGGGGGGGGGGGGGGGGGGGGGGGGGGGCACTGAACGAGTAGCTTTGAATGAAAGCTTTGATTTTGACTTTTTTTCCCAGATTATGCCGTCAAAATATGCAATTTAATGGTGTGTACACATTGAAACAAATATATTTGAACATAAATTAAAAAATTACTTGATCTGGACAATGGGCTTGTTTCACGTAGGATCTGGCAACAGCTCTGCGGTCTTGTTTTCATTCTTATGTAATTACTTTTGTTGATATTTGAAATTGAATTATCTAAGAATTAGTTATTTTGGTTGCTATTTTTTAAAATTACAACTTCTTATGCACCGTTGGCTGTTTTAATCACGTATCAAAGAAAATTTGCATTGAAAGAAGTTGCAATTTTAAAAAACAACTAAAATATTCTCAGAAAACTCTATTTGGAATACCAAGGCAAAAGTAATTTAAGAAAAATGAAAACAAGACCGCGGAGCTGTTGCCAGGAGATCTCTCGTAAGCCCATTTTGGAATTTTTAATATAGGTAACACTAAAAAAATGTATTACTCCAAATATTTATTATGGTAAACATGATTTTTAAATGATTTCAGAGTGTCGAATTATAAAATATTTTTTTACATTTAATACTTACAAAAATAATTGGAAATATTTATTATTGTGCACTTTAAAATTATTCATTTTTGTATGGGCCAAGCGGAGGCTTGGCCCAGGTGTCTGTTTTAAAAAACAGTAATTTACAAAAGAAAAAATGCATTACTTATATTACACTATTATGTCCTTGTTGTCAATAAAATTCCTCTAATATGTGCTATCATTTAAATACTTAAGTGCAAAGACTGGGTTGTAACATAACCCGGAAACCATGGAATTTTTTTAATTTTGCAAAATATCGGAGAATTTTTCCCATTTTGGATTACTTAAATAGCAGGTTTAGGTTCTTGGTGATCACTACTAGCGGACACTTGATCAGAAAAAATAATAAATATATATCCCGGTTGAACCGATTTTCCTGAAGGATTAATCTCTCACAAATCATATTATACTCAGGCCCCAATGGCTGAGTCCCTGATGGCCTCCTGCCTTCACCCTGGGTGTACCTAATTTCTCTGTGACAATAAAAAATTCCTTCTGTGTCCATCTTACTTGACGAAGGCTTATAAAGAGGGTCTCTGATCAATCACACAAGCTGGAATATACGGGGTGGTTATAAAATAACGCTCGCTATTTGGAGAGGTCAGTTTCTTGAATGAATAATCCGAATGCAACAAACATCGAGACACTTACTAGTCAGGAAAGGGGGTAAAGAATGGAATCATAAAAAAAACTCGTCTCTTGACCAGGGTAGAAAAGTTATGTAGGCTAACCCATAATTAGGAAAGTCTTAATTCCCCGATGTATGTATTAAATTTTCTGTACTGCATTGAATTGTGTGCATTACATTATTTCTAGGTAATTGTAAAATCAGGGAAATTTTTGTGAAAGTATCAGGAGAATATCAGGGGGGAATTTTTTTTCTAGGATTTTGTAACCATCCTGAACAATTTGTTTAAAAAAAAATTCCAAAAACATGGCCAAGGCTCCCCAGGCTCCCTTGCATTATACACATATAAAATTAGAAGATAATTGCTTATAATTTACTTAATTTTAATTTTATTTGGCTAATAATCAGGCAGCACTTAATGTAATTAAAAATCATTTTAGGAAATTTATTAATGATTCCTCACTTCTCCAGGTTATACATTTGCTCCCACTAGAAATGTGCCTGCCCTTAGTCATTAGGATTTCTTAGAAAAAAAAATTAATGCTTAGTTTAAAAAATTATGTTAAAGCATCAGTCTTTACTAACTACAAAGGTACATGCCGTGCTTAAGTAACAGTATAAACATTTGAAAAGTAACAGTTGCATCAAAATTTATATTGTAGGAAATAAGAAAAAGCCTTATTTACCTTTCTCTTTCATGAACAATTGTTCTTTCATGTGGCATATTTCGTTCTCTTTCATGGGCTAGTGCACGCTCTCGTTCTTGGGCTAAATTGCGTTCTCGCTCTCGCTCCTGGGCAGCTATATTGCGTTCATGTGCCATATTTCGCTCTCTTTCATGAGCCATGTTGCGTTCTCTCTCATGCACAACAGTTCGTTCTCTATCTTGATCCGTTCTTTCTCTTGCCTGAGCCATAGTCCTTTCTCGCTCATGAGCTAGGGTACGTTCTCTTTCCAATCGCATCTCCTCATAGTGAGCAAGGATCCATGGGTTAGGATTCAGCTTCTGTTGCCACATGGCGTCTAACCCAATGTGATGAGGTGCACTAGAATTATTATACTGCCCTGGTATCAATGTATGTGGAGGTAACATATGTCTGTATGCTGAAGAGGGGATAGGCTGATGATGACTGCTTGATGTTGGAGGTGCATTAGGCGAAATACCACTGAACGACTCAAAGTGAGTCCCTGGAGATCGGCCTTGTTGAGTAGCTGACACTCTTTGATAAAGATTGGCAGCCGATCCAACAGCGGCGGGATGTGATGTCGAGGAAGCTGGGTTCATCGACTCCCGAGACTGGTACTCTGAATGCCGTGGAACACCAGCAGTCAAAGCACGAAACTGCTCAACGTCACGCCGATGTTTTAACTCGTCCAATTCCTTAGGCGAAAGGCCATCTCTCTCATGGTGAGTTCTTGCATATCGTTCAACATTGCTATTATATCCACGTGACCCTTGACTGACATAACTCTGTAGCTTCTCCCCTTTACTTGGATCATTTGAGCCTAACTGTGACATTCCTGAGTAATAGAGTTCTGAATAAAATGCAGGAATGACCTGAAACTTGTCAGCATCATGCCAAATGTATTGAAAGCATTTGATGCTCTTTGATAGGTAGCTGTTAATAGTATTCTTTTAATAATGCAAGTGTATTCAAAATTCATTTAACACAGTAACAAAACTTAATTTTCATTTAATGACTTCAAAAGAAGTAAGGAAGCAACAAACAGTTACATGTTGGCAAGAGATTTTAAATCAATTAATAAATATAGTATTATAAAAAATATCCCTACAATTTTTAGCCTTCATGTCTAAGAATCTCAAATTAACAAGTCGTTTAATTTTAAAAGAAAATGTGTGTTGAAGTCATCTTCTAAATCCTCCCTTGTTGCAGTCTTTAAATACATTGGTATCAAATCTGTAAATGAAAATTATTCTAGAATTAATACAAATAAAATATAATTTTTAAATGTATAGCAATTTAAATAAAGATAACTAAGAATTAAATAAAAAGAACAGAAACAAAATGTGAATGACTGAAATCAATTTTCAGGGTTAGGGTTAGTTTGAATTATTGTCACACTACAGCAACACGAGGGCTATTGGCAACGTGCTTCAGAATTTAGAGCCAGTCAAGTGAAAAGCTGATACCCGAGTAGGCACCCAATATAGCTTTTAAGAATGACATTGGGCTCTGTGTGGGGACTTTGAGGATATTTAATGTGCAGTTCCTCTACAAGGAGAATTATATGTCGGACATTTTTAGGCTGCAGAAAACAATATGTGAAAGGGCATTTCCATGAGGTTAACATGTCCTGTACACAACGATCTATTATTCAGTATTTACGAAATCAGTTATGAAGTAATGCGTAACTTTTTGAAGTGATAATTTTAAAAGTTATCATTTTAAGAAATGACGAGCAATGATCAGCAAGAAATGACGGCCATTATAGTCCTTCCGATTACAACGCAAGCTTTGAAAGCACTTTCTTCCCTAGCCCCTTGTGGGGTTTTCAAGGAAACTGTGCGTAGATGACAGTGAGTTTAAATACATGTTGTTCAGTGTTAACAAATTCCTGCATTACTGTTGTATATTAAACCATACAGTAACACTGTATGTCATATGGAGATGATGGTGATTCTCTCAAAATGCTAAATATTATGTCATGTTCTGTCCAGTTTTAAAATTACTGCAATAGCATTAAGTTTCTCATTTTTGCCTATACAATTCCAACCTATATTTAATTAAATTATGTTAAAATAAATAGCCTAGTGTAAATTTATGGTTTCTTTTCTGTGTGAAGGTTCATGAAGTAAACAATGTAGATTATTGGCACAAAGAGTTTATTAGTACAAATTTACATTTTTTTTCTAGTATAAAAACATTTAACTCACATTTTTTACATTCGATTTATTATAGCTTACTCACAAGCTCATTCCACTTTCGCATGAATTTGAAAATGTTAAAAGTTTTAGCACAGACTTGGTCGTTTTGGAAGAGTGGAATGAGTGTGTGAATAAGGGAATTCTATTGGCGACATCTTCATAATTCAGAACCACAGTCAAGTGACAAGCCACCCAGCGAAACTTTTAAGAATGACATTGCAAGAAGATTCGAGACTTAGGGAGCATATTTAAAGTGCACAACTTCCACACTGTGTATTATTCTGACTTTTTTGGCTGTTAAAGCCATTTATGCACAGCAGTCATTTTGGCTATGCCCAGACCAGAACTCGGAACCTTTCACACAGGGTTGGAAAAAACGTTTTTTTGTCTAAAACGTTTTTTTAAACAATTAAATTTTGGTTATTGAACAAGTTGTATGGGTTTTAAAAAAACAAGATTTTTTTTTGTTTTGGTCTTCTATATTTATTTCCATCCCCAATAATTTTAGAAATATGCTGTACATCTTTCTTTGTCATGGAATACAAGAAATCGTTTGTTTATCTGACGACTTAGCGTCTTCCTTTGATTAAATCAGATGAGCTAATAGAAGAATTTATAAACTAAAATTGCAATAGTTTGTTTGGCATTATTTTATAACTAAAATTATGTACCACATTGATACCTAACATTAATCTCCCAAATAGGGACAATAATAAATAGTAACAATGTCAATAGTGTCTCATTTGGGATCTAAAGTATTACATGCGATACTACAAGGTTTATCGTTACATCAGGGATTTGTATCATATTGAATGCATTTTCCCCATTTCATTTTACTTCAATTAGGCAATTTTATTAGACTTCTTTTTGCACAAAGTAATTTCCGATCCATCATATTTTCCTTCTCCTTGCAGTAAAAATAAAAATAAATTGTTATAAACATGTTTTTCATTAGTATGTTTTCAACACGTTTAAAACAATTGTTTTAAACAAAATGTTTTAAATGTAACAACCCTGCTTCCACATGCTGTGCTAGACAAACGCCTTAACTGACTGGCCCCTCCCCCCTCATCACTGCGGTTTAAGACAATCCATATATTGAAAGAGTGTAACACACACGCTTATATGCAAGTTTGTCTCTTTAAATGCTTTGCCGGAGGAAACTTCGAAACAAATATTATATTGCATTTATTTTTGGACATAGACAAACATTTGACAATTTAACAATGCTCCAACCTATATTGATTTTGGAAATAAACTGCTTTACTAAGCCTTTGCCTGACATTTTACTTCTTTTTAATTCAAAATAAGCCAAAAATAATGATAATAAAGTTAGATATGTATTGATAGTGGAGATTTTAACCTGCCAGGTCATGTCCGCCAATCTGTAACCCCTTTGATCTTATGTTCTAACTCTACATTCTACTTTCATTTTTCGAATTAAAAATACTCAGCTTGTAAAATTCGAAATATAATTGCATTAATCAATTATACAAGCTAATTTAATTATATTGATACTATTTATTAGGGTTTCGGATCCTTCCCCTTTCCCTTCTTAGGACCGATAACATAATTTTTATTGTTAAAACATACAATAATATAAAGTTAAAAAAATAGCTACATTAACTAATCACATTGATAATATTAAATATATAGAGAATTAAATTTTCAGGGGCCATTTATTTTCCGTAAGGACTGATCACTGTTCACAGCAGCATCATTAACGTCCCGAAACAAATTCACAAATAATTAAAACAAGGTTTTTTTAAATTTAGAGATTGCTTGGAATAATTGGCGAGGTCCAGTGGAAGTGCTTCCCATTGCCACGCCACTGGTTCGGGGTTCGAGTCTCAGATTGGGCGAGGTTGACTCATCCTTTTATCCCTAAGGTGGGTCGTTAAAATGAGGACCAATCATGCTTGGGAACTTAACACTGGGGGTCCCACGCGAGACTGACCTCCTAACTGGGACACATGCCTAGCACCCAGAGTTCTTGATCAAGTAAGCTGAAATGGGCATGGCAGGCCTGGGCCCATCAGGGTGTTTAGTTTTTTTTTTAAAGGAATAATTGTTAACCAGACAGATTTTTGATTTCACGCCAAAAGTTACCTTAAACAAACCCATCCGTGCAATGCTAAACCCAACCATTAGAGGTCATGTGGTCTGCCACTATAATAATACAATTGCCAAACAGTAAAACGTATCTTGTACTTGCTGAAGTTAGTTAGTTGACATTTTGACTATCAAGTTGATTACTTTCAATAATTTGTTTACTACCTGTAGTCGTAATACAATTGCTCTTCTTATATATGTTTTTAAATGGATGCTAAAAGTGAGTTAATAAGTAAAAGTTTTATGGATCCTGGCCAGCAGCCAATTTATTTCTTAGAAGTTTATGAACTTAACATGTTTGACTGTAAACAGTCTACTGTCTTTGTAAGATTTTTTTTTTACCTTAGTTATATTACCAAAGATGCATTCTGCAAAGTATAAGAAATAAAAATGTTTATGTACTGGTTTTAAGGAAATTAAATCTTATGTTTAAAACATGCAGTTATTTTTGTATTGCTTCCATCTAACTGTACATTTAAGTAACTTGTAAATAATAAAAATATTTTATAGATGTTATAAAACTTGAAGTTAATAATTTTGATTAGTATCAAAATAAATATTTTTTCATATAAATTAATACCTTTTAATGTAATCTTATTTATGTTCCATATACAAAACTTCTTTCTCTTAAACTTTCTTTTTAACCTTTTATAAACAGGATGAAGTTACAAAACATTCATTCATTTTTACCAATACCTTAATAAGAAATAATAACATGCTTTTCCTTGAAATACACCAAATGTAAAACATTTTCTGAGTTATTAAATTTTTTTTTTGTTATTTTCAACCCGGTTATACCGAGGCGTTTATGGATGTTGGGGCCATAGGCGGCTTCCTCGTCTCTTGACCAGGGTTCTAAATTACGAGGCGTAATTAGCTGTGTTGGCCGTAATTTTCCATAATTGACGACCCTCGTAATTTAGAACCCTGGTCCAGAGAAGAGTTTGTTTTTTATGATTATTCTTTTTTATGATTATTTTTTAGGATTCTGTCTTTTTTATGATTCCATTCCTTCCCCCCCCCCTTCTTGATTAGTTAGTGTCTCAATTTTCGATGCATTTGGATTATTCATTCAAGCTACAGACCACTCCGAATAGCGAGCGTTATTTTTTAACCACCCTTTCCTTTTAATGCCCTTATAGACCAATAACTTTATACATCTTTAGTATGTGTGAAATTCGGTACTTCTGATTTTTTGCACACTTGTTTATGACGTTGACCTAATGAATAATCCAAGTTTTCAACCTCGAACGCCGAACGCAACTTGGTCAAAAATCCCTAAAGGACTAGTTTTTGAAGAATCTTTCAAAGAATGTCTTTAAGTACTCTAAATTTTCTACAACATGATACTAGAATTATCTCTATAGATCCAGTAGTTTCCGAGATTAATCCTTTAAAAGTTTGAATGAGCGAAGTTCGAAAAAAATAACAAACTGATGCATTTTTAATGGGATTATATACTATCTAAGCCCTATACTTTATGCTGGGATGTTAAAAGAAAGAAACAACAATGAGTACAACAATAGTTAATAAGTTTATTTGTAAGGAAATTCAGCAATTTAAAACTAAAAAATTTGAATTAATTTAGCACTCTTGCAAGGTCCAAGTTAAGGTTCATCCATATATGGATCGACGGATTAGGATAGCATATCTCCATCAAAAGCTATGGTGAAAGGGGTAAATTAATTTAATTCTTTGAGTTGGAAATTACTGAATATCCTTACAAATAAACTTATTAACTATTGTTGTATACATTGTTGTATGTCTCATTTTCTTTTTTTAAACATCACAGCATTAAAGTACAGGGCTTCCATAGTATATAATCCGATTCAAAATGCATTAGTTCGAAAAAAAAATGACAATATTTGCAATAATTACAATATTACTTTGAAAAGATTAATCTTGCACACTATTTGGGTAGAGACAGTTTTAGTATCATATTGTAGAATATTTAGTGTACTTTAAAAACAATTCTTTGAAAGATTCTTCAGAAAGTAGTCCTTCAGGGTTATAATTGCATTACTAATCGGAATTGTTAGATAAATACGCAATAGCGTTTCCACAGTTGGAAAAGTCGATTTTAATTCGTGTTGCAGAAAGTTATACATTTTCGCTGGAAACCAAAGTTGTTCTTTTCTTGCAAGTATTAAAAATTTTATTTCGTCTCGATCACAGTTGTAAGTATGGATATTTGTTATTAATTTTGAAATTTGGGGGCCCTCACAATCTTGGCGCCACAGGCGGCGGCCTCTGACGCCTATTGGTAAATGCGTCGATGCCGGTTAACGAAATAAGCATGACTATTTTATTTTTGACTTTTACAGTAGCCACTTAACCCCTTCAATATAAAAGGCAAGCAATAATAAAAGTTTCCGTTAGAAAATAAACTATATTTACCATACAATTAATTTGAATAAATTTAGCAAACAAATTCAATAACCAATCCTTTCCTTTCTTAATCAAATACATGTGCTATGCTTTAGATTTGCTGCTACTTATGCTTAATCTGTGGATTTATGCTTAATTGTACTAAGCTTAGTAATAAAAGAGTAGTAGAGTTGAGGATGAAAAAAGAAAACAAGTATGAAAATTGGAAGTATCAATGAGTATTTGGAAATTCATTCTCGGAAGCAAAAATATTCAGAAATATGTAAGGGAATATATAAAAGATAAAATACATTGAGACGAATTAAATATTTTTATGGAATCTTCAGGTAAAAAAAAAAGAATAACATCTGAATTTTCAACAATGAAAATAGAAAATTTCAATATAGGTACTATTTTGATAGTTTTAATGATTTTTGAGTTTTTCTTCACAAAAGCACATAATTTTTCAATTGTTACTTTTGCAAGATCTGGATCCACAAATGTAATACAGCAATAAGTTCCAATTTCACTTATTGAAGAAAAAGAATTATTTCATTTGATAGCAGTTAAAGGCAATATAGGAATGACATTTAATGGCTTTTACTGAATCATGGATCCTGCAGTAATTGGGATAAACAACTTATTTATAGGGCTTTACCAAACTATTGAACTATTCAAAATAGTAAATGTGTGGTTTTGCCAAAAAGTTTCAACAACTCTTTTGGTGCTGAAAATGTGTGATAAAAGAATTGCAACATTCTTTCAAAATTTCAACAATTTTACTAATCTTAAACTAAAATGTTTTGCCCATAAATAATTGAAGGAGATTTTAAATTAATTGTTTTCTTTATTTTTAATACATATAACATAAAAATTCATAATTGTCTAACAGTGTGGCAATAAAAAACTACACATATTTCAAATGACACTGGGAAAAACAATCTTGGAACAAGAAAAAAATTACATATTTTTAAAATAAGAAACAAACTTGGACCCTTCATACTTCTCCTACGTGCATGCAAAGTATTAATAAAAGTACACATTTTAAAATAGCACAGTGATGTATCTTAAGTAAGTATAAAAACCCTGAAACCTAATACATATGTAAACTTACAGAAACAGCTACAACCCCTTTTCAGCAGTATATAAATCATGTATAATTGTGGGTACACTTTATATTTTCGAAAGCTGTACATCACATATACAAGAAAATTACAAAACACAACACACACAAGTTACTAATAATAATTCAGCATTTTTATGCCAAATAATATAGGAAAAAGTAATGATTTGAAGAATCATACGTGCACACAAATATTTGATGGAAATAGTTAATAAAGAGTGCCTTAGAAAAAATCTTTTAAACTCTTTAATATGCCAAGTCTTCATATTATGTACATAGATGACTATCCAATCAACAACAAAAAAATTAAAAATACTTAAAATAGCACATGTATTTGTGCTATATACATAATACATTGAGTGCTAAATATAGCGCAAGATATAGATGAGATAAAAGAATAGTATAAAAATTATTTTATATGAATAGTATACAATATGATTTTTTTAAAAAAAAATGGCTCTTTAATGATTGTAAAAATTATAAACATAAAGGTAGACATATTAGTCTATCACTCAAAATATTGGTTAAAAATGTCAGTTTAAAAGTTTTAAAATTTAACTTCAAATGGTAGTTTTTAATATCAAAAGTCAGATAATTTAATAAAAATAATGTTAATACAGTATCTAAAAGACATTTTAATAATAATTGAAAGATTAATATAAAATAACAGTTTTATCTTTTCTAAAAATTTCAATGGAAAAATACTTTGTTTTCAAATATTTTTAAATAAAAGCAGGTACTTCTTTGTAGCCATTGCAGATTATTTTTATTTTATTTTGGCATTCAACATCAAGTCCATACGAGTTGCCCCTAAAATACCCACTTTGTTAAACAATTTAGAAATATTGTAACAAGTTATGTATTCAATGAAATTGCAGATTGTTAGATCAGTCAAGTCAGGGATTTCTTTTTAATACAAAACAATTTAAAATAACAGATACACTCAAAAGAATAGATTTTTATCAGGATTCGGAAAACATGGGTGAAATAGAATGATTTTTTTTTTTTTTGGATTAAAAAGTACAAGTTAAAAAAAATTTATTTTTAAAAACATTTTTGAAGTTAATGGCGGTTATCTAAAAATAACTCAAGTGCGTGCACGGGTGTTAACGCTTGCATTCTCTGGGGCTCCAAATCATCAAAGTTACTAATTAAAGCCTTGGCTGCCAAAATTTTTAATATTATAGGAGGATTTTCCGATAAATCCATTGCCCTATTTCGATACTTTTCAAAGTTTAGGGATCTTCTTATATCAGACGCTATGTTACTGTTGGCGTCAATCCACAACCTTTTTTGGGGAGGCAGCAGTCTGGCATATTTTGGAATTTTATATATCTCTGGCAAAATTTTGTTGTTAAATTCGTTGATCATCGACAATGTCCACAATTTCACATTTCTAAGTAGACGGTGTTCAAGATAAGGTACTTGAAAATCCTGTATGGAGTCGACATCATATTGTTGGAAAAAGGCTCCGTGTGAAATACACAATTCAATTAATTCAACGTTTCCAACATACTTAACAAGATCATTGAAAGGTGATCGATTGCGGTTGTTTCTCACATAACATTTAGCATTAGCTTTTAGTAGTAGTTCTATAATTAGTTTATGGCCATAAGTGCATGCAACGTGTAATGGCGTATCACCAAGACAATTAGTTGCATTCACATCCATACCCATCTCGATGCATGCATTTACTAGGTCGGATGCCTCTCTCCTGCATGCATCGTGTAAAACTGAAATATTTTTATTCCTATCACACATCACATGCACACCAGATCTTATCAAAAGTTCCGCTATATTTTTGTGCCGATAGAACAATGCTAGAAATAAAGCTGTATCCCCAAAAGCAGTTTTAGCATTGAAATCGATACCTACACAACTTAATAAAAATTTAACCATTTCAATCGATCCACTGCGAGCTGCACAGTGTAATAACGTCCAACCATCAGCATCAATATGCCTTAAATCGGCTCCCCTTTCGACAAGCACTTGAAAAATACCAAAATCTTTAGCATACGCAGCAAACCAAAGTGCTGAATACCCATCAACAGTTTTAACATTAACATCCAAATCTTTATTACACTCAAGTATCCCCAAGACAACGTCTATCCACCTTCTATAAGATGCAATGTGCAACAAACTATAATTATAGTTATCTACTATGGTCAAATCTGCACCTGCTTTTATTAGCAAATCTACTACATTTTTATGATTACAAAGAGCAGCAAGCAATATAGGTGACCTACCATCAGATAGTAATGGATCTAAATCACATTTTGTACACAAAAAATTGCATACATCAAACTGGCCATAAAAGGCTGCATAGTGTAAGGGAGTACAATCTTTGAAATCGACTGCATTAGTCAACATGCCCTCATAAACTAGTTCCTTTACTAAATCCAACCTGCCATGCATAGCCGCATAATGCAGCGGAAACTGGCGTCGATAATTAGGCATTTCTAAATTCTAAATATGTTTTTTTAATAAGTTGTTTTATTTTTTCATTCACAATAGTAGAAACCAACTTAAATGAACTTTAAAATTTGATACAGAACAGTAAATAGTTCATTTGTAGCCAATTGTTCTTTTTTTTTTCATTGGGGAGACTGTTTCATTGTAACTTTTGCATTCATTGCCGCTTCTAAAAAGGATGTACCATCTTCCGGATGTCCACCTATGGTGAAAACAGTAGCGTGTTACGTGTGTGCCTAAGGTTTTTTTTTATTAAGTAATTTTTAAAGTTTTCAAGTGGAACTAACCAAAATGTGTTTCAAAAAAGGTAGTGAACTAAATACACATTTGTACTGAAAATTTTTTTATAGATAAATTACAATATGAAAAATCGGGCTAGTTATCTACAGTTCCAACGCCAACTGGCCAATAAAAATAATACGGATTTTGACATTTGCTTCGAACCAAGCTCTAATATTGAAAAAAATCCAACACTGGCTAAATTAATAATGCAATCAAATACTCATACTATCTTCAATGTACAAACTGTACCAATCAAATTCATCGTTGGGCATGTTGATTTTTGAGTTGGTCATTTAAACAAAAAAAAACGTTTGTCTAGAATATATTTCGATATTATCCTGTGTTGATCATCTAGCTATGCAATTAGAAAAAAATTACCACACTGTTCATGGGTACATAAATTATAGCTACATAGATGTAAAATTTAAGTTTTTTATGCATATATTGTGGCAGAAACAACAATGCTATGTAAAAAAAAATAATTTCAAGAGTGTACATTTTATGTTTACTATATTTAGTATTGCGTTAAAAAATTGCAGTACCCTTGACATTTAAATACTGTAAGACGAAAATTGATTATTAACATTCAAAGCATTATGTCAGTTAAATAAAATTCCTTTACAAATAATCAGGTGTGAATACATACATTTTTAATAATTGTAAAAAAAATCAGCATTTAATAACATTTTGTGGTACTTAAGTCTCATTTCATTAGAAACCAACCCATGGTCTGTACTGTGATCTCTCAGATTTCAATAATTTTTGGTTTATAGTAGCACTAATGGATTAAATGCATAGGCTCGGAATACATGGAGGCAGTGGGCACCAGTGCTGTACAACTATCAAACCATAATTTTTTTTTCTAACACAATTTTAAAAATTTTGTTCAACTGCCATGTACAATAGTTTTATTCTTCATTAACTAGTGATGTTGTGAAGATCCTTTTTCATGTCATTTAGAAGGTATTTTTTTACAGGTTTTAATATGATATATGCTATATGAACATATTCCTTAAATTTCAAAATCTAAACTTTTAACTATTTTGAAAAAATCTATGTAATATTTTATGAACATATCTTACTTTGTCCAACAAACAAAGTAGGCCTGGATATATATTGTTTTGACTTTTATTGCTTCATTAAAAAAATTGCTTTGCTATTTTATGGGGTTTTGTATCATTTGTGGTGCTAAAATATAGACTATTTAAGTTTTGTTTAAGTTTGCCTTGCACTGTCCCAATAAAATTTTGAACAAATTAAGTTACACATGAAAAACGAATTAAAAATCAGTTTTAGATATAGACTGATGCATCCCCTGGCCGATTGTTTAAAAAATTAGGCATCGGCCTTGACCGTTAAAAACCCCAAGAAAGTGTCGTTATTTTTTTATAGTTGTTCAGGGCGGATTGGGTTAACCTGACACCTTGTATTGTAGCTCGTGGCGTAATCCCGCATAATACTTTTTCGTTTAGGACAGATATCGATCAATCAAATCTCCAAGGTATTTTGTTAGTTTGGAAGATAATAATAGTCCGTCCATAACGTTATGATTTCAACACAAGGCCCGCTACTTACATCTGCTGAACTAACTAATTATAAAATGAACTGCACAAATTTTAAATAAAAAGCCTTTAAAAATAGTAGAGGGTCCCGCAGTTAAATCATATTTTTGGGGTTTTCACGCAAGGTAACTAAATTTTGTATTTGATTTTTGTTTTCATCGACCATTGGCAATTGACTGTAATGTAAAAAATAAATTCGAACCATCGGCCGAAATCTACTGCTAATGGTATTTGCAAATATGGTTTTATAATTGGTTAATTTGTATTATGATCCAATGAAAATACTACCTCGACATTTTAACACATTTTTAAATGATAAAAGGTGAAACCACAAAAAAAGAAATTTAAAAAAAAATCCAATTTGAAATTTAAAGAAAAATTTAGGAATTTGTTCATTTGTCATATTATATTAATGTCAATTATAAGTCATACCTAGTCAATTATAAGCCTATAATAGGGGCTACAGTATGACATAAAGGATCTTATTAACATCATTAGTTCATAGAAAATGAACGCCTTTTTGCATATAAAAAATTAGCAAAATCATCTTTTAAATAATAAAAAAAAACTAAAAGCTAATTTTTTAAAAGTAAATTTTGTCGTTTCAATGCAATCCAATAGTACAAACTATGAATACATAACCACAAATATTAATGAAATCGCTGCCGTGGGCAGGTAAACTGCAGTAACTTCCACAATGACTTGGACCATTGTTGCTAGCACTCAATACTCAATTTTTCTAACACGAAAACAGACTGGATTTTTTTTTTCAGATCAAAAATGGTACAACTCCTTGTAGCAACTGCAGCTTACCTGCCCACGGCAGATCGGCCACGTCAAGGTCAAAAATGCCTTATTGGTTGACTTGTGTAATTTTGTATACACTAGTTTTATATGCATAAACGTTAAAATTGTTTAAAATAATTTTACTGAGAGAAATAACTTACTAGATGAGAGTATGCAACTGTGCAGAAAAGAAGCTCATACTACATTCAACTGTTATAAAATAATCCAAAATACTTTATATTGTAATCAAATTTATTTATCCACTGTCCGGAATAAGAATAAAGACGTTTAGTTTGAATTATAGTCGTACTAGAGCTACACGAGAGGTATTGGCGATGGGCATCGTATTTTAGAACCACGCCTCAGTCAAGAGATGAATAATGACGTGTACAGCAGAGATGAATAATGACGTGGAACAACAGTACCAAGTCCGGAAAATACGCCTACTTCCCTCGCAAAGCCGTTTGAACTAGACCTTAAAACTGCCCATACACGGAGAGACAAGACAGGTGAACTTTCCACTAAACATCTCAACTCTTCCGCCAAGACGTTACCGAAAGTATTTTTACTCGCCAGTGATTGGTTTTGTGTACCCACGTGACATGTCAATCACTGACGATTGAAAATACTTTCGGTAACGTCTTGTAGGAAGTGTGGTAATGTTTGATGAAGGTTCACATGTAATGTCCCTCTATGTATGTCTAGCTTGGGAGTATCATTTCAATGACGTCATAACCAAAATTTTATTAATTAATTTCGGAAATGGGGCATTTGCGACCCAACCCAAAGATCACTCCGGGTTTTTTTTCAAATTCATCGGAAACAGACATAAAGTTTAATAATAAAAAATATGAATGGGGGACCATTCACGGTCACATTCAGCTACAATTCCAAATCGCTGTACGAAAACAAACGGTTAGACAGGTTAGATCAGGATAACATTAGCACGTGGTTCGAGAGCTGTAGGATAACAAATCGCGTGACGTCACATGAATATTCCCCATTAAATAATACGAGTTTTTTTTTACATCTTGAGATTTCCACCAGTTTTCCGATCTGTCCCAGAGTGCTACCATTCACGTATGCGCGGTAGCACTATACAAGATTATGGCATTTTGAATTGGTTTGTTTTAACCCGGCAGAACTCGCGCTAACTTAGCATAGACTATGAATCTTCTAGATCGGGAACTCAATCTGATGCCTAGCGCCTCCAAAGTGTTGAACGGAACTAATACACTATTAACTATGGATTTGTGATTGGCATAATTAAACTTTCCGATTGCAGCTCTGTTTCTTCGAAATGTACTATAATACGTCAGATTTTAATGGATAATTAAAATTTTCGATCTTAGCGCTAAAATCGCTAATTAAACTGTCGCTAACTAAGCTGTCTACATGACATCTAGTCGTAAAAAAAAAAAAAAAAGAGGAACTGTTCCTGGCTTTTTCCGATCGGATAACTCATCAACTGTCACTAATCATTGAATTGAAAGCCAATAACCAGATTTGTTTCAGTCAGTAACTTTCCGACTATGAAATCATCAAAAAAATTTCACAATTCATTTTTTTGGCGTAGTTTTTGTTTGAAAAAACTACAAAAAAAATAAACCATAGACTATTTTCAATTTCTTTATAGCTAGATAGTTAAATAACAAACTAAACCGCAACTGTGTTAAAGCTCCGAAAGAAGGCTAGAAAAAGGCAGCCGCGTAAACCATTACATTAGTTCCCTTAGACGTAATTGGGGGAGTTAGTGTCTATAGCAATTTCAATATAGAAAATCATTATAATGGTAATCCAATCAGAGTTTCAGATCTTAGAATGTATTTTATCTATCTGGGGTCCATTAGACCCCAGGCGAGTGCTGCCGGGTTAAGTGAAGTATTTCTTTCTAGCTTTCATTCTTGAATTTCCTTCGATCGGTGTTCAGTTCCCAAGCGACATTGTTTCAGCAATCGAGGCTCGAGAAAATTTCGCATTTCTTTTACAAGACTTGAACCCACCCACCAATTTCTCCTTTTCAAACGCATTATTTTTGAAATTAATCTATTTATCGCTCTTTTACTTTGCATTTTTTTTATTTCTCGCCAAAGATCGACTCTCAGTGCTTTTGACCAACTGAATAAACAACGCTGAATTCTGATGCCCCTTTTTCTACAGGGTGAGGCAAAGAAAAGTGGCCCCGGGTCTAGAGATAAGAATACGACAGAAATGTTGCCAAGTCAAAAAGCAATACAAAAACAGGTCTTTGTCGGCAACTACGCTGGTTTGAGAAGCTATTTGAAATAAATATAAACAAGGTTTGTAGAGCTGATTAAGAAAAGTTCCCACTAGTGATTATTTCGAACGTTATTTATCCTAGAGAATCGAACCTTTTTGTTTTTGTCAATACAAAACATTCTAAATTGATTGCAAGACACAAATTTGCATTATGGGACGTCTTCATACAATACGAACTAATATCTGAACTCGCCACTTGTCTATGAGTAGCTCTAAGGGGAAGCTAATCCGATCCAACCAATGCGAAAACGAAGTCAGGCGGCTTCACGAGTTTTTCCGCCAAGCATTTCAAGGTATTCCTATCTCTAGACCGGGGCCACTTTTATTTGCCCCACCCTGTAAAAGGGTGGAGATTTAACAAATAAATTAAATCTAGTGTCATGGCAAATAAAATTGATCTTTGAAAAAGTCATAGTAAAAAGTCTTTCTAAATCTATGGAAAAAGTAAACAGTTTTTAGAAGTATGATAGTAAAGCGCCATCTATTGGCAACACTTGTATGTAAATCAATCTTCAATTTAAACATTTTTTTCCGATGTTAAGGGGTCTAAGGAGTCTTAAAAATGTGCAAAGAAGGGAACTACAAAGCATAGTTTGATCTTTTATGTAATTTTTTAACTACTCAATATACAAGTATAATTTTTTTATATGTAGTTCTACAAGATTTATTTAATATGAAACAAATTTTAAAATTTATGAAACTTTAACCAAAACTAAAATAAGTGATATTAAACATAAAGCTATTTGAACACATTGTGATTAGGCTTGCGCGGCAAATTGTGAGGTCAAAATTGAAGACATGACCAAGAAAATGACTTTATATTGTACAAATATGTACAAACTAGAACTTATACCTAAATTCTCAGCTCAATTTTAATTAGAAATAATTTTTAAAATTTTTTTAAATCAAAATTCAAAAAAATTTATAAATTTTTTTCGAAAAAAGTTCTTAAAATAAATTCTAATTAAAATTGAGCTGAGAATTTAGGTATAAGTCTTTGTTTGTACATATTTGTACAATATAAAGTCATTTTCTTGGTCATGTCTTCAATTTTGACCTCACAATTTGCCGCGCAAGCCTAATCACAATGTGTTCAAATAGCTTTATGTTTAATATCATTTATTTTAGTTTTGGCTAAAGTTTCATAAATTTTAAAATTTGTTTCATATTAAATAAATCTTGTAGAATTACATATAAAAAAATTATACTTGTATATTGAGTAGTTAAAAAATTATATGAAAGATCAAACTATGCTTTGTAGTTCCTTCTTTGCACATTTTTAAGACTCCTTAGACCCCTTAAGTGACAGAAGTGAAAAATACTTTTTGAAGACTCCTTACAAAATATAAGTATAGTTTAAACTATAAAAGTTATACAAAATGCCACTATAAATTTTTTTTTAAGAGTAACATTCCAAAAATAGTCCGTATAATGTTTTAATAGGAAATTACAGCTTTTTTAATTAACATTTAACTAGATTATCAAAGAAAAAGTTATCAGGAATCTGAATATCAGGTAAGGTAAGTTTCAATTATCGTCGCGCTAGAGCTACACGTGGGCTATTGGCGACGGGCGTCCTAATTTAGAGCCACAATCAATAAACGTCTGAATACAAGGTAAAAAATTATTAATTTTGGTTTTAAAATCAATAAAAGAGCCGTAAACTTCATGCAACTTCCAATATATCGTAACACTGTAGTGCCAGTTATTGCGTAAAATCAAATTCACGGAAATTTAACACTGGCTCCCTGCTGTATAGGTATCAAAACTAGCTATTTCAAAGCTGAGATTTAAAATTAAAGAGGCAGAAGAAAATGCAATAAGTAGTTTTCACCCTATTGTAGCCACTGTGTGTTGTTTACATTATGCACTTGCATAATTATCTACAAAACCGTGCAAGTAACGTTACTCGGTGGAACGTATAATCGGTGGAACCGTAGCTTCATCAGGTTTCACGAAATAACGTTACACCAAATTTATATTTTGCAAAGTTGCACCTATTTTACGGTGCAACGGTCCCCCCCCCCCCCCCCCTGCAACTATGGCCAGTAGTACTTACTGCCACCGATTTTGAGGTGTGAACTCATTTGTGTAATGTTACTCCATAACGTAGGTCGTAACGTTAACGTAGGTCGTTAACGTAACGTGAGGTCGTAACGCTACTCCGTGGAGCTAGAGTAACGTTACAACAACGTATTTTATATATAAATGCATACAACTTCATGTTTCAAATATCCCACAATAATAGTTTAATACGTATATTTTATATTGTCTGTTGCAACTATTAAGATAAGACAGATTTTTTCTGTCATACATTAAGCATTGTCTGTACATTAAAATACATCGGTCATAAATGATTAACAGAGACAAATTTATTTGTATTATGTGATACGACAGTAATATTTGTAAGCAATCGATATATAACAGATATGTAATAATATATAGATTTCGTTTTATACACAAGTCCCCACATTTTATACATAGTTGACATTCAAAAAAGAAAATAGTACCACTCAAAAAAATAGAAGGCTATGAATAGTTAGAAAGTAATTTCCAGTAAACAAGAAACACATTATCTTACAGTGGATCCCATGATCCCAGAACATTGCAAGCAAGTAAAAAGTTCCGTTTAGCACACATTGTAGTAACAGTTTTAAAATATAAATAACGAAAACAAAAAAAATTAATAGTTTTCCATTTGTTCAGCCACGTCTACTGTTATGTAGTCATTGTCCTCAAATAAAATATTTTAAAGAAACAACACAAACAATTTAATATGCCAGTTTTAAACTATAAAGTTCAAAAAGCATGTGATACTGCACCTTGCAGGCTAACATTTTCAAGTTTTTAAAGCAGATGGCGGCACAAGATAAGGAAATTGTGAACCGACTCATTCTACGTCAAATGGCCCAGCTCATAAACTTGGTCACAGAATTCGATCTTGATTTTTTTCCCCAAATACTAGATACATTTTTTTTGACACGTATTTTTAAATATTTCCAAATTCCAAGAATTAAGGAAGTTATGATATTTTTCAAAACGAAAAGTTCTGCCAATTCCGATTTGAATAATAATTTTTTAATAACAGATATATTCATTTGAAGATAGTCTTAGTAATTTGACATTTTGGGAACAACACCGCAATTGAACCAAAATGTTACCATTAGTATTCCATAGAAAAATAGGTTCACCCTAGTTATATCCGTTCTTAAATCGGCATTTTCTCCTAGACCGTAATGCTAAATGAGAAAAGGTTTTAACTTTATAAAAACGAAAATTTTAGCCTAACTTCCTTAATTATTGAAATTGGAGAATACTGGTCGAATAAATATGTCTAGTATTTCTGGGAAAATTCAATCGAATTTTGTGACATGAAGATTTTGAGCTGGGTGATTTGACGTGGAATTACTCGACTACTATAACAGATCAAAACCATTGCCTTACAAAATAATTTTCGGTTTGTCTAAGAATACTTAAAACTGAAGTGTACAGTTATGATAATAACATCAAGGTTTAAATACTGAATTTGACCCAACGAAACAAATTCGATGGCAATTTTGTGGCAATTTTAATTGATATTAATCGATAGCTAACAATCGATTACTACTGGCAGCTTTTAATTTAAATGAACCCATAAACAAATCAGTGCTATTATTTATTCGTATTTCGGAAGTATACATCTAAATTAACATTGTTGGTTGATGTGGCCGGTTTTTTTTACCGAAGTGAATATAAAAACTCAACACCCTTCCAGATATTAATTTATGAGTGTTTTATATCATTAAAATGAATCACATGGTAAATATATATAGTTATTAAATTTTCCGCACAATAAAAATAGAAACAGAAAGAAAGATATAGACGAAATAGGTCAAGTCCCGCGATAGTGAAATGCAATATAAATGAAACAAATCATTCGTAGCGCCTTATATTATAACGATTGAGAAAGAAATATAGAAGAATTTAAAAAAATAATACGTTTTTTTTTTATGACTGCTTAGCCGTCGGTGGTGGCGTAGAAGTAGCGAAATAACGTATAAGTTTTAAGCAAAATAGAAAATACCATTTAATTTAACGTTACATTGGTACAGGTAAACATACAAAAATATCTAATGGGCATTCTTATCTCATCAAAAAAAAATTTGATATCATAGCGTATTTCTTCCCTTTTAAAAATATTAAGGAACTAGGCTAGTAGCTAATCGCAAAACAAATGCAATAAATTCCATTTCCAAAATTCTGCCACGTCACAATATACTATTTGTTATTAGCTAATAAAAAAAATACTATGTCATAACTGCATTAACTAACTAATAACTGAAATACCAGTAGCAGGTAATGGGTGATTCGACCTTAGGCACAAGACTACACAAACGGAGATGGATAACACCCAATGAATTTAATTGAATTAAAAACCTGGGCGATTAACCGCACCATATGTACAAAGTTTACTAAGCTAAAAAGGGTTTCCTACGAAAGATGCTAATTGGTAGCTTGCCAAATGTCAACTCCATGTCAACCGCATTCCAAGAATTGTTGGTGACCTGTCGGTCGGTCGGGATGAATGTAACTTCGCCTTGGCAGCTACCACAGTGAGTAGGAAAGAAAAAAAGAACAGAAGAAGAAATCGACACAACTTCCTTTTTTATTTCCACTTTCGCTAAACAATTCAAAATGCCTCTGTGGTCTGGGCGACGCATGCACCGCCGAAAAAGTCAGCCGCCGAAAAAGTCAGCCCGGAATGGTCAATAGTGTGGGGGAACACGTTTGGAATAGACTGCTGAAAATTTTACGCAAGTTCGGATACATAAACAGCATATTTTCAAATAGAACATTTCCGTAATTGCTAAATTGACAGTAGTAGGGCAACAATTATTTTACAATTGACAGACACAGAAGTTGCTGACCTTATGCTCCTTCTATACCTTTTAACATTTGAACTCGAGGCAAAATTAAGATGTATTTTTACAGAAATATTTTAATTTAAAACAAGTCAACGAACTATTATGTAACCTATGTAATCAAACTATGCTGTCCATTCATCGAAAATACTATCATTCGCTCATTGATATAAATATTATTTTTCTAACACAAACCCAATTATCACCTGAATACAAATGAAGAGAAATATTGTATAACCGGGTCTTATCAGGACTCAGAAGGGCAAAAGCGAAAGATATCCCAGGAACAACGAATAGCCGAAAACAAATACTCTTACATATGGTAAGCACGGAACTTTTTTTTAAAACTTCACTCTTTCTTAACCATCCGAATTTTAATCTAGCACTTGGCATAGGAAGCTCGATGTTATAAAGTTTTTATCGTTAAGGATCTGTCACGTGAGCGTCGTGCAAATGAGACAATAATTACAGGGTTGCCAGTCAAATTTAGGAAAAAAATAGTTTCTTTAGTAGCCTAAAAATTTCAAAATAGTAGCAAAAATAGTCTCCTGATAATCAAAAAAGTAGCAAAAATAGTTGCCTAAAATTTAAATACGCTATGTATAATTTAAAAACTAAAGAATTAACAATTAATGTTTCTTGTTTTTTTTAAACAGTATTCATATTTAAATGAAAAGTTTCATATAAATTTTAGCATTGATTTAGAATTCAATTTTTTTTTATGTCACCAGATTTAGGTAGCAGAATTAAACCGGTGTGGATCAAAGTTAAATCTTCAATCAATATATATAGATTTAACTTTGATTGCATCCTTGAGCAACTCTTTAATTAATTAGTCTAAAATCTGAAAAGAATGACACCAATTTTGTATTTACAGTTAAAAGAATGTGTCTTAGAGCTGATCAGTGCATACACATGTAGTCAAATTCTACAATATTTTTTTTTTTTTACATTCCTTAGAAAAGTCCTAAACAACGTGGTGGAATTGTTTTTTTTTTCAGTTTAATGAACTAGTTTTGCTAATTTAATAAGAATAATGACAACTGAGATCTGCAATACAATAGTTAAAAAATATAGATTCTTATTGTCACAAAAACCGTATGTTATTCCCGTAATCTTAAAAAACATCACCATCTAAGGTGACCAGACAAGAACTAAAAATTAGATGGAAAAATTTTATTAGCAATTCATGCTACTAACTAAAAAATCTAGGAGACTGCACATTTTTTGGATAACCGAGTTTCGCAATTTCAGGAAAGCTGGAGTTCTTAAATTTTACAGGTTAATACAAACAACGATCGCCAGAGTTTCTAGATTTTAGGATCACAGCATAGAGAATTTTGACAAATTTCATAATGTTTCAAATTGCAACTTTAAGATAATTTTCGGCAAGATCTTTAGAATTCATTTTTAAAAAGTTGATAGTGACATTTCAGAAAACTAGTTGCAATAACTAATAATAATTTTAATATCCCGAATCTCTGGCGGTTTTTATATCTTGAATCTCCGCCGATTTTAATATCCTGAAGAACCAGCAATCCTATAATATCCCGAAACTTCGGGGATCCTAATATCCTGGAGCTACGGAGATCGTAATACCATGAAGCTCCGTCAATTTCACGCTAGAAGAAATTTTACGATTATGAGAATGTAATTGCGGCCTTTCGTAGATTTTTCGAAGAAAAATGCATGAAAATATGTTTTAAAATTGGGGAAAAAAAATCGAAAAAGTCGCCTATCCTTGAAAATAGTTGACAAAATGCTCAAAATAGTTGCTTTTGGCTTGATTTTGTCTAAAAAAGTCGCCATAGTCGCTGAGGGTCGAAAATAGTAGCAGATTGTCTCCTTTTAGTCGCCACTGGCAACCCTGTAATTACAGTCTGTTCTACTCTGGAGTAGTCGACCGTTCAATTTGTCCGGCGTCATGTTTATCAAGTGTCTTCACGGCCTACCGAGATTTTTAACCCTTCCTGGCTTACGACGCTCCAATTTTGCTAAGTTTAGGACTCCTGCGGTTTGGCATAACCCAGTTCTATGTTGATTTCTTGTTATTGAAATATTATTTCCAAGGAAAGAAAGATCGCGGATAGAAAGTTCTGGGGAAATAAGACCTATGTTCAGCAAAAACATTTACGATGCTTCTTCCGTTCTCAAACTTCAATAAAAAAAATAACAATATTAGACCATCGAAATTTCAATAACGTAATAAAAAACTTTGAATTAAAACTTTTTTAGCAGTTAAAATTTTTCACTAAATAATACGCACGTGTATACGGCTTAAAAAATAATAAAAGAAAGTGAAGTTCCAAATGTATTTTCGGCAAAACTAATTTATAAATATTTTTCCTTTTTGTCTAGCACGTGGATGTAGAACAGCAGAAGCTGGTGAATTTAGTCATCGCACATTAAAAGGAACTTCGATAAATTGCGCTACAATAGCTGTTCCACCGACTGCGGCTAGCGAAACAATGTTTCAATCCAACAACATTCAGAGGACACCTGAAGGTCATGGTAACCCCAGCTGCTAACATACCTCTATACGCGGATTTTCCCCGACAACTGTTCGAAGGGAATGGTTCCGGTCTTCCAACCCCTCTTTCTTTTTTCCTTTCTTTGTGTTATTCTTCGTTGCATTTGCCCTGTTGTGGAAAGGTGAGCGGAAAAACAGGGAACCCAGAGGGTTGGGGGGAAGTCGTCAAGTGTGGGAGGAAAGGTGACTTTTTTTTGTGTGGAAGCGAGAAAGATTCGGGCACGCCCTTTATGCAAAAAATAATAAATCATACAAGACAATTATGTCGTATTCTTCCGAAAATGGGAAAGTTTAATAGTTTATTCTCTAAATGAGGCATTCACCGATGGTTTTATCTATGAGTATCGTCCTTGAAAATTATTAAAACTAATGCTTTTCTCCCATTTACTCTCTTTAACCCGATAAAACAACAATTAACCTTTTTTTATGCCCAATCCATCAATTCACCTTGACGAATTCTATTAACCATTTTTGTGTCTCTGAAATTGAAACCTGAGGTAAAAATATTTCATATAATAAGCGTTCATTAACATGCATTTGTTATGCAACGCAGACCCACGTAATAAACTATACATAATATTTAAACTGTCGATCCATTCGTTACATTAGAATAGAATACCAATTACTTTCAACGGTTGCTACAAAAAGCTAACAGGTGACTACGAAGGTTGAACCTACAGTCCTTGAAATTTGAATATTTTAAGTTGTCTCACAATTGTAACCTTCACATTGTGATTGAACCTTCACGGCCATAAAAAAAAACGCCTGCCTTAGTTTTTCAATATTAGTTTTTTACACAGTTAGAAATTTACGATAAAAAATCAACTTCGAATTAGAAAGATTCTTTTGCTGTAAATGAAATAAAAAGATAAGTGCTAAAAGTTATAAGTTAAGCTAAAAGATAAGCTCTCAAGTTTATGCAGCAATGTTACAAATTCTTTACATAAAAAAATACTTCAACAAAATAATAAGCATCAACGATCAATCATATATGTTACATATAAACAAGAAAGGTAGTTTTCCTGAAATACTTGATTTTATGAACAATTCACTATTTACATTGCGACTGAACTCAACAAATAGATTGCTATGCCCAAAATCACGTCCCTCTGCTTTCTAACTAAATGCTCAGGACTCTGTTTTTGTTGTGACAAAAACTACTTTTAGGTGAATTTTATGCTTGAAACGACAGGCGTTTGAACCCACACCGTGAAATCCCGAGTCCGAATTCACGCAGCTGTTTTAACTCAACCTTCAACGAGCCATCACCCCGCCGCAAGTCTCCCAAGGTCACCTCAATGTCAAACCGGCATGTGCCGAACCGAATCTATTTGGCAATTTCACATTCGAATAGGTACACACAAATGCAATTTAATGCTACATTTAATGACACTCTGCGTTGATATATAATTATAAAGACTGTTTATTGTTTTAGTATTTGAAAACCAACGCGTACCCGCAGACGCAAATACACGGCCAAGCTTTTTAACCACTCAGCTATGTCTGGCCTATTTTTTCGGAGAGGGTAATTGGTAAATACAATATACTCATTGGAAAACATAAGCTATCAACTTTTCTACAGACCTTTTCGAAATAAAATTGTTAACTAAGTTTTTAAAATTCGTTTTTCGAGCAACTTTATTTGTGCTACATAAATTGACAGTTTATGAACTATGGTCATCATTTATCTTATTTTGTTCTTTAGATAAACTTAGAAATCTCATTTTCGAGTAAAGAACAAACATTTAAAGTAGTTACAGTCCATTTACATCAACAATTCAATGTATCAATTCCGTATTGCTTTCTCCCCTAAAATATTTTTTTAAATGTGTATCCTTTGTTCAACCGTGTTTTTGAGGTTCTTCCGTACATCATTTAATATACTTCTACGCAAAATCTACGTATACAATTTAATATTCTCATCACTTGCTTATGGTAAATATAAGGAATGTATTATTAATTTATGTTCTTGAGTTTCTAAAAAGTGAATAAATTGCATCGAAAAACATAAGCTCGATCTTGCCGGTTACGTTAGATTGAGAATGAGACGATTGATTTAAGATTGTAGTTCTTACTCTTTTTTTTTTCATAAAATTTGGGACAGGCACTTGTAATTATACCCTATTTGGTAAATATATTGTCAAATAAGCATTCTTCAATAGAAAAATATTATACTAAATTTTTCGAACGTTATGAAAAAAGTTAAAGGACACTGAAGGGGCATTCTCGAGAAATTAACTTATGGGTTTTAACTAACAATAGATTTGTACATTTGTTCTTTGTAACATTTGGAAGAATTCCATAAATCTATCTTTATCAGATTAGCGCCATTAAAACTTAATTTTAACAAAATTTTGAATTATTCGTCATATTCAAATTTACCCGATTCATTATTTGAGTTAATTGAATAAGTACAAGGAAAATAATGGTATTTTATAACAAAGTTGTTTTATAAACGGCAAAATTAGGGTGATATAAAACAGTTATATGGAAGATATTTCTCATTTTATCTTAAAGGTTTTTTTTTTTTACATTAGCTAGTTAGAATTTCAACCTGTGCTCTACTCGTTCACAAACAGTAAATCAACGATCAACCTACAGCAATCTGTAAGTTTGAAATAATTTGAAATTCAAGTAAGGCTGATTATAAGAGGAACACATTACAGATGAGTTATTTATAGATGGCAAGATAAGTAAATCGCAGAAAGCAAATGACAGCAGACAAATACATGCTGTAACAAGAAAGAAAATACAAGAGGGCATACCGAATATTTTAAATTACTGAATATTTCAAGTTTTAAAAAATGCACTAGTTCATTATTCAGCTAGTTTGTTTACTGCTTGTCAGCTAATAGTTACAAATACAAACAAGTTAACATGGAATACAAGCAAGGGCGAGAATTATTTATATACGGCAAGATAAGTAAATCACAGAAAGCAAATGACGGCAGACAAATAAGGATATACTGTGACAGAATTGTAAGAAGAAAGAAAATACAAGCAGCCCTACAGAATATTTTAAATTGTTATAATTTCTTGAAATATTTTGACATTGCTGCCATTACAATAACTCACAAGTTAAAAAAAAAAAAACATCGTTATCATATTGTATTATCGAATAAAACCTCTTGTATATAAAATAGACTCTGCACGATATAATCAACTATTATTTTACATAACTAACTTGATCTTTCAAATGTACTTTGAAAAATAATTTTATAATTAAAAAAATCCTTACCCAAATTAGATCAAATCCGGAATTTCTCGTGAGTAACGAATCTTTCTATTTGTAAATATATTATCAGCCAACAATTACTTGTCCGTTGCAGCAATTAGTTTTCTTTTGATCGAACTAATTATTTCTCTTAATTTTTTCAATGTCGTTTGAGTTTGTTGTTAATGAACAGAAGATCCCTAAAAATCCATAGCGCTGCTACAGGATGAACAGCAGTAAGTCCTTAACAAACCTAGTGGTTTAGTATCACAAGTGAAAGATTTCTCTTCAAATTACAACTAACGTAGGAATACTTATTTTTAAAAGTAAATTCGTTGTATAAATAACATCCACACAATACAAGCTGACGGGACACTAACAGGCAACTTATCGAACTCAAGTACTTCCAGTGACGAGTCAAAAAGTTTGAAAATATCCGCAATACATGCACTTAATTTGAAGTTGGAAACGCTTGAAGGTGCAAAAACACACAGAATTCAAATGCAGAAAACAACGCTAAGAAGCAATACGAACAGCAGAAGCAACAATCCAAGCACAGTCAAGAAGCGGGTAGCAACACACACTGGCGTCTCTTGCTGAGATTATGGCCTGCGGGCCGGAAAACCACGTCAACTAGAAACCGGTCCGACCCAGGTCGCTTTGAAAAGAGGGCCGGAGGGGGCACAAAGAGGCGACAATAAGGAGGTCTGACTGGTGTGCAGGTAAACTTTCTTACCTGACTCACCCGGGAATAGCTAGCCGAGTTTGGGTTTTAAAGACTGTTGCTCTCTTTCCATGGTCTTTTTTTGTTGTTTAAGATTTGTGGTTAGCAACAATTGTTCTTGGGAAGGGAGGAAAGCTGTTTCTTTATACGTTTTTTTATGGAAATAAAAATTGTAAAGCGTTCGTTAAAGGATTGTTGACGATTCAGAGCACATAAAATAATTTCATTTTAAGTTTTAGTAGTAATTGGCATTCAAAGATGGACTACTCAAACTTGAAGAAACCGTTTTGATGTTTTATGGTGTTTCAGCTTCTTTTCATGTTATTTTTATTCTTTTTGTGTAAGATTTAGGGTTACTGGATAGCAAAAAATGTTTTTTCCAAAAAAAAAAAAAAAATAGGGAAGGCCGAAAAGCTGTTCCTTCATAAACTTTTTTTGTGGAATAAACATTGTTAAGTGATCGCCCAAAAGATTACGACAACGGTATACCGGGCAGAATTTTTATGTATCCATTTCACCAACAAAGTATTTATACATGTTTTGCTAAATAATATAAAACAACGAATAGTTGATAAGAAAAACTAAAGATTGCAGCAAGAATATTCTAGTTACAAATTAGCATACAAAATTATCCCCTAAAAAAACAGTTTCAGTTTCTGCCAACTTATTTGTGTTCAGTTTTAACAGAAAGAAATAATACATTGAAAAACATTCGCCGCTACTTCGAAAACCAAAATAGCAAGGGCTTATCTTTCTTATTTTTACGCAGTCTGGAAGGAGAGTAGAGGGAACTGGAAAAATATGTGCTCTCTGTGACCCCTCTCTCCCCCCTAGACTTTCTTACCCCCAGACAAAAAGAAAACGCGAGAGGATAAACAACTTTTACGTTGCCCAAGCTTAACTTACATAATTCCTGGGGGATAGCGATTATTTGCATGTTGCAAGGGGTGTTGTAAATAGGGACCGTATACTATTTGGGGAATGTTTTATGTCCAAGGTCGTGACATGACGAATTTGTGCTTAGAGGAGATTAATGATAATCACAGATAGATTAATGATAGATTAATAGATTAGATAGATTAATGATAATCACAACGATTGTTTTGTTTTATTGTGATGTGTCACCGCTTTCGGGTTTGTCTTTAGAGCTATATATTATGCCGTGGTAAAGGTCAATAGCAGTATCTAAAAAATAAAGGTTTTTGACAATAAGCATTTTTTTTTATCTTCACGAATGGTGAAATGTAACAAGGTAAATCTGATCTTTGTGTTATTTTTTAAATGCCACTAGTTTCTTTAAATACCCATCAACAAAACATTTTCTGTGGCATGGTTCCCCATGGAAATGGAATGAGCATGGAAAAAATAGCATGCATGTAATAAGAATAACGTTTTTAAAAGCAAAGATGGTTTGAAAACATTTTATTCATGCGTAGATTCGAAATTTAGAATATGTATATGAGTCATCAGATTAGATAAACAGTCAAGCAACTGGTGAAAACATGAAACAAATTACAGGAAACTTCAACGAAATGCTGATAAGTAAATGAACATATTGCAAAAAAGTCCAGAGAAAAAAAAAATGCCTCTATTTTTGTTCAATATTTCACAGAAATATCAAAATAGAGGTTAAAATATAAAGATAGTTATTAAAAAAAATAAGCATTTTGAAAAGAAATCATAATTTTCAGTTTATGAAAACAGCTCTTTTATGGGAAAACAACCTATATCATTATAAGCAAAACACTGCATACATTATTCCATGATCTATACATTTAATACATGATACATAAGTGTACAGTTAAAATGCCTCTATAAAAAAATAGATAACTTACCAGACAATTACTGCAAAATTGTTAGAGAGAATTCATTAATCGTATATGATTCATACAATTCAACTACAGCAAAGCTGTTAGGCGATCTGGAAATCTGTTTGGCAATCTGTAATAAAACAGCACAAATAAGTATAGTCAGGAAAGTTGTATTGACTATGATATCAAAAATAATTTTTAAATTATGTTTTTTAAAAAAACACAGATATTGAGATTATACTTATTGATGTTGGAATTGCCAAAGGCAATGAGAAAAAAGTTGTTCTTTAACAAAATTTGATGCCAAAGCAAGTTAAAAAAAAAAGGGCTATTGAAATCCAAAAGGTTATTAACCTATGTGCACCCGGCAGAACTAAATTAAATAACAGTATAAAAAAACTTGACCTTTCAGAGATAGCTATTAAATTGAATTTGGAGATTTAATTTACGTTTTCGCGGAAACAATAAAGAACCACCGACTAAAAGGGGGAAAAAAAGAAACTGAACGAATTGCAGAAGAATTGTCTTGGAAATCGTAAACCCCAAATACACGCAGTTTAATTGCTTCGAGAAAAACTATATAGTACAAAAAAAAAAACTAATTCAAATTAAACAAAGGTCGAATAAACTGTTTTGAAGTTTTAATAAAATAAATTGCAATGGGTTTCTCGCATCCGGTTTCAAGTTCAAAATTTTTATCTAGAGGTTTCTGAACTTTTATTAAAAAACAGTAAATGTCTTTTTTCGTTACACCTCAAAATATGCTCGAAAGCAGACCAGAATAAACAAATTAGGCTTACGAATGATATGAAAAACGGGTTTTTGGATTTACTGGAGGCAGAATTGTACCATTCGTGAAATTTAAAATTGTTATTTAGAAGCGCGAGGAAGCATTTTTTATATTTCAAATGCATATTTTTAATCTCCAAGTGGAAATGGAATAATAGTTCGGTCAAAAAGCCTTGGGTTTAAAAAGAAAAGAAAATAACAGACGTAGTTGTGTCTGGGTTGTGGCGGATATCCATAAAAGATTACGATTCGTAATTGCTAGGCGGATATTTTCTGACTTTCTTAAACGTTATTCAGCGTACAAAACATTTCATAACATAAACAAAACCAGATTTCGGTTACAAAAACGTTTCAAGGTTACCATTACTAATGAGGACATTACTTTAATTATTGTTGCTGAAAGGGTAAACTATGACGGTATGATTACTGTAGAAAATATTGTTGCATGATTTATAATCGATAATTTTATTTAAATTTAATTATATTTTCCAATCAATCAGAAATTACTTGATATTAATAATGAATGAATTAAAGTGTAAAAATATTAATAAGTAATGTAATGAAACAACAGAAAGACATAGCGAGCTCCCAAATTTAGATATGTTACAAATTCAGTCTCGAAAGGGAAAAAAATACATTTAACGTCGTTTATCTTTCATAACTCGGCGAGTTGTCAAGTTAATAAGATTTTGTCTCTTCCCCATTCATAAAACTTAATTTATAATCGACAATTCGAAAACAAATTTACACCCTCGCCTAACTTGGGGAGAAAAAAACTAAAACAAAGCGAACAGCTGGCTGAAAAAAGTAAAAAAAGTAAACAGGAGACGCTTCTAATTCGAGAGTTTGGGAAGCTTCCAAGTCGCGGTAGACAGGCAGGCGCCACGCAATTTACAAGGCCGCAATTCATTTCAATAACGGCGGCACAGAGAGGGAAAAAGCGGTATGAGAAAACATTTCTCATTCAGTTTTATTAATTTTCCAATGGGAAACATTGAATTTGGAGCGAATGTTTTTGTGGAATTTCTGCGAGACTAAAAAATCTAATTTACGTAGTTCATTTAAGTCGCGTTAATTCGCTTAACTAATAAATTGAGAAAACTTACTCGATTAATTTAATATAACGTTCATTTTACGCGTAACTAAAAATAAATATTGATTACTCAATGGAATCAATTGCTCGTATTCTAATCGCACAAGTCACGGTCAATGACCCTTCGATGAAAATTTGAACCCCAATTTGAAAAACAAACGGATAACAATGGGCAATGTGCTTCTTTAAAAAAGAAACCTTTTGCAGCAATAATTGAATTGTGGTTTATTTATATAATTTAAATTGTATAATTTGAGTTTGGAGATAAAAATTTAATTTTAAAGCAAGATACGCATTGTGTCCTGGATATTTTCCATTGGATGTTTTTTTAACAAACATTTAGTAGTATTACTTATTAAAATGCTACCAAGTTAAATTAATAAATATGCATTGTAAAGTAGAGTAGTGCTTAGTTTCGTACTATGGCTAGACAGAAAATAAAGTATACCGGTAACCCTTACAATGATATTTAAACATACCACCAATTTCAAATAATAACTATGATCTCCCTTTAAATACAAGAACTTCCGTTCAATGTTAGTTGAAAAAACATTTCAGTTGATTTCTAAATGTCAAAAAAAGTTCCAAAATTAGTGACAATAGTTAATTACCCAGAAGCGCGTACCATGTGACCACATTCTCTCAACGATCGAGAAGAAGCGCTGTTGATCGAAAGAAGCGTTGTTTCAGACATACAAGCGCTGATATTTGCATATTTACCAGAAGTCTATAATCGTTCTAAGAAAAGTCATGTATTTACTATTGATTTTGCGTTATCGCCAATCTGCCACCAACGCTACTTTGTGGTTAGGCCTGGCAGTCCACAGATAACAAGAACTTTGTCAACAAACTATTCCAATCATAGATTTCGGGGTACTGAATTGGAAAAGGGCCAAACACTTCTAAGTTTTAAAATAGTGAGTTGAAAAGTAAATAGTTGCGTAGACAACTTCTAAAGAAGTACTAGAATGAAATTTTTGGCTCGTTCATTCGAAAGGTAAGTGGCTCACCTTCAATAGAAGTTTAACCACAAGCTTTGGAAAATGGTGGGGATACAGATTTTTACTTAAATTTACAGTTGCACTTATCAGACATAATCACGCCTTAGTCAATGAATTAAATCACATCAGATAATGATAAATCGTCACTTAAGTTCCCACATGCGCTATCTCACTTTGCACAACGGATCAGATTTACTGTTGGTAACCCTCGGCGCGATTTTTTTGGAATTGGCGATAAATATTTTTTGGCGGCAACCTGTCTGACTTCCAATGATGATTCGAATTCTTTGACTTCGCAACGATGACGTGACGTTTTCCGGCAATCCTATCTGACCATTATTTATTAGCGCAGTAAAGAGAGCGTGAGGTCAAAAGTCGCCAAAATACGGACTTTTGGCTCGATTTTTGAAAGTTTGCCAAGGGTTACCGTACAGTAAATCTGATCCGTTGTGCAAAGTGAGATAGCACATGTGGGAACTTAAAGTGACGAAATACTTTTGGGTCGGCTATGGAAATTACTATAAGGACACTTTAAAAAAAAATGCTGGAAACACTTAAAACAGTAGCTGAACCATGTGGTAATTTACTGAGTAATTGGCGTTTAAAAAAGGGTTTTAATTAGATCTAGCACTAGTTCAGGAGATAAAAGAAGAATGAAATTCAAAATAGAAAATTAAATCCCATGAAAGAGTTGTAGCGTATCGGATATTGCCCCCATCAGCAGTTGTTTTACTTTTACGTAATTTTTAATAATTACGTAAGCTAATGACCTCCTTGCAGTAAAACTCTCCAACAATCAATCTCTCCTACACAACCAACACGACTCATGTTAAACAAAATTCAACATCGATGCGTTGTATTTAAAGGCAAATAATTTATTTTAAATTTAAACTATTTTCGATCGAAATTCAAAGAAAAACATTGCTTTAAAAAATTGCATTTTGGGCAATATAAAAAAATAATTAATAAGTATTTATTCAGATTAACTTCATGAAGGTAACTAAAAGTTTGAACAAAAAATCAATGTCAAACAACAAACTCGTAAATAGTGTAAAATACTTATTGGCAATTTAAATTCAGTCATCTATCCCAATGTTTACGAGTGACCAAGTCATTTTTAATACCTTTTTAAAACAGTTATAAAATGTTGATTACACAAAAAAACATTGAGACCAAAACTGTTATTAAATTAAAAAATAATAAATATCCTATACATTTGAGCACGGTATGAATTGTAAGGAAAAGTGTGCAATTTATATTACTACACTAAAATTTTTAATAGTAATGTTACAAAAAGAAAAAAAACTAGACTTCAACCATAGAAAAAA
The DNA here is from genome assembly GCA_023701765.1 of Hylyphantes graminicola. Taxonomy (NCBI): domain Eukaryota; kingdom Metazoa; phylum Arthropoda; class Arachnida; order Araneae; family Linyphiidae; genus Hylyphantes; species Hylyphantes graminicola. The sequence goes on from CM043122.1 coordinate 23,824,258, forward strand.
AGTCATTTAATTACACTGCTCAAAACAATTAGGGGAATGCATGGTTTGAACCATTTCGCCCCAAATGATTCCATTTGGTATCATCAGCTTCCGATTTTTTATTTTTTTTTGCTCACCAAGTTGAAATCGAACCTATTTATTGTTAGATGGAAGAATCATGTATTTTGAAGAATTAAATATTGTTAGTTTTAATTGAATGAAAATATGAAAAACATGGTAAAATAAAATTCACTCCCAAAAACTTTTATAAATAAGTTGACTCTAAATTCTTCACGCTTGTATTCTTAGAAGTCTAAAATTTGATTTTACCTTTTTTTTTACAATTAAAATTTTGAAAAAAATTATTGTTATAATTTATTCAAAAGTTATGATTCCAATTTTTTGCCCCTTAAATTTTAGCTAAAAAAATAAGATTTGTTTCCCTGTTTTTTACCATTTCAGTCTGGATGCATAAGGAATCTATTTCACGAATTTTATATTTTTTATAAGAAAAAATAAGAAGTTGGAACTGGACGAGTAAACAAAAGTATGCAAAGTGCTCCCCTAATTGTTTTGAAGAGTGTAGTATTCTTTAACATGTTTGAGCAATAAATTAAAAAAAAAATGATTCAAGTAATCTCTAAATTGCATTATAAAAGTATCACATTGGCTAAAACTTGCATCCATTTGTACCTCCCCCCCCCCCCCCCAACTACTGCAAATTCATATAACATCACAAAAATCTTAAATACTGGTGCTTGTATCTAGCAGTATTGATACTTATTCTTTAATCGGAGGACGCGTCGTCATAGAAACGGATAGATACGATGTTTACGCAGCAATACTGCCGATGAAAGTCTTTGGGATTGCTTTCTGTTTTCTTTTTTAAGATCAAGGCAAAGACTCCGAGAAGCAAAATCAATAAAGAGGAGTTCAGAATGCAGAGGTGAAAAGAAAAAAAATATCTATTGTCAAGAACTCCTATAACAGAAGTCACCTTTAGAAGCATTTCCGATATTAAATGCCATGCAATATATTTCTGGGGATTGACTCAATTTATCAGAGATTCTCTACTTATATTATTTCCCCCCAAAGATAATGTCATAAAAACTTGTGTCTTCACTAGGATTGGGATTTAACCTTTGTGAGACATAGAAATTTACTTAATGGACGATATAATACACAAATTAGAAACATTAACCCAAAATTGATAGTTATAAATAAAGCTCGCTGTGCTTTGAAATTGGTGTATGACTGCTCTTACAATCAACGACTACATAATTGAGACAAAATCACTTGATACTTTCTCACAAAAATAGCAAAATAGAACGATTATATTTTTTTCTAATCTTCCAAACTCACATTTAAATAATAACAAAACATTGAATGTCACTTGGATGGGTTATTCATGAGAAAATCTACAACAATAAGGTTCGGACACCACCAGGTAGACCAAACTTATTAAATCCAATGATTGAAACCTTATATGCAAACTAAGTTTCCTATTTATACAATGCCACGGCATTGACAAGACCTAGACTTAGTGTTATTGCTTTTTTGGTTGACTTTTACGCAATATTGACCAACCACTTCGATACAGTCACCAAACACTTACGCTTTGGTGAATATCACCAGTCGGTTGAATTTGTATAATCAATATGTTGGCAAAGTAAAGGAATTAAAAAAAATAAACATCTAAGTGAATCTAATTTCACTTTAACTCGTGTTGTTTAAAATAACATCGGTCGCGCGCGCGCGATTGGTTGTTCAACGTAAAAATAATAGAACCAAGGCAAGACTGCTTCTAAGAATCAGTCGGATGAATTTGTATAAACATCCAAGAATCCATATAAGCCTGTTCCTGGACCGGAAACTAGGTTTTTGTTTTTTAAGTACTATTTATGTATTATAACTAATTTAATATTTATAATTATAGGGGCTACGTAAAAAAAATCAGATTTAAACTAGTTAGGTATCTCAATACTTGAAAAATGAAAAGCTACCAATTGAAGTCTTAAATTTTTTTCATAAAAAACACGGCGATAGAAATATTATAAAAGTAAAACAGTAATGAAATATTATATAAAAAACTATATATTTTTTTTAAAAATATCTGGCCCTTGAGGACAATAAAGCCAATGTTTCACCTCAGTGCAGCAATTGTTAATTAACTATGCTAAAACATTTATTTTGCGAAAACAATGGACAAATTAAGTTACTTTAAAGCCGAATAAAAAATCATTCTTGTTTAAAAAAACAAGGGCATCCTTCACCTCTAAAATATATGTCGGCCCTATTATAGTTTTTGTGTAAGAAATCACCTCTGTAGGACAATGCAATTTGTAAAAAATTGCTTAAAGTATCAATACAAACACAAATTTCATGATGCTGTGTTCACATAGCTAATAATAATGGTGTTATATAGAACTGAGGTAGAATACAAGCACGCTAAAAGTGTGTGCCGAAAATATTTGCAATTAAACCAATACAGATCTTCATAAATTAAATTTTAAACAAGATTACAATTTCCTATTTGATAATATGTTACATACATTTACTTATCAAAATTCCAAAAGATTAAACATTTTCAAGGTGAATCATTTAATAATGTTTGAACTCGTTTCGTCTGTAAGTAGTTTTTAAAAAAAAGTTGGACTCGCAATTAATTTGGAAAACTTAAACAGTTTAAGAGTGACCTCCACGCACGTTAAGGTTAAAACTAAAGCATTTGTTTAAACTTATCTGGCTCGAATTTCCTTCAGACTTTGCCAGTCATGCAATTTACAGACTTTCTTCTTGCCGGTTAGGTGGCATTATGTCTTGAGATAAGATAACCAGGCATTTGGAATTAATATTAAAAAAAAGTTTCAAAATATATCTTCGAAATGCTCATTTTAACTTTTAACTTTTGCCATTGAAAAATTCCTTAACGCTTAATATATTGAAACGCTGATATTTAAATCGCTTTCAGTTCAGGCGTAAGTCAACAAAGTCAAACCTGTGACTTACGCCTTTGCAACAAAAAAAAAGATTAATTTAATACCATATACCAATGTTTTGGCACTACCTAATATTCAAGGTCATTTCTAAACAAACTTTAAAGTGTTTTGCTAATTATTTTTAAAGGGATTAAAAAAGACACATATAAAAAAACTAGGACTGTACGTACAGTGTACATGTTCTTGATGGAAAAAAAAATTATATTTTTTCTCAAATTAAATTTATGAAAGGTAATTTTATGCTATCGATTTTTTTTTTTAGAGAAAGAACTTTTGAGGGTGTTTTTGTGGTGGGGGAGGGGGGGGGGGAATTAATATTTTATTTTTTCTTTTAGGCTACAAATAATTTCTTTTTGAAAATCTTTAATTTAAAAAATATTTCTAAGACATGGCGTTACTTCCTCTTAAAGGGGGCTCAGGTATTACACCTCTATAGTTATGCATAAACGGATGGAAACAATTTTTGCCCTTGACAGAATAGCCTTTATCCACTAGTGAAAACATTTAATTTTGCCCTCGATATGTATCCATTACTAGGGATTAACTGTATATGGTAAAGTTGCTTAGGAAGTGAATAAAAAAAGGCAGAGTTTTATCATTCTAAGAACTAAACCGATTCCATTTACCTCCTCATGCCTCATTGATTCCTACGGTTCTCAAAGCAGGTTGATTAACCAAGCGAGATGAGAGATATTCAGAGCTAGTATTTCCTCTTAGATTTACTGTGACGAAACAAGAGTCATCCGTCTAAATAAAGGAAGATCGAAATTCCGAGGTCGGGAAAGTTGTTCTTGTAAGAAAAAAAGGAAAGAACAAACTAGTCCGATGTGCTTCGATTGCGATTCGAATAAGCAAAAAATTTCACTAACACTGAAACCATACTTTTGACCTTCTAGACTTGAGACTGGCTATACAATGCATCATTGATTTCAAAGCTTTTTATACTTAAATATTTTTATTAAGTGGTTGACTGATAAAGAACATGCCTTACTAAGTAGGTATTATTTCACGTGCACAAACTAAGTGTACATATAAATTCGGCAAAGAAAAATTTAGTAAATGAATGTTTGGAGTAACATAACCTAATGAATAAAACTTACAAGATATATTGATACATATAACTCACTCAAAGTATTAATACATATTTTCAAACAATTTTAGATTGTCCTATAATAGGCATGTTTCAGGTTTATAGTAGCAACAGAAATGCTGAGACAAAATAAAAATAAATTATTTCTTGATCTTCGATTGGTGAGTCAATGTCATGGAAAAAGAAAAAGGAATGAAAGATGGGAAGAAATGCGTCACTGAAACACGGTGATGACAGAACCGGTTAAATACCCGGAGATTTCCCGGTCAGAAAGGTCCGGGAATTTCCCGATTCTGTCACCACCCTCTCAAAAAACTTTATCAAAAAGGTCGAATTACTTTAATTTATTGCAAGTCGGTGATATACAAAAAATACTTGGTAAACAAATGTAAGTTTTGACAATCAAATTGTTTTTTCTCTCCACGAGGATCATTGTAACTTTGTGTTACACCTTCTCAAAAAGATATTATGTGCCTACTATGCAATAGTTTTAGTACCATCTTTTGATTTGTATAAAAAATATTTTAATTACTATGAACAAATATTGTAATTTGTATCAGTTGGATACACGATAATAATCAAAAAATTGTAAAGCGATTTTTAAAAAGTACCCCCCCCCCCAAGTGTACAAATACAACAATAAAATAAAAACAAGCTTATGGTAAAGCTTTGTATCAATCATGAACTCATCAATTAACCATCCATCAGCAATAATGATGACAGAACTTGGATATTTTTTACACACGCAAACAAAGCGCTCATTCACAAGGTCAATTATCTTTGAAATCAGTATATAGTAAATTTATTTAATGAATGATAAACACTTACGGAAACGGTCCTTAACATTTTACTTTTCTCCTCAAATTAGCCTTTTTTGCTCGTCCTTTCGTCATCCATCTTCTACAAACCTAAGAGTTAGTCCGCTTATTCTCTGCGTGCACATGTTTGTGGGACGTAAATGTTACGTTACTGAAATGCGTAACAAGATGCGAAAAGTTGGCACCATACCAAATCTTCATTCTACGACGACAAGGAATTAGATGTTTAGTTATTCTTTTCCCGTTTCTACGTTTATATTTTTTTCTCATAGTTAATGAAAGTCTGATATCTGATAATGCATGGTTTCTGTTGCCTGTAATTGTTACATTGTATTAAAAAAGACTCTCAGGTGACTAATTAGAATGTAATAGCATTCGAGATAACGATATGTCTGCTATTCATTGACACTTTGAAGTTGTTTGGAAATCAAATAGCATATTTGTTGAATTATTCATTCATTTTTAATAAAATTAATTCTGCAAAATCAAGTTTGAGGGAAACCGTTTTGAGGATAACTCAACTAGATTTTTTAGATGCAATATCATTTTACATAACGAAGGCTATAATGAGATAGTACTTCGATTTCAATGCATATTCTGCAATTGCATACCAAAAGACAAAGCAAGATAAAAAAAAAGCTTGAAATAGATGGACGTTCAGGGCTAATAAAAAAAAACGAAACAACCGCAAAATGAACGAATGTCAACAAAAAAACGACAATGAACGAATGGGAACAAAATGAACGAATGTGAACAGGAAACTAATGTGCTAACACAGGTTGTTCTTTAAAAAAAATCATTGTAAATTGTTCCAAATAAAATTAAGATTCCACTACTAGTTTAGCAAGAAAGTATAAGTTTTGATAAGCATACATGTAGTTTAGTAAGCACTATAAGAAAATAATATATAATAACAACAAACCAAAGAGAATAGCTTTCACGGTCCAAGGGAAGTCACTTAAACTTTACGATGCTGTAAAAAAAATGCCTTAACGAAAACAAAACCAATCGAAAACTAAATACTACCCATTTCTTACTTATTTTCTTCCAGAGAAACGAGAAGAAATTTAAAATGGTCGGATCGTACGGTAAACAAACGAAATCCAGCGATGCATTTCCATGCTAGTTGGAGCTTTCAGTGAAGCATGGCAGTTGTGCACTTTTCCGAGTTGCATGAGTGCTTGGTGGGGTGACAATCTGATCGAAATGAAAGGAATGGTAAATAGTGAAGAAGAAAATCAGAATACATTAAATCTGTATAGTTTAGAAGCTCACAATGACAAAAAAAATCATTTGTGTTAATGATTTACAGCAAAGGAATTAAATTGAACACGCGTAATGAGTGTCCTGACAGGAAGTTCAATTTATTTGACTACAAGAAAAGTGATAGACGTAACAACATTTGTTAAATTAAGGATTTTATAAGATAATTACTTCACAAATCAACGTTTTGTTCGCTTAGTATTACTTGTGTGAAAAAGTTTCAGATAATTTTAAAGCGCTTATATATCTAATTATTGTAAGAAAATGTTAAATAGTCATTATTAATGTTCTTTTGATATTTGTAACTACAACAAAAGAAGTTAAAGTTAATGGCCTTTGGGTCTGGTCGAAAACATTGGAAAACCACAAAAAGAGAATATTAAAAATTAAAACAAAAATTTTTATTATTTATTTTAATAAAATTTATTATTATTCCTTTTCTGTCCATTTTTCGTTGTTTCGCATTGACCTAGACTAGAGTAACTTAAATACGCAATTGGTCTACTCAGGAGTTGAGTCATTACATCAACATCAGATCGATTTGTTATTGTCAAGGCAGTTTGACAAAGACGTTGCAAAGAATATAGCAAAAGGTCAAATCATTGTCAAAGAAGGTTATCGCTGTGATCAATTGAAGCAAGAATAAGTAATAGTCGTCACCAGAATGCGCAGCAAAACCCTGCGAAATTTATGACATTGGTAAGTGCCGCAGATACGTTATGCAATATATGAAAGGACTTATTCTCTTATATTATATATTCTCTAATAACTAAGATATAGGGCCCGGATCCTTCCTCGAGGACTGCATTCAATTGAATTTAGGAATATTAAAAGTCGCCAATAAACAGACCGCTTAGTTGTACTTTGAAGAATGTGAGTTTGGCAATAGAACTTTCAAATGAAATGACACCAGACCGAAACTGAAACAGCTTATTTTATTCTAGTTCTTCGTTTTGCTCTCGTTTCATGCATCTTATTTTAGAAGCAAATATATAGCTTATATACTACAAACATACAACGAAGTTGTATTTAGGTATACCATACTAAAGTGTATTATAATTTTAATTGTTTTCTTCAATTGTTTTTATAACCAGTCTAATACGCGTAAATACTTTACTAAACTGTAATAACATGAACATTTAAACGACACGCCGCATAGTTAACGTTTCATTATAATTTAAAAATTTTAAACATCTTTGCACCGTATTTGTGTGTACCATTAATACCTTCATTGCCAAACAAAAACGTTAACCTTATTTTTTTAAACTCGTTTTTCGCGAAACTTAATTTATCCTACATAAATTATTCAAGACTACGGTCTTTATTGTCTTACATTTTTTTATCGAGGCAAATTTAAATTGAAAAAAAATAGCTTTTTTGAATAAATGGTTTAATCGGCAAAAAAACAGTATTACTATTAAGAAATACTTAGTTCTAAATTCAAGTAAGATGTTAGTGATTGTTCACAGAAGTGAATTCATACACTAGTACACTTTAATCGAAATCATTTTTTCTACATATTAAGCTAAAGCTGATATTTTTCAAATACTTTTTACACTAGCTATCAGACATTTTCCAAATTATTTCCAAGTGCGTGTAACTTTTACTGTACTTTTTAAATTAAATACAAATGAAAAAAAATACTCTTATTGAAATATAGATCGACCAAAATCATTATCCAACCAGACATACGAGTTTGGATCGATTTACTTTTTCGCTGCGTCGACTCTCGATACTTTGTAGCGTCAGTAATTTCTGTGGTGCAAGAGTCAAGTATTTAAAGTATTTTATTTCAAAAATTAAATATATATCTACAACTCTTAGCATCGATGAAATTAAAATTTTTTTTTAAAAGTTAGCGGAGTATTAGATATACACTTACTGCAACTAAATAATGTAAATTGTTTCATTTGTGATTTGAACTAAGAAAATAATAATCTTGTAGAAGAGGTGGTATACTTACGGATAGCTGTAAACTGGTAGCCCATAATGACCAATGGAAATTTTTGATACATATATGACAGGTTGCAACTAAGTAGTGTTATTACGCATGATTAATATCAATCACAAGTTATTTTTAAAAAGAAAATAGCACACAAAACGCGAACTTTTAAGAGCTTAAGGTTTAAAAGAACAAGTTAAACAAACTCGTTCTTGTTTCTAGTCCAATTTAATAATTTTATTTTACAGTTGAAATTGTAATTGCTCCAGTATTACGTACATTCATAGTTGAAATTGACACCGCAAGGCATCATACGCACCAAACGCATTAACGTTTTACGATGGCACCAACCAGGAATTGATACAATTTTGGAAACTTGTCAGCTGATTAATTTTTAGACTCTGGCTTGTGTAACATACACCACACCCACGACTGCAGAGAAATAAAATAAATCGATGGAAGGTAAATGTAGAGCGCAAACTGAATGAATTCCCGAATAAGCTTTCTCGGGCTGAAGGGGGGTACAATGATTAAGCTAAAGGTTTAAAAATAGTCTCACTTTGCTACAAGAGACAAAATTCGTATCGATTCTTATAGTTAAGGGGAGGGGACCAGAACCGAGTACTGACTGTAACGTATTTAATTGTTTGTGTTTGATTATGTAGAATTGAGATATCTGTTTGATGCCAAGCTTCGAATCAAATATTAATTTTGATCGGTCTTATGAGAACTTCGCTCTCGATTTATCACTACCCTCAAAGTGTCACCGTTGATCTTACCCTCCAAGTATTTCTCAGTAATTTAAAAATAATACAATTTAAAAAATACCATACAATTAAATATTAATACACGTTAAAAAGCTTAGTGAAAGGTCCCTTAAGATATTAATAAATTAATTTCAAAGAAAATATTTTCAGAACATTCCAAGATGGTTCTAGGGGGAAATTAAATGAAAAATATATTGAAAAAGGTCGTACAATGGAAGAAGGAACACTTTCAGCAACTTTTTTTATGTCCTTTTTTATACTGTATGAGGGGTAAATCTCCCCGGAAATATTCCCCTCCTTAGAGACAGTTTCCAGATGAGAACTTGGAGCAAGGTGAATCGAAGGTCGACCATATTTGAATTTTTCTATAGATAAATACCAGCAGGCATTTAAAGTAAGCGCTTGTCAACATTGACATTTTAATGCGAAAGTGATGGATGACATGTGTCCTTATTCCATTTCAACATACAACGATTAAATATAAATTGATAAACACATACCATAAAAACTTAATCTTAAGAACTGAGGCTTTTTATATTATATGTACGAGATTTTACGGTATCAACAAACTACTTTCAAAGAATTCTTTGTAACTCTAACAATGAATTGATTTTATTTTGATTTTATTTGAAACTTATACTGTAGTAGTACGTATAAATTGTTCCGATGTTATCTTTGTCGACATGAATAGCTTCTTTGAAAGAATGCTGCGTATGCAAGAGTACTATCGTCGACGATTCAGTCAAGAGCATTTCTATGAGTATATAGCGTATAAACTGCCGTAACCCAATACTGTTGTTTAACTAGATATCAGGATTTGTTATACTTGCAGAAAAAAAAAACATTTGTATAAGTTTATGATTACAAATGCCTTTTATATTTCAGTAAAAACTTTCTCTATACCGTTTTTTTTTAAGGAGAAACAAAAAAAAAGCTACATAAAGAAACGACTGTATATACAAAATAAGAATTGGAAATACTTAGCATCGAATAATTTAAAAGTCGAATATGATATTAACTTTTATAGGTTTGGTTGCTTAAATTAACGGTATAATTTCTTGACCAACCCCCACCCCGCATAAGATATCAACTCGTATTCAACATTCGTTAGTTGATTAAGTATTGTATTGAAAACAAAATCGTACGTTCAACTGCCATTAGCAAAGGAAACCAGACTTTAAATGTAACTAAACGTGCACCTTGTTAGAAAAAAAACGACATTACTGAAAGTGGGCCCAAATGCGATGACTAAAGTCAAATATACAAGGTCATACATTATCTTAAAAGAAACGAATCAATGAGCATTTTTAAGGAAAGCCCACAGCATGCAATTAATATCAAAATTCTTCATATTATACGCTTTTTAACTTTAAAACAATTCCGGGTCCATCGCAGTGAAAGTGTAGAGGTTACCCTCAGAAACAACCCAGGTCTCCTCCGAAAGCGAGTCAGTCAGTGACACAAGAGATCACGCATCCAACATAAGCCGGTTTCACAACTCGTCAAGAGGCGGAATAACTGCACGGCATTTTATCAGGATGGAATGCCCTTGACTCAGGGGGTCAAATGCAAAAAAATAGATGCAGTCTGCTAATGGAGAATGCACTTGGGTGCCGAGAGCCCCCCAGACCCAGCAGGGCTGGCACCACAACAACAAATAAAAAAAGTACCAGGTGGTTTCAGACGGGTCTTTCCGGTAACCTTGGTGTAACCTTTCCGAACCGACTCTTCTGTGCCATCCAGTGCTTTCCCATACCCGGCGCCATGCATGGGAAATAGGGTACAGCAAGTTGTGAGCGTGTGTCATTGCGACAATGCCACGGTTTTTGCTGGGAAAGTTGGTATTATTTTAAGCTAAAACAATTTACACTAACTTTTAAACATAGAGCATTTAGTTATTACAACATTATTCTATGGAACAGTTCTGTGCCGAAATTCTGTTTAAAGCAACTTATTGTCTTATTCTATGTTAGTCAAACGAAGAAACTCAAGGTCAAAAGTTCACGCAAATCTTTTTCCAGCGAAAAATTACCAAAAAGCAATTTATTTAACAGATAAATGTAATTAAACCAGCTCATATTACAGATAGTAAAATATTACGTTTAAGGTTTTACAACAGAAGACCTGAACTCGGCGGCATGTATTTTTTTAGAAATGTAATTGAATTTTGAATAGTTCGGTATTTCAAACGCTCTGCGGTAGCCTACTCACAGCTTTCTTCTTTGCCGCTAAGGCAAAAAAAGAATCCTAATTTTCTTTAAAAAAAAAACAATCAATTGTTACCGAAAAGACTTAGACTCAACAGTTATGGCTGCGGCTGCTTTATTCACTGTAAAAAAAAAGTTTCTAAATGTATGGACACCCATACTATACGCTCGGTGCGTGTAATTTTCAGAAGAGTTTCCGAAGTATCGGGAACATCTTTCTGTAATTCGGAATCATGGCACTTATAGGAGATTTCTTATGTTTTCAGAAACAGTTTAGTTGAAGCAAAAAGGTCTGACTTTTTTTCAGTGCTTTTACAACGTTGCTGTTAAAAAAAACTTGTTACGTTATACGTTGCAACCATTCCCAACGGTTTTATGTGCGGAAATGCCTTCTGGTATTTTGAAGCAAAAGTACCGACGGCCTATTAAAACTTTTTCGGCGGACCGTGGAGAATATATTTGCAATTCGAAACTTCCAATTATGTAGCAGTTGCATCATTCTTCCAGTTTTCTCAACCATGGATGAGTTTTATTTATTATCCCTAAACAACAATAAAAGTACCCAAAACAGTTTTTATTAACAAATAGATTATTTCAAAGTTAATTGTACAGTTTGATATTCATCAAGGAAGTTTATAATATAATAAATGTTTTTAAAAAAAGCTTTTTAGGGATTTTGAGAGTCGGAAGGAATATTATGCTAATATATATCTATTGAAATGGCATCTTGTATAATATTTTTCGAACAATCGATTAAATTATTTGGAACAGGTTTTTAAATTTTCAGATTCAATAATTTTGCTTGAAAAATCATTTTTAACGAAGGGTCAATTTCAGTGAAATATATGCTAATAAAAAAACAGTATTTTAAAAATAACAGAATACGGTCTCTTATCATGGTAAATAAGCATTACTTACTATCTCGTGATCAAGTACCGATCGAAATTTCGTGAAAGTTACGCAGATCATTTGGATTATTCTTGCGAATCGTAAGTTAAATATACAATTACTTCTTTGCTCAGGCGGATATCATGCGGTCGGAACCAACTGCGAGTTAAAAAAAGAAAAAAAAAACAGCAAAGCTCTGATTGCATACCACCTGCTCGTTGTCGACAGTAAAAAAAGCTAACTGCGACTGACTGGTTTTTTTTCTGCAGAGTAAATTACGAAGGATGACGATAAAAGCCAAAGTATTGTGTATCCTATCCCTTGTATAAAAAAATATGGGGATTTTTTCTTTAACTTGTGTGTCTTTCTTGAAATTAAGTGATATATAATTATCCGAACCAAATTAATCTATCGCATTCAACACTTCACTGAACAGTGTGCCATATGTGGCACAGAACTATATTTAGAGCCTATAGAGAACTATATTTTAGCCCCGATAAAGCAATACATTTGCTTGCAATATTTCATACTATTTAAAAATGTCAATTGGTGCTACAACAAGTAACGAGTTAATTAAACAACTCTATAAATGAAACCTATCCACATAATATTTTAGTACCACAAAACTTTATTTGTTGCTAGACTGGTTTTGTTAGTTTTAATTGTCATATTTAGCACCTATTTTTTTTTTTTTTAATATCGTGGGCCTTTTTAATTTGACACTTTTCATTAAAATCAGCGATTTGGGCGGAAAGATTTTTTTTTTGATAATTTAAATTTCAGAAGTAATCTGCCCAACTGCAAATACTAAATCCCAATGCCTATTTTTTAAATATCATTCTGTGAAGGTTTAAAATATTGGGGAAAGATGAAGTATTGTATTCGAAAGGTTTTAGATGATTTAATGTAGTCAATTATGTTACGTATATGTTATAAAGATGAAGAACCTTTGATAAAAATTTAAAAAAAAACTACTAAAAATTATAGAACTATAATTTACTACTACTGTTTATTTTATTTCTATTCCTTGGTAGAAAAGGTCAAATTACCATTGTTCAATGTCACATCAAAAGACATTGAACTTTTCAACCAAAATGCTGATTCAATTGTGCTAAAACATACACAGAAGGAAGAAAAACTAAAATGCCTTTAAATACGTTAAATTCTACTTCTAGCATAGCTTGTCCGTAAGTTGAAAAAAAAATTCTACTTCCAGTTCCAGACTAACAGCAATACTTTATGATGAAAGATAGTAAGGGAAAGAACTTTCATTTATCTGAAGGCCATCCGTGATCCACATAGAATTTATTTCAGAAATCTACCAATAAACATTGTTCCAGCACTGCAGTTGACGAGTTTCTGAAATAGATGCTTCGCATTTTCCAAAGACTTTTATCCTCAGGGAATCTCAAGAGAATAAGAAGCACGAAACGAAACGTTACATAAAATTATCGCACGGTTGTTACAACATAGCAGGATGAGAGGGACATTTTTTAGCTTTTCAGAATCAAATACTTTTATTTGACCTACATACTTCAAAGGTCAGTTGTAATGCGATTCTATTTTTTTTAAGACTTTAGAAGTAAGGATAATAGATACGAAATATTTTTTTTTACTGTAGCTTAAATTAATCTAAATATCCGAACAAAAAACGTAACATTTAAATGAAATTGCCCTACATTATTTTCTCAATTCTTTGTTTATTTTTAATCTCTTATCAATGCACATTAACATTTATAATTAGAATGCTGGGTATCACGTCCGAGCGATTGATTAAGTTGCATACAATGAATAATTAAGTACAAATACGAAGGTTTAATTACCAAGAAGCGTGGTATTGTTTTATGAGACCATTAATTATAAATATTACATTAGCATTATAATTATCAAACCGTTTAGTCAATAAACGGTGGAATAGGTTATGGGTCATTCTTTAAAATTGGGCAGATTTCACTTACTATTTTTTAAAATTTGAAAATGATTCAATTTCTAATATTTTTTTCCTGATATGTATACACAACTAATAAGAACATTAGCAAAGATGTGTTAACGTTCAATTTCTTTTATTTTCCAAATTATTTTTTTTAATTCACTGGCAAAGGAGGCGAGATTTCAGTAACGGATTAGAGACTAACAATTCAATATCTACAAGAAACGTTTATATTTTAGTAAGACTAACTATAAATATCTGAATTGACAGAGATAATGTGTCTAGGTTTGTATAAAGATTCAACAGATGTTTTCAATATTTTCAAAGCTCTTGTTGCAAGGAGGTAATGGTTTCATTCTTACATAACAAATTGAAAAAATTGTTTAAATAAAAATAAAATAATTAGAATAAATATAAAAATGATCAGATTTAAGCGATTCACAAATAATAACAAAGCAAAAGATAATCGTAATAAAGAAAAAAAGTATAGATCAATTAACTTTTTTCTAAAAATGATGCCAGGACAGAAATGAACATTTTTTTAATAATGAACTTATAACAAAGCAAACATTGACACTACGGTTAATTAAAACAATATCAAACTAATTGAGCACAAAATATATGCATAAACAAATTATAATCAAAACAAAAAAATAATAATTTTTTTACAGTAAATAATAGCTTACATAATGCAGCATGCTTCCAAACAACACATATCCATAAAAAGCATCAATTAATAAAGCATCTTTCTCAAAGAACAAAAAGATTCCGATTCACCGTGAACACAAGTCTGCATTTAAAAAACTCAACCACAATCCCATCCAAATTTGACTGTCAAAGTGTCCAAGAAAGACAAAAGAGTGAGATGTCCTAGTGAATGTCAAGCGCAATGCCAAAAGGCGATTGAACCCCAGTGAAGCATTGCGTGACGCTGATTTCCCAAAGTGTGGCCTTGGCCCGGCCACCAGACAATCGACGCATTGATTCGCGCCCCACCTTTGCACTCACCAAAAGAAAGATGTGCGATCATGAAGAAAATTATACTAGACTCCCACAACAGCTACATATTCGAGATAGATGTATGATTTTGTAGAACTATTGTTTCTGTTTGCTTCTTAAAAAAAGTATTTTGTTATAAAGTTTGTTTGGAAAGAATTTTTTTTTTCAGTCTGTTTTGAAAAAGTATTCGGTTATCTGTTTTGTAACAAAAAAAGGAATTCGTTTTTCTTGATGGATTGTTTGAAACCAAATTTGTTAGTGTTGTCGATTTTTTTTAACCTGAATTTGTTTACGTTAAAAAGAAACAAATATCCTTTTCCTTTATTTAGAACAACGTGTTTTCTTCGCATCGTATGAGGCGAAGTTTGGTTGAATTAAATTCGTGCACGGAAGAAGTTAGTCGATACTGATTTGACTTCTGTTAAAGACAGCAAAACAACCACAATTTCAAACACATGTAATAGGGTACTTGACTAAATTTTTTTATTGGCTTAAAATGTTCTTATGCTAAAAATATTAGCCCGTATTTTTTCTTTTTTTTTTCAAATACCCCATAAAAAGGCAGAAAAATAAATTTAAAAATTATGACGAAAAATCACTCCTGAAAACGCTTTGTGGCTGTCACGTGGTATCTGTGATGTCACTGTGAACTATAAGCAAACTTTGAAACACCACATTGGAATCGATTTTAGGCAAATTTGAAATATAAGCTTCTGTAAAACAGCCCTACATTTTCTTAATATTTATTATTTCAATAGTTATAGATGAAATCATGCTTATGCTTAATCAGAAAAAAAAAACATCACGCCGGTTTGTTTATAGTTCATAGGCCAACCGACGTGTTTGTGATCGTGAAAAAAATGCCTTTTTAAAACGATTTTTTTAATGATTTAAAGGTTATTTCGCAAAAATTATTTTTCCGTTTGTTATTTTTTATTTTCAACAATAATTTAAATAACATTGGAAGGTATTTTAGCGATACAGTCAAATACCATATTGTGTAAACAAAATGGAAAGATTGTGGAAATAAATTTTAATGACACACCAAAGTTATTTCACAGGTGAGAAAACAAACGTAGACAGCGATTTGTAATCATCACAAACGCAATAGTAAGTATAGATAATGACTAAGCGAACATAAACGCTCGTACACGAAAACCGATGGAAACAGATCAAAGCAATTTTTCGACTATTTTGTATCGTTTAGTGCAAAGCGACTTACTCATCTTTATGTTTTTTCTGTTAAAAAACATTATTGGACTGTGACGAACAGCGGCGAATGCTTAATGAAGAATAATGAAAGCTATAGTTTTACTTTTTATCAACATTCATTGCGAACTGTATTTGTCAACTTTGAGAAAATTAAAAAACACTGCTTTTTCCTCGTTTTAAAATTAATGTGAATATATTCAAATACATTTCTATTGTATTTAAAGAACAAAACTGGCGAGGATAATTGGGCTATATCCTAAGTTTATATAAACACACAAGCAGGAGAAAATCATTAAAACCAGTTAAGGGAAGATAATGAGTGTTTTGGGCCTTTTTTAGTCGGCGACAAAACTTTTGTAAACAATCATAATACAAATTCGAATAAGCAGGACAAAAAATAGATTTCGTCATAAAAAAATTGTATCAAAGTTAAATTCGACATTTATTTACATAACATTTGTATTCTAAAGAAATATATATATAAACATGTCTTGGATGTTCGAACGTTTAAGGATCGTTAGTTTGCATTGTTTTTGTGGACTGCCTAAGGGTTAATTGTAATTGTTATCTCTTAGCGCAGTACACATTCAGATCCGGAAGATCGATAAGTACCAAGGTTTTAAATAAACATCAGTCAACGCTCAGACGGGAATTATC
Source organism: Hylyphantes graminicola (assembly GCA_023701765.1). Classification (NCBI taxonomy): domain Eukaryota; kingdom Metazoa; phylum Arthropoda; class Arachnida; order Araneae; family Linyphiidae; genus Hylyphantes; species Hylyphantes graminicola. Next base: position 23,841,009 of record CM043122.1, read on the forward strand.
TCGCTCCAAAGATAAATGTTCTTACAATTTATAAATACTATACAAAGGTTGAAACAAATCGAAAAAATGTGTAACGCATCTTATCACTCTAAATGAGATAAAGCTATTTCAGCCGTAACCTTATACACATACTAAACTATACATTGCTAACGTGTTTTCTTTAATAAATCGTTATTTTAGAATTTCGTTAGTAAACAAAATATACAGTGGAATTCCTGAAACTAAGCCAGAACAGATTAGTCACTTTTTTACTGATAAAAACAATGAAAAAGCATAATTCGTCTCTTCGCGGTACGCTTTTTTTTCCTCAAATGTAACAATCAGAGATAGTTGGAATTTTTAAAAAAAAATAACATTTAACTTAAGCAAAGATATATAAATGTATATTTAGTTCCAGTAAAGTAGTAATGAACAGGCTGTGCGAGCTTTTTTGGCGGTTTGAAGAATTTACTATCGTACTACGATCATTTTATCAAGCTGATTACAAATCTGGAAACTTCTGTTTATACATGGTTAAATTTATCTATATCATTTTGTACTCTTGCAAAATAAAAACCCCAAAAGCAAATGCTACGAATATTGAATACTTTTAAAATACAATACTTACACATGCGTGCACATCTACAATCGATAGCAGCACAATGTGCTCGGCTTCTCATATGCATATATTTCAATGAAAGGGGAAACAGTGGATTTTAGGACGAAAATAAATGATGTCTTCGTTACTAAAACAAAAAAACAATACTTGACTCTATAATACAGAAGTACCAAAGCAATTGTAGAGAGATTCTCAATGCTTGGAATGCTTCCATAAAGTCCCCTGAATAAACATTTGCACACAATCGTGTCGAGTAGATTTACACACAGACAACATGGTTTTACCTCAAGGTCGCTGACTCTGCTTACTTGAAAAGTATCCATAAATATGTTGGGTCAGCTACGGCGTATCAGCTATCGAGCCCAATTGATTTTTGCAACAACATTTAATTTTACTACAACGATATACTACGCTTTTAAACGTTTGAGATTTTAAAATAGTTGGAATAGGAATGGGCTAATGAATATAGAATGTAACATAAGAGATTAGTGTGACTTCTAAAAAACAATCTCCTATGCATGATTGAAGTGAAGGTATTAAAAGTGCAAGAGTCTCGTCTGGTCTCGTCGCTTCGCCAAGGTCAAATAGAAAAATTATTTATTAATCTGTTTTGCAACGAGTTTCTTTCAGGTTTAAGACATTTTTCTTTGAAATTTCCTCTTTAAATTTAAAGGTGTATCATTGTATAGGTAATATATCATGTACTGTGTTAAGGATTTACCATACAAGTCATAACCTCGTATTAAGAATACTAATTGGATAATTCAGAAGTATTTTATCCAAACAGATAGCAAATTAACAGCTATTAAAAATACTTCATCAAAAATTTAATAATTTTTAAGCTGCCCCATCCCATACCTTTATCGGTTTATAATTACGGATACTAACAACTTTCGAAATTTATGACCAAGCTTTTTAAAAAATGACAAACTTTATCGGTTGTAATTTGAAAAATTGAATGATAAAACGAATTCCTGAAACAGTTCGTAACCAAATGTTAAATAAACGTAACATTAAACAAGTTGTTTACCATTTGATAAACTTGCTACACTACTTCTATCCTTATAAACTTTTCGTTTTCAGATTAATTCGAACTAGATCATCCCACGCCGTAAAGATCTTTATTATTTTTTTTTTTGGGGGGGGGGGGGGGGATTATGACAGATCTTTTTCACTGTCCCAAGATAATGCACCGGCCTGTCAACTGTCTTGCGTTACGTTTCCTAGAATCCGATGCCGTTCATCTTTTAACGTCTAAGTTTTTCTTTCATTTTGACGTATGAAATCGGAGATAATTCTCTAGGAGTTGTAAATTTGTTTCTACGAAATCGTAACAGTTTCTCATTCTACCCCCAATCCCCATCCCCCATCTCTATGGGAATAGCGACATGTCTTTTTTTTATGTTTTTGTGCACAGGGTTTTCTAAGAACAAGCTTTCGTAGTAATTCAAATAAATATTTCTCAATTTATAAGTGCATGTAATAAAAAATGGGCAAGGATATTTTTATAATACAATTAATAAACATTAAAGAGTGAAAAATACAAGTTCAGTGCAAAATACATCAAATATCAAATTTCGAAGAAAACTATCGCTACAGGGAATATAATTTGAAACCAACATGGCCTAAACTGAATGTAACCCTCAACAAACTAAAATTACGGAGAATAATTGTTTGTGTTTCATAGAAAATAATTCCTAATATTTATTTTTCCTGGCTTCAAACCAATGGGGCTTGTTTTTTTATAAAACTGGGTGAGTACACAAACATCCAACATCCTCTACCGTTAGTAAATAAATAACTTATTTTTAAAACTTTAAGCCTGAGAAGTATCAAGATGGCATTAAGAAGTAAATTACAACTTTATATACATACTCTATCATAAGCTTATTTAGTCTTATTCCCCCCAAATATTCCTAAAAATACTACATAGAAATAGAGTATTCTGAAAGAAATAATTCCTTAAAAGGAAATAGATAGCTTACGTTTTCGGTATCTTTGAACTTCAATCTCTGTACAACATTTTTTTTACAGACAAGATTATTATCTGACGAAGAAACAAAATTCATCTGCAGATCAGAGCTTGTTACCAAACTAAGTCTCCTTATCACACTAAGACTCTTTACAGGCGTACTTGGGTCCAATGTTCACACCTTTACTTAAACCCAGAAAAACTAGCGTTTAATTTAAAAAGGATGTAGTACTTACAATCGGATTGAAAAGAATAAGATTAAATTCTGAAAATTTTCTCTTACAATGGTCCTAAGTCGATAACACTTTCAACACCTTATTAATATAAATACACAAAAGTTACGAATCCATTCTTTAATATTATAACACTTTATTTACTTGTACTTGATATTGCATATTCTTACGCGTTTGCTCATGAAGGTCTTATGTTTATCAGGGTATAATTTAACTTTTTCATACTATTGTCGCTGTTTTTATGTTATTTTTACAACTAATATTACTAGCAGTATTATTATCATTTATTATCATAATTATTCTTACTTGCATTATTTCAGAAGTATTAGTGTATCCTATTACTGTAACACATAAGTTTATTATTATTTCTATAGTATCTTGTAATTTTAACGTGGAGCTTAGATACTTAAAAGGTGTTTTGAATGTATATTTATCTTATTAATCAAAAGGTTTTAAAAGTAGTACCAGTTGAATTACTTAGAGTGCATTTTTTACAGAAAAGGTTTGATGGTGTAATCTAATATTCGTGTTACTGATTTATTAAAGCTGATTGTATTTAATCCAGAATTTCTTTTATCTGGACATTGACCGCTACGCATAAGGCGGGATTAGTAAGACTGTCCTTCATTATAATGGTGCAATGCCCTCTGCGCTATAAAACATCGAATAAGATAAAACCAACAAGACTAAAAGCAAAAATAAAGAAGTTTCTGAAATAACATAATTATGGTTTAGGTTTTAAAATCCTACCAACCGTTTATAAACTTAATATATATAGCACACAAACAATCAATATTTCTAAAACTGAGCAGAAACATTGAAAACCACTTCTAGGCTCTTGCCAAGTTCAAACGGAACACAGATGAACCTAAATTTAGACCTCCACCCTTCTGTCTACATTTTTTTTGTTAAGAAAACAAAGTAAACAAGACTTAACTCCAACTCAAACCAGATTCCATTTTTAACAGCTTTCTCCAATGGCCAACCGGTTAATAAAACGTGTTCCGCCCTAATAATTAGAATTCAGAGCTCTTCCTTACTCCGAGAGAACACTTTAAAAAGTGTTTTTCTTTTTGTATTTTTCTTTCGACAACAGGGATTTCTTAGAACTAAACTTAGAATTTCTCATTTGTAGTCTAAGTGCCTTCGGTTGAATGGTTTTTATGGCCACATGTGCTGTTCGAATGTTTTCTGGTAGTTTAATAACCCACGCCTTTTCTGGCAATTCCAAATCTTCATGCAAAATGGTGGAACATGCTTTTGATTCATAGAGGAGGGTTGACCTAATTGCGTAAAAAGGAAAGTTGCCAGTTTAGTGAGAAACAAAGATAACTTAAATTTTGCAGCGATAAAATGTGTTGAGAGTGATAATGTTATTTCGTGGCCTTGGATGGAATAGATCGCAAAATATTTTTTTTAAACTAATTTAGCACAGGTTAAAGACCGATCTAGAAACATTTAAAATTATCCATTTGGTTTAAAGTACACCGGTTTTCTGTATAACAGTTGTAAGAAGGCATGACACTCATGGCTCATAATGATTAAAGATGTTTCGAACTATCACATAAAATATATTATAAATTACTTCATTATTTCTAAAAGTACTTACTATGCAAGGTGGAAATTAAAAAAGATTGCGTTTTTATCCGATTGCATTTTGGGGACTTTTTTTTTTGTCTCTTTAAAAAAAGTCCCCAACATTTAATCGGTTATTCTTTGTGGCCCCTTAAAATCGCTACCCTGTATCAGGATACTTAATGATTTATACATACATAATAAAACTGGCATGACGCACAGTTGGCAGTGGTGGCTCGTGGCATTCAGCAAGTATGTACAGCCGGGCTGTACCTAAATATTCAGTTTAAAGCAAAATCTTTAAAATCAATCCGCACTTGTTAGACACAACTAAAGAAAGTAACAGTAAATCTTTAGCAAAACCCTTCTTGAAAATAACCAAAACTAGTTAATAAGTGTAGAATACTTAACCTCTAGCATGACTGCTTGGTGATATAACTTATAACAAATCAACAATCAAATAAAACTCAACAAACAAAAAAAATGAAATCGAACTTACATTCAGAATCATTCGCCTCCAAATCGTTTGATGAGAAAAAAAAACCATTCGAGTTCATTCTTCTCGCAAGATTGCTTGTACCAAAGAAGGCCCCGTGGGCCAAACCTGTAATTACGAGTCGTTGGAGCACAGGCAGCAAGAAATAGAGCAGATCGCAACACGAAGTTCCGCAGCTGTCACTTGCGAAATGAAAATCCGTTGCAAGGGCGGGAACCCATCCAGGGAGCATGGATGCAAATCCCAACTCAACGTGAATGGATGGGACCGATTAATTTTGCAGTTTAAGGGTTATTTGGGGCATATGTATGAATTAAATAATAATTCATATGCATAAATTATGCTAAATATTTTATTTTAAAAACTTTAAAAGGTGATTTGTTAAAATATATGTGTGCCAAACTTCATCAATTGATTTTAAAATATCAAACAAAATAATAGATATAAGTTTGGAGTTGAACGAGCAGTTTCCGTCTGTTTTTTTAATAGATAATTTAATCATTTCTGGCTGTCTGTTTCTAACCTCCTTTGGGAGCTTTAACACAGCCAGTCTTCTATGCTTCTAGCTTCTTTTGTAGTCTTATCATAACCACGCAAAAACAAAACAATAATAGGCGCGTTATAATAAGCCATCGAATCCATGGATTGAAGAGCAAACTCAGCATTTTTCCCTCTAGGGGATTTTCTCCCTGACAGAACCGGAATTGCAGGGCTCATTGGGGGTTTAACAAACCCTCTAATGAAGGAGGGTTTGATGTTTCATACTATTGATTTGGCCACAGACTATCATTTGGGTTAGAAATGCTGCTCGACCTCTCTTAACCCTAATGGGGATTTCGGCATTCCATGGATTCGATGGCTCATGTAAAAGCGCCTACTGAGGATGAAAAAACTCCTTATAAGAATTTATTGAAATAACGTCTCACTAGAGAGAGAGAGAACTCATTATATAAAACCCAAAACAAACTTCACATGAATTGCTTAGCCTTGTTTCGAAGGAAGTTACTCATCCTAAAGTTTCGCAAAGAATGCTAAGTAAGCTACACTTGGTAATTTCATCGTTTTCGGCTGTCTATTTCTAGCCTCCTTACACAACATTTCTAGGATGACCAGACATACTGCATTTCGCATTACCTTAAACCATTTCAATCCCAGTAATGCCATTTGGCATCATCATGTTTCTGATCATAATTTTAAAAAAAAATAGGGCTGACATCTATTGGGATTGATAACAAATATTTTATAATAGAAAAAGTTTGAGAAATCGAATGATGTGCTTTTTGATATCATACATGGCTATAGACGATCATAAAAAAAATTCTAAAATGGTGATGCCAAATTGTCATTCGGACTGAAAAGGTTAAATATATCAATGAACTCCCTAACTATAAAAATTTGGCCAATTGTCTCCGTTTTTTATAGTTTTTCAAAAAAAAAAAAAAAACCGTACCTAAAATATGAATTATGAAAATTTAATAATGATTTCATAGTCGAATAACATCTGCATTACAACAAAACATCTCCCATTGCACAAAAGAATAGCAATTAATAAAAAAATACAAACAATCACGAAAGAAAACGGCTGTGCTACACTTCCATGGAGGCTAGAAACAGACAGCCGGAAGAGCCAGCAAATTGCCAACCATCCCAAACGCAATCGCCCAGATGTCGCTCGAAGTTCCGTTGGGTGTCCGCTCAGGTGTCGACCTCGTCACTTGACCAGGGTTCTAAATTACGAGGCGTTATTGGCTGAGTTAAAGCTCCTACAAGGAGGCTAGAAATAGGCAGCCGGAAACGATTACACTACACTGCAATCGCCCATCAGGATCCTTGATTAGGATCGGGCCATCTGCATGGAGGGGGGTGGGCAGTGACCAGATACCCCGCCCAAATGCGTGTGCGCAGGAGTTGCGTCATGTTGATGGTCTTGGAAGATGTTGTTTTTGTTGAGGTGATGGGCTACGGCTGAGCGACCTCATAGGGGGATATTTAAAGACCGATTGCAGGGGCGCAAGGACATTGGCCTGGAGATTTATTTTGACAGAGGCGGTTCGTTAAGGGGCAAACGAGCTGTTTGTTTTGGATTTGGACAATTCTAGGAGATGAGGACCCCGGGAGTTCTTATTTTGGATCGGGGAAACAGGTCATTGCAGGGAGTGAAGTGCCATTGATTTAAATAGTGGTGTAGCTATAACATGAAGGAGTTATTCACATCTTCACATATCTCTTATGGTTAATTCCACGAAAATGCGCCATGGACATCATTTTTTAAATTTTAACTTCTTTATTTTAAACAAAATCTACTCGGCAAAAATTCTTGACACTTTACTTTCTCTTTTTATACCTCAAAATAAACAGTTCGTAAAAAAATTCAAACATTAAATTTAAAATTTGAGTTAAATATAGAACATTAAAACTTTGTCATGTCAGTCACGCTAATAAATATTTATAATATTTTACTATTTATAAATTTCTTAATTTTTTTTCTTTCTGGTTGGCACATCAGAATCTTAAATTGATTCCAAAAAAATTCTAGACTTGAAATGCATACCAGTTAAGAGCAAATGGTAAAAATATAAGGTCTCTCAAAATCTGTGTCTCAATTTTGACATGTCAGTCACGGCAAGTTTTAACCCAATTAATTGTAAGTATTTTCTCTTGAATGAAAATTTCAGCGTTTTTTATAATCAAGACCTTTATTTGCATCACCCCATGGTAATTTTTTAACAGTTAATTAACATTTAATACTTTTTAAGAGCCAAGAAAGTTGTCTTATGCCATGTCTGTCACGAATGGAATTAGCCTTATACATAACCTTTTCGTGTTCCTTGACCTCTTTACTACGTTTTAAAATACAATAAATTTTCTAGTATATTTCAAATTATTTAGTTTTGGAAAAAAAAACTGAACTGGCACTTGTATAGTGACTAAAAATAAAGAGAAACACATTTAAAGTGCTCTCATAGTACCAAAATTGTAGACTAAACTAGTTTTTAAAATAAAACAAAGATGTTATTCTTTAACAGAAAGATTAATTCGAGAATTATGGCCCTAAAGTAAAAGATATAATCCTTACGTATTTTACTAATATCTTTTAATTACGCATTAAGATGGGCTTATCCTTATTCTGATACAATGTATCTCTCATAAATAAATCTTTTCACACGCACACACAGATATACAAGAAGAAAGCACAACAACAACAAAAAAAATAGTACGATATCTTTTAGTCGATCTCTATTCATTTGACCTCTGCATTTGACCATACTTAAAACTTACAAGGCGTACGTGCCTGTGTTAAAGTTCCTCTAGAGGCTTGAAATAGTCAGCCGGACACGTAGTCGAAGTCCAGTTGAGGGCCAGTTCAGGTGTCGACCTCGTCACTTGACCGAGGCTCTAAACTACATGGCGTAATTGGCTGTACTAAGGCTCCGAAAAGTAAGCTAGAAATAGACATCCGGAAACTAAATTTCTATTGATATGCTAAATTACTATTGTGACCCCCCCCCCCTTTCCCACAGTCCAAGGTCGATGACCTAAGCACCTCTCACCCAAAAGGTTCTTGGTTCTGTCCTAGCAGTAACTATAGATGTTCTGGAGATAAAAAAAATCCCACAAATATCACTTGGTGCCCCTGCGATATAAGTGTCGCTCGAAGTACCGTTGGGTGCCCGCTCAAGTGTTGACCTTATCGGTTCAAAATTACAGGGCGTATAATTGACTGTGTAAAGCTCTTTACATTAGTTTAGAAGCGATCCGGAAACAATTATTTACCTACTTACATCTCGAACCCCATAAAAGTTCATTTATACCACTTTTAAAACAAAGACTTTTGCCGCAGTATTTCTCAACGGTTTCGTGGAACCATGAATGGGGGATTAATTACCAGGAATCGATAAATATACCATATGAAAGGAACCCTAGAATTCAGTAGACTGGGATTTTCAAAGAAGCTTATTGCAGGGATTTCGATTTTCAAAGAAGCTTATTGCCCCTGATTGCGATTTCAAAGAATGGCGATTAATTGCACAGCTTCCTTATTCTTACACAAGACCTGCGAACTCCCCGGATTCAAGACTCCCAGGAATGGCTATTTGTGTTTCCTGTATTTGTTCCGGGTACACTGCGACACACGTGCTAGTCGTAAGTCCCGAACAAGCGTGCGATGGCGCCACGGGTTTGCTTTGGGTGCCCTCTCAGCAGGGCCCGACTTACAACTTTAGGGGCCCAGGCCACGAGCTAATTTGGGGGCCCCAAACCATATCTCGATAAAATATTTGCGTGTATTTTCCTATCTTACAGTGTTTACCAAAAAAAAAAAGCCGAAGTAATTAGCTTGGAAAGCATGCTTAATCCCTCCAAAATATAACTATTTTTGTGAATTGATTAATTCAGAGTTTAAATGTAAAATTTCATAGTAAACTCTTTTTTCATGAATTTAATTTTTTGTTAACTTCAGATTAAAAAGCTTGGGGCAGTTGTACTGAGCATAAATGTTCATGAAGAAAATTTGGGGGCCCCTTAAAGTAGGGGGCCCTGGGCACGTGCCCCGTTTGCCCTGCCGGAAATCAGGCACTGCCTCTCAGTAATCGACTCTTTATCTGACCATTGTTCTAAATTATGAAGAGTAATTGGCTGTGTTTAAGCTCCATGAAAGCTAGAAATATACAGCCGGAAAACGTACAACCTAGCATAATCTGGATTTAAGGAATTGTTGGCTGTGTTAAAGGTCTCTTAGAGGAGGCTAGAAATAGGCAGCCGGAATCGATTACATTACCATTACATTACATTAAGGAGTTGTCACCTGACCAGGACTTAAAACTACGAGGCGTAATTAGCTGTGTTAAAGCTCCATAGAGGCTAGAGTTAGACAGTCGGAAAACGTACAATCTAACCTAGTGAGAAAAATTGAAAATTTTTTTTATTTCTCGCAGATATCGATAATCTAAATACCGTTAATAATAACATCCTCAAATTTCCTTTAAACGCGTTTTTTTTTCAAACTTTCATTTTCCAATTTTGCTGCAGTTATAGCTCCATTAAAAATCATCCGTTTGATTACCTTTATTTTCTGCTTATTTAGATATGTTTCTTAAATATTTTCTTAAAGTCCGATTTTTTTTCACAATCCTAGGTCATTGTATAAGAAATACCTTCTAGTTTAATAATTTCCTTTAAAAAAAATTCGGTAAATGGAGCCCAGAAACTCTTTAAAAGGTTTTATATACATATCCTCTTTTTGGGGACAGTAAATATCTATTACTTATCCAAGCAGATAAATATTTAATTTTGATTACATTACATTTTCTTATAATATTTCAGTTTTACTTCTAAAAAATAAATATATTTTACAATTACTGCATTGAGAATCGAATATATGGGTGTGTCAGCGAAAAAACTTCTTAGATTTGTCAGGTTATCGTATAATAAAAGTGCACACTCTAATCCAACCTCTATTATAAGAGACATAATCAATGTTTACTTAAGATATAAGCATATAGTTGTCGTGATAATTTTGACATGTCTAAAGGAAAAAATGTCAAAGCACCAGCAACAGATGCTAGCAAACAAAATAAAGTATAAGATAGCTTTTATAGACACAGAACTAAATGTTCCATCTGCTAGGTAACTGTAACATGTTTGAATAGCAGACTTCAGAAACGAGTGTATTGCGAAACATACTATGGATATGCAGGCGATTAAAATCATCGGAAAATCACTTCATCAGTACAGTAAACTAGGGTTTTAAAAAATAGGCTTTTAAAAAGGAAAATTAATAAAAATTAATTAATTTCAATTTTCAATGACGATACATACATCTGTCCCATGTGTTCAGGAATGCATTTTTCATATTCATCAATAAATATCTTACAAAACTAATGTTTTTTTATTTACTTATCTATTTTAATCAAGTCATTTTTAACATTAAGATTGATGAAAGGGATTCTATGATGCATAAAATCGGTACGGAAGTTAATCGTTATAAACGAAAGTTCTATTTACTTAAAGGTTGGTTTTGATTAAAAAAAGAAACAATTTAAAATGTAAAAAGTCTATACGAGAAAGCAGCATGCAATCAACAACAAAAAATGTCCTAACAGAATCTCGTTTATATACAGTATATACATTAACTCTAGTTAAAATAGTGTAATGGTTGGAAAGCCTTTAACACAAATATTTAGGGAATCTGTGATGTTTTTTTTTTCTAACTTGCTATTAGTTGAAGTACTGACCGCTTGAAATAGAGGAAGCAGCTTGACTTTAACAAAACAAAGTCTATTTTTTATTTCCGTAATTTATCTTAAAATAGCCTATTGAAGATGTTGACTTTTACAACAGGTATTTTAAATGCACTCAGAAAAGCACAACAACTATTAGAGGTTAATATGTAATTAAGTATGGAAGTCACTTATTGTAATTAATTAACCGTTATCAGAGCATTACATGCAATGTATCAACTCAAAGTGCAATTTAATTTAAATGCTACGTAAGTTTAAGTACTAACAAAAATAAAGCAGCAGTGTACATTGTTTACGATAATTTTATTCATTTATTTGTCGATTTTTTTTTATTTTTGACGATAATTTTTTTGTATTATTTTTTTATTATTTGTCAAAGTTCAATTGGAGTACTTAGAGGTTTGGTGAATGCAAATTTATGTCAAAAATATGTATATTTTTTTTAAATTAACTACATAACGTCGAAAGATTTCTCATGACTGATACACTAAAACAGTATATAAAAGACAATTTCTTGTAAAACTTATTGTGACAAAACGTTTAAAAACATATGTTTTAAATTAAAATAGTTGGTATTCCTCAAAAAAATTAAGGAGGAGTTGATGATTATAGGACCATTTCGAAATGATGTGTACGTACTAGGAAAAATGAAAACCTGACTTCCTAGTAAAAGACATGAAGGTCGGATTATTATCGAGCGAATTTTAGGGCATGCGCAACGTGAAGCAAAACAGCTGATTTCGGGAAGTCTCGCTTTTATCACGGCTGATTTGCATAATAGTAAAATAAAAACACTTTTAATATAAGTAAAATGTGGTCACGGGTCAAAGAACAATATCAAGGATGGAGCTTATATAACTATCATTTCATTTACCAGTGTATACTCTTTTATTTGCCGTGCTTGATTTAAAAATTTATTGCACTTGTTATGTTTACATTCTTTTATATATTATTTACACACCATGAAAAGTAAACGAGTTTCAAGACGTATTTTCAGTAAAACGATACGCTGTAAAAATGCATTCAAGGCCATAACGTTTAACAAGAATAACATAGTAAACATTTTCCCAAATGTTAATTTCAAAATATATATTATTAACAAATATCAGTCAAAAATATATGAGTTTTAAAAAATATTTTCAGAAAAACAATATAAAGTGCATTCAAGGACGTAAGATTAAACACATTAAAAAAAATTAAAGGTTATTGTCATATCAAACATTACGTCAGTCAAAACATTTTTAATAAGTACATTTAACTAAATACCTTGAAAAGGACATTATTCTCATAACCTTGAAAAACCAAACTAGTGTTTTTATGATAAAAATTTCTCACGAAAATGTGTCTCCCAATCGATGACGTAACTTCTGTGTTATCCGGATCGATCTCTCATTTCGTCATGTGTGAAAATTTTGACAGCGAAAAACGACGTAACTTGCGACATGAGTTACTAAGTCGAAGGACAAGTAGAGACTATTATGATTAATTGAAGTAGGTCAAGTGGCAGGTTCTCTTCTAAAGACATGCTGGTTATTGAATAATCCAACGGGATTGAGTCCAGAGGCAACTAACTATGAATGTTCAAGAAACAACGTAGATTTTACCTATTTCTTGAATTGAAATATATGAGAAAAGTGTATTTTTGCGGGGTTTTTTAAGCTTTCCTTTTAGTGAAAGGGAGATTTGGATGTGTTAACTATATGCTTCTTTAAATTACAAAAATGGACCGGTGTTGTAATATGTTCTAATATTATACAGATTGGTTTGTTTACAACTGATATTCTGGCACGTTCTGTTGTTTACAACTGTTATTCTGTTGTTTACAACTGATATTGTTTACTAACAAGAAATGCAATTTGTAAGGAAGGATTATCTCTATATATCAATGGAAAAAGCAAAATGTCGTCACTCTCTTATTTTTAACATATATATAACTTAAGAAAAATTCAATTCCATTCAACTGAGTTAAAATTAATATTTAGAAAAGCCTGAATAATTGAAAATTATTATATTAAATATTTTTTGTTTAAGGTATGTACTTACTACACAGCTATTAGTGAAAAAAGTACTTCAGAGCTGCTGCTTTTTTAAGAGGAAAAGAAAACGGCTCATTGAAAAAATCAAAAACGTGAACAAGGAGCATGTGTTCTCGATAAACAACACAAATCTCGCATTTGTATGTAATGGTGGCAGGTGGATAATTGGTCTCTGTAGAAACGAGGGGCCCGATTTTGGATGCCAGATGTCCTTGAGAACTTATCTTTAACAAGGAACTCCTATCGTCTGACTCCGGCATAAAACGAAATTTAACTCATTTTTTAAGCCTTCATTGTACTTGAAAGGAGCCCATTGAGATAGAGTCGGGTTTAACAGGCACATTTGACCTCCAAATGACTTTAGACAAAAGGCAATTCCTAAACGGGGGGATAATAAGGCCTTCCAAAGTAATGCGAGGTAAAAGGTAAAAAAAATGTATAATGCATATTTACATTGCCTCAGAGAAAGAATTTTATTATTTTGTTTTTATTTTATCTTAGGAATGGGAGTGCTTTTTAACTGTGAACTATTTTCTGTAATACGTATTTTTGTTTCTCTCTTACACCCTAGTCTTTTCATTAAGCAATATCAGGAAAATAACGTTTGACTTCACAGAATGTCGCTTAAAAAAAGTGCATAGTAAGCGCAAAAAGCTGCTTACTCAGTGATTCTAAAAAGCGCCTATTTCTGACTCATAAACAAACTATTTCCAACCAAGCATATCCGTCAATAGTTCTTCCACGTAGTTTTCAAAAGTTTATTCCTTTAACCCTCTAATCCATACTGTTACCGTTTGGTAACGAGTTACAGAATCCAATTTATTCTATTAAAGTAGAACTCCCTCTCGACAAATTTGTGTTTTTTTCATCTATTACATTCCATTTTGAAGTTTTACTTAATAATAACCCTCATAGATGACAGTAGTAAAAGTGTATTCAAAATTAAAGAGTGAGGTTATTAACTGTTGCGAAATTACGTTTTTGGCAGCATTCAAAGTATAATAATATTAATACTAAATACAAATAAATTGTTTTGAAAAATTAATTGTGGTAAAAGAGGGTTATTTTGAATTATATTTAGTAGTTTTCTAGTCATTATAATCAAAATTGGAATTTTGTAGTTGGTTTTTGTAATATAAAAAAATTTATAAATTGAAATTATTTAAATTCTAATGCAGTTAATTTGTTTTTCAATATTTTTCCCATAATGTATGAGTATTAACGATTCATATATATTTTTTCGGGATGAAAAAAAATTCATGCATTAGAGGGTTAAAGTTTTCTTTACTTCAACCACAAAAAAAGCTATATACATTAAATGTGTAGCTTCCAGTAACCGCTAGGTTTCCTTCAAGGCGCGAGAACTTGAGCTCTCGGTCACCTTTTGAACACCCTTAGGGTATATAACATAGATATTCAGTTCGTGCTCCGACTTCCAGTTACGGTACAAACAAATATATAATTAAATATCACACAAATAAGTTTTAAAATATGGCACTTTTTTATTTCACAAACCTTAACTAAAAAAACATTAACTATTGTGTAGAAGCTAGCAGAACGACGTAAACAAATAACACGTTTTGAAAGAAAAATAATAGTAAAATAACAAAGCATGAGTGCATAGTAATTTGGCACTTGGAACGATTGTGTCGCCTCTCTCAAGTGGTTGACCTTATTTTCCGAAATAGAACAACTCAAAGCTTAGCACTTGCAAGAAGTCTAGGTCTTTTTAATTGCAACTGAGAATTTTTATCAACATTGTTTGTTTAGCTAAGGATAGTTATTTTAAACCCTAAAGCAGTTGACGCACACTCTGTCAAATAAGCCATTTTATCTGGGTATCAAGATTATGCAAGAAGAAAGATAAAATATTTCAAATACAAATAAGTTTTATCTCGCAACGGTTCATACTCGCTAATCTTCCCCGAAATGGAAAGCGTACACATGTGGAATGACGTATAATAAAATTCGAAACGCCTAAATTTATATTTTCACTTATTATTTACTAAAATCTCATTTAAAACAACTTAAAATTACGTTGAGAACACACCATGACGTAACGGAAAATAAGCTTCACTCATATCAAGGTTTTACCCCCACCTCCCCGCCCTTCCCATCTGACTTGGAACCTCCCACTTATACTGGGAACAATGTAATATCAAAAATCGCGAAACATCTGCATTTCTACATTTTTCCATAAGATAAACATCGAATAGAACATTCCTACAACGACTCCTTGTTTTTACCAAAGAAACCCCGTACGGTGGGAATAAAAGACTGCAAGGGATGGAGTTTATATAATATAGTTAAGAATACCAATAGAATACAGTAGTTTTTTTATATATAACTTCAATGGTAAGTTTCTCAAAGATTTATGTTCATATACACATGTGTTCTAACTATCGACTATCTTCATCGAAAGAACTGTAGAATAGAATATACTATTTATGCAATGTGAAGGGTCAATGTCTTATATTTGCAATAACAAATTCACTATTTTTTCATTAGTGTGTCAACTAGTTAACATTTAAACTATTCAGTAAACAATAACTTTCGAATTGTTACAAACTATCAGTTACTTTGCAAAAATAATTGTCTGGGTACAAACCAAACAGGGATTTAACAATAAACAATCACGAGTATATTTGTTTTAATTTTCTTTTAGTAAAGTCTGTGTTGTTTAGTGATAAAAAAAAACTTGAATCAAGATTTATAACATAACCACCATACGTTTCGGCAGAAATTAACTCTGCAAAACTGTACTTTTTTTGTAGAAGAAATAGAATTAAATCGGAGAATTGATCTAGTTCATACATTTCATTGAAAAGTACAACATGATCGCACTTTGGGAAAAACCCCTAGAGAGAGTAAGAAAAAACAAGCATAGTAGAAGTTAAAAACTTAGAGGATGTGTGTGTGGGGGGAGGGGGGGTAGAAGCTTGGTTTACAGATGTGTTTATCTTTATAAAAAACAAGCTTTCAGTATTTAGCATTAGAATTTTTGTTTAAAGAAATTGTAAGTTATCAAGATAAAAGATCCCAATTACCTCTCTCTCGAAATTATTAACACGGAAAAAATATTCACTTTGTCTGTGTTTTTTAAAATACACATTTCATGAAAAAGTGTGTGTTTATGTATTGAGATATTTACAAGTTAGACGATATAGATTATTTTTTCGGTTGAAGCTAAGCTCAGTATGAAAAGATCTAGATATAGCTAACGCCACGTATCCATACGACGCTTTTTGAACATTCTTTCATTAGTCACTCAATAGAGATAATTATCAAATCTCTTTACAGTTGAAGTTAAGCTTAAAAGATTAAATACATTAAAATTGACACAGTGCTCATAAAAGTCCAAATTTATGTTGACGGAAACCAGCAACGTTGATGACGCGTTTGCGACAAGTTATATAAATAGACGTCCCTGTAGATTAAATGAACTTTTGTTGAATTGTTGTTTTATAAAAAACCCCATCTAATTCGTTCAAATACAACTTTTCCGTATTTATAATTGAAACAATTTGCTAGTACCTAAATATGGCCAGACTTCAAAATGAGGGTATGCTTTATAACACTGTTCACTAAAATAATATACAAACTAATGAACGTTTTGATAATAAATGGATAAAATAATGTATGATTCACATTTTGTTGTATGAAAAACATACACTTAGCTATAAAAAAGCTCCACTCACCTCTTAACGAGAAAAATCTTCTCTTTTATGATACCGCAAATCAATAAATGGTATATTTTTCGAGATGAATTTGCACAGATCACTCACAACAACTGAAAGTCAGTCTTCAAACAATGAAGAAAATAATCGTAAGTGATTTTTGATTTTCAGAAGAAACTCAGACACATTGTAGAAAAGCAATGTAACTCAGACACTCTTTCTATTCTTTCTCCCTCCTCCTTTTTCGCTCCCTCTATCAGGCGCCAGATTTCCGTCCTCTCTAGGGTTACCAATCGCGTGACAAAATTTGTTGCGCCAACTTGGCTACATTTGACAGTTGACACCAGTGAATGACATTTGGAGGAACTCGTGTTAAAATCCTGCCTTTCAAAAATATTATTTACTAATTATTTTATGTTTATTTAAAATGTAGCTGCCCATTTGGAAATCAGAACTCCAACTGCTGGGACATCAAAAAGTTTTATTCCTTGCCAGTTTAATTTATATTTAAAATCAATTAATAAACTTAAATATTGGATAAATAAGATTGGATAGTTTGTGTTAGGCTTGGTTGATACTTTTGTATCACAAAGGAAAGACAACGAACAGTACAACGAAATTTGAAAACGCAATAACTACCAAGAAAAAGACAAAAAGCAGCAACCGACGCAAACCAGTGCAACGGAAAAGCAATTTGACTTACGTCCAAAACCGTAAAGTGGTTAAACAAAATCTCTTATATAACAAATATATTCAGGCAGGAGCTATTTGCCTCCCATCATTGAGAGGATGGGGAGCCCAGTCGGTAAGACCTTGCATACGAAAGGTTCCAGGTTCGGGCTCAAGCATATCTACCGATAATGATAGCCGGGTTATAAACGGCCTGTGCAGCCAAAAAGTCCGAATAATTATACCCCGTGTAGAGAAGATACACGTTAAATATGCATCTAAGTCCCGAAATCGCGTACGAAGTCGCCCTTACAACTTGCGTTACACAGTGAGACAAAAGTCCCAAATCGTGGCCAAAAGTCAAAATTTAAACTTAGAATTCACATTTGAAATTTTGCCCACTTGCAAATGATATTTCACAACTCAATAAGAATCGTAAACATTTTTCCGATGAAATATTATTTTAAATCTTACAAAGCGTTAAAATTTGGAAAAAGACGATAATAATTTAGAATGCGAAATTGCATCTTACAGTAACATAAAATTTTGGGCATTGTAAAATATCTAAACGATAATAAGGAAATATTAAGTAGACACCTACGAGTATGTTTTTAAAGATATTACGAGTATTTAACGAATTTTTAATATTTTTATTCAAAATAAAATGTATTACTTTTACGTGTTAATTCAAAAGTTGAATTATGAGCATTTGGGTTGATTCCTGAAAATCCCCCCCCCCCTCATATCCCAACGCTAAAACATGTTTTAAGATAAGTTTAGAACCTTTATAAATGATTTCAAATAAAATCTCGTGCTCTTAAGTGCTGTTTTTATAATAAATTCAATTTTCTTACTAGTTCACTTTTAAGCAACCCTATATGATCCACGTTATATGAACTACAACTTGTAATAAGGCTTAAAACAAGTAAAGTTTTGTTCGTATATACACAAATACATTCTTTTTACTAAATAACGTTAAACAAAGTCATTTTATTGTACATTTATTGAATCTGTGTGATTTTCTTTACTATTTTATTACAATGACAAAAAAAAATCTAACAGATAGAAAACATATATTTTGTGTTTGGCAATGTACTCAGGTGCTTAAGTTTGTCAAAAAGGTATACGTAATACTTTTGATACACTACAAAAATATAATACAAATACTATCCAAGAACAATTTATATATTTACGAAAAACCTTTTACTCAATTTCCTGAAAGTTGTTCAGTAATTTCCATTTAGAAATATTGGGCTACATTTCAAATTAAAAGGCAGTGGAATAAAGTGGAGCAAAAAAATAATAAATATTAAGAAACCAAAATGAAAGCTTTTTTCTTTTCGGAAATAAAAACAAAAAATGTATGTAAAACTCAAATTATATAGTATCTGTACCCAATATGGTACCCTAAAGGAAATTGTTTTCACCTCTTGTACTTAACACTTTATTTTAACAATTTCAATTTTTATGAAAGATTATTGAAAAGATGCTCATTGAAAAATTCAATAAAATCTGTAATAACTATATAATACACTGCTCAAAACAATTAGGGGAGCACTTTGCATGCTTTTGTTTACCCGTCCAGTTCCAACTTATTTTTTTATTATAAAAATCTAAAAGTTATGAAGTAGATTCCTTATGCATCCAGATTGAAATGGTAAAAAACAGGAAACCAAATCTTAATTTTTGAAACTAAAGTTTAAGGGGCAAAAAATTGGAATCATAAGTTTTGAATAAATTATAACAATAATTGTTTCAAAATTTCAATTGTAAAATAAGACAAAATCAAATTTTAGACTTCCAAGAATGCAAGCGTGAAGAATTAAGGGTCAATTTATTTCATAAAAGTTTTTGGGAGTGAATTTTATTTTACCATGTTTTTCATATTTTCATTCCAATTAAAACAAACATTATTTATTCCTTCAAATCACATGATTCTTCCATCTAACGATAAATAAGTAAGAGTTCTACTTAGTGAGAAAAAAAATTGGAAGCTGATGTTACCAAATGGAATCAATGGGGGCGAAATGGTTTAAACCCTGCATTCCCCTAATTGTTTTGGGCAGTGTATATTTAACATTATATCTTAAAGAAATGGATTCAATAACTCTCACCCATCTCAGAAGATGAGTGCAAAACCTAAACGAAAAAACAAATGGTCATAAGTTGGTCATTCTATTCCAGGTTATTTTTGTAACTTATGCAAACTCACCATTAAAGGAGCTTAGAGAGGGGAAAAAATCTATTCAAGTGTCTCACATCCTGCCCCGCTTGACACGTACTTTGGACATTAAAATGAGATATAGACCAAACATGAAAAGTAAGTATAATTATCTTGAATGCCCCGATATTTGCTTTCCTTGTACTTCCTCGAAAAGGGGGGAACCGGAGCTAGAAAAGTAGTTACGTAAACTTATTCTTAGTAAATTTGGACATTTATTTTAACTGGAAAAACATAGTTAAGGAGGTTCTACAGCCATTACAAGACCCCTCTAACATCTGTTTAAATATGAGAGACGATGACGAACTGGGGCAACTGCGACGGCCTATTTTAAAGAGCAAATATCTCCTTCTAAGAATGAATTAAAATTTTGGGCAAAAGACTTAGAAAAACACGAATGTGTTAGGTTTTAATAAGAGAAGTTGAATTTTTCGTTTAATATTGAAGATGCCATAGTTTCGAAGAAATAATTTGTGTTCCATTTTCAAATGAATAAAAAATAATAAGAGCCTACTTGAATGATGTTATATAATTGCCAACTCTTTTTCATAATTTCTAAAATCAAATAAAAATCGAACAAAACTAATTTTGCATTGCTTTTAGGAATGCTGATATTTTAGTTTTTGATCGAAGACTTGTATGAATCGATAAATATCTTCAGGCCATTAGTGATGTTGTTACGATCTGACTATTAAAAACCCTCCTACATAGAAATAAAAATAATATTCGCAGAAAATAATTAGAGACCTGCATTTTCTACAATTTCTCAACGGTGAACAGTTATTAACTTATATGGGTCATATTAAATTAACAAGGAAATATGATAAACGGTAAAAAAAAATTTCAATACTCTGTAAACAACAATAAACTATAAAATTATCATCTTACAAATATTTAAAACCTTTCAGATTACAAGTGTGATTAACTAAAAATGTATTTTTTTAACTATTTATACATTTTCCTCATAAACAATATTTATATTAAACATTAATGTTAGCTTTAAATTTTAACTCATCAATATTACATATATAACTATATCACATTGGAAGTTCTTCATATTAATAATGCGATATTTAATAATTATTACATGAAACAGCGCTGATCATCTAACTCTTATATTCATAGATGTTCCATTTTGTTAATATAAATGATGCAAGTACGTTTCCAGACAACTCAACTGCGTTTGAAACAAAAGTTTATGCATTAAAAATATATAAAAGAAAAAGTGCACAGAAACAACCATTTGAAACAAAATATTTCATTTAATTTTCTATCATTTTCTAATTGACCTTTAGCTGTTATCCTCCAATATTTCCTTTTTAATAAAATTTTAGTCCCAAAACGAAAAAAAAATATCTATCTACTTATCAAGTAAAACATATTTAATTTTTTTTACAGCGTAGCCATTTTAAAGAGGGGGCTTCGCGTTAAGCGTCGCTAATTGGGAAGCGACAAGCTGCTTTTGCTAATTTACTCCTCTTCTTTTATAAAATACGACAATTTAGGACAAAATCTTTTTTTCTGTCAAATGTCGAAACAAGACTTATAAGAAAACATTTATAATACTTATGCATTTTTGAAACTTTTCTTTTCTGGACCTATTAAAAAGATTTACTGGTAATAGTTTGTTGAAAAATAAAAAATAATGGTATTTACACAAGCGTGTTATTGTTTCTTGTCAAAAAGATAATTAGTTTCAGATTTAATTGTTAAATGTTCTGTAGTTCAGTGTGATCATAAACTGTTTTTAAATAGTTAAATAATAGCGGAATTGCTGTATACTGGTTTAACTATCAACCAACATATTTTTAAAACCAACCATAAAGTGTTAAAAATCCAATCAAGCTTATCATTTGAATAAGCCGCATTCTTTTAAGGTATTGAGATTTTTTGCTTTTTTTTTATTTAGTTTAAGATATCGAAATGCTTCACAGGCAAGATTTCGCAGGTGTTATTATAATTATATTTTTGAAGAAAATTTTAAGAAATTTTTTTAGCTTTAAATATATACTTTTCACGTTAACCTCAATATATTGTTCTTTTAAAGTTAGGTTTGAATTATCGCCGCACTAGAGCTACGCGAGGGCTATTGGCGACGGGCGTCGTATTTTAGAACCACAGTCAAGTGACGAGCCGGCACCTGAATAGGCACCCAACGCAACCGTTAATGGCGACATCGTACGCAGCGTTAGGACTTTGAAGGATATTTAACGTGCACTCCCTTACACGGGGTATTATTTGTCGGCCATTTTTGGCTGCACGGACCGTTTATAAGTAGGCAGCTATTTTGGCGATGCCCGGACCCGAACCTGGGACCTTTGGCATGCTAGGCGAGTAGGCACTCGCCTAACCGACTGGGCTCCCCAGCCCCATTGTTCTTTTAAAACAAAAAAAAACAATTATTCTTATTTGTCCCTTTATTTCAAGGGGGGAAAAGTCTTGCATTCGCCCTCCATCATGAGAAAGCCATGTTTTTTTAGGCGGAATAAACGGTCACGTTTTTCAAACATCTTTTTTCTAGTTTAAAAAAATCCTATAATATAAATAATACTAGTCAACTTTAAATAAACCCTTAACTTAGGTATATTGTTCTTCAAACCAGAACAAAGAACTCAAATAATTATTTTCATTTGCCCCTTTATTTTAGAAGGAAAAAAAATACTCTTGCATTCACACTCGATCAGAAGAAGGCCATGTTTTAAAAAGGGGGGATAAACGGTCACGTTCTGTAAACATCCTTTTCCTAGACCAGCTATAGTCGCCAAACACGAAGATGCAAGAAAAAAACTGGTTACCCGACCCCATAAGTTTTCTCTCGAATGCCTTATTCAAAACAAACAGGTTGGTTCAGAGAAAAAGGAGAGACATACACGGTCAGTAATCTCTGGCATAAAAAGGAGGGTTGGTCAACCCCCCCTGCATCTACTTGGCATTGTTATTCCACCACGTCTATTGAAGCCAATAATTATTTCCTGAGACTTGACTTGTTGAGGTGACTAACTCTGACTTGGCTTCGGAGCGCAAAAACAGAGAACTAGTTTCGTCGGAGTAAATAAGTCTGAAATTCAATTTTAGAAAAAGATAAGTAAAGTAAAAAAGTTTTTGAAATAGATTAAAATTTATTTTTGTTCAGGGGAAGAGACAGGCTATTCGAGAAATCGAGACGTAATGATGTTGATCTCAAAAAGAAAAATATAGCTTAATTTGTGTATTTCTTAGGTTGTTATTGTGTGCTTGCTATTTTTGCGTTGATGTTTAGAAAGCCATATTTTTCTAAGGGTCTGTGTCGTGATTAGAAAACTATTTTTAAAAGCGTCTTTTTTTTTGTAAAAAAGTAAGCAAGATATATTGTATGTATAAAAAAACAACATTATAAGATTAATGATACTGGTGAAATCGAAAGAGCCTAGCAAAATGAGCCATCTAATTTTTTCGGTATAGTAAAAAATGTTTTTTTAATTCCAAAAGCAATCAATCATATCATGTGTTGTTATACATGATTGTTATTCCTAAGCAGTATTTTGGAAACAGACTATTAAGTTATATTAAAAAGAGCAAAAGCATTCAATATTTATGAATATGTAAATTAATGTATTGAAAATAATCTATAATACAAAAGCAAAATATTTATAATATTTTGTGTGATAAGTAATGTTACATAAAACAGTATAATTTCAACGATTTTCAATTAAATGTAAAGTTTTGTTTAACAACTTAGCATTCCCGACTGTACACAGTATTTTTAAAGTCAGAAAAGTATGACCACAGAGACCCAACTTTCATACTTTTTGTCCATCTGTCTGTACTTCCGGATGGAAAGCTTTCTTATGTCTGTCGGCGAATTGACTTGGCATTACAATTTAATTTCAAGTCATTTAAAGTCATGTAGCCACATTAACAATGGCAGGAGAAACTTTATCTATTTTCTTTGATTGATCATTAATTGTTTACTAAGAAAGCTGCGAGGTACTATATTTTTTTTTGCATAAAACTCTGGTTAGTTTTAATTTACATTTCTTATTTTTTAGAGCAGTTTGGAGTAGTTTAATGTTTTTGAGTCATTGATAAATATTTAATTGTTCTTCGAACTACAAATAAATTAAGCAGGTGATAAATATTACTAATTAAATTTGCGAAAGAAAATTAAAGAAAATTGTTGATTTTGGTATTTATAAGTTAAAATTATAGCTGGCTGCTGTGTTTGGCGATTTTAAATTCCCAGTGTGCATAAATCTTGTGTAGAAACGGTTGTAGATGACATTAACTGTTACAAACCCATTTATTTTTCTATAATAATTTCAGGAAGTAGTTAAGTAACCGGAAAGTAGGCTATTTTAGTTTCTTTTAGAACTTCTTAATTAAATATAATTTCGCAAAATAATTTGACAGAAAATATTATTCTAAGCCAAATAAATCAAAGGAGTAATAATAGCGTTCATTTCATTCCCTGATGGTTTATTTGAAGCCTCAATCAATGTTGTCTACAATAGAGAAATGTTGAGTTTTCTTATATTTGTGAAAGGAGCTGAAGGATTCAGATTTAAACAACGGTTTGTAAATAAACTGAAAACTGATTTGTAGAGAAAATGGTTAAGGGATATTTCTTTTGTTTCAAAACAATGTTCTTGCAGTTGAATAGTTTCTGAAATGAAAAAGAACATCTTATTTCCCCTACCAATTAAATTAGATTTAAATATAATTATGTGGAAAACAACTGAATCGCTTACATATGTTTTTAATTTTAGATTTAATCATACATAATGGTTTCTAATGTATATTAAATAATAATAAAAGAAATTCAAGCATTACCTTCAACACAATTGAACCAGACTCAATTTTAAAATTCAGGACTTGGAGCAAAGAATGGCACTTGATATAAAACCCCTTACTTTTCTTATGAAAAGTTGTAGTTTTTTCATTTTCATTTTTTTGGTTTGATAGGCGGTTTGAGAGACAAACGGATATTTTTTTACTGTTAATGCAAAAGGATGTCGTAAAACTTTACACCATATTTAGACAAGCATAAAATTGCAAATGTGTGTAAAATTCACTACTTTATATAATTATGCGAAATTTACTACAGTGGTGGAAATTGATTTATGAACTAACACTCTTTTCACCAGATATCGCTTTGTATTAAGTGCTCGCAATTCGAATTTTGTGTGTTGTATATTCAGAGTATAATAAAGAATTTTCACACATAATTTTTTTCAAAAAATGATATTAAATAAAAATATATCTATTTTTAGTTTTTAAGCATGTCAAATGGTGGAAATTGATTTATGAACTCATATTTATTTTGAACCCAGGTACCAAATATTTTAACTAGTTCTTCATTTGAACTTCAGGGGAGCTTACTATCAATGCTTATAAATAAGATTAAGGCCAACTTTGTTGAAATTTATCTGTTTTATTCCCATTTTACTAAATAGGAAAGCTTGCGGGACAGCCTGAAGCCAAAAAGGTAAAAAATGACCCTTATATAATATTGTAACAAATCTATAAGAGAAATCAGCATATTAATTAAACGATCAATAAATATATTTCATAAATATTTGAAGAATCATTCTGACTACGGCAAAAACCATCATTAAAAAAGGTGTAACCCTCGTGGGACGAGGCACAAAAGCACGATTATTGGACTTGCATCCCAAAAAGTTACCATTTGTGGCAGCATTTGTGCATTACAGGACGACTTTGTTATGGACTATCACTTCCTGTAACTCCCAGAAGAGTAGGATAAATATTGATATCGTCGTCGAACGTGAAATGTTCCAAAATGAAGGCTGCCCCAAAGCTGACTCTTCACCATAAGAACAGGCTATTAAAATATGGCCATAACTACATGAAAAGGGATTGGGTGGGGGTGCATTGAGAGAAATAGGGTAAAAGTGAAATTTGCTGATGAAAAAAAGTTCAATTTGGATGGAAGTGATGGTTTAAACTGTTATTGAAAGGATCTTCGAAAATAACCAAGATCTGTCTTCGGCAGAAATGATAGTGGTGGAAGTTTGATGGTTTGGGCAACGATATCTTATGATTGAAGAAACAAGGTTTTGTTTCTGAAGGGCTGACAAACATCACTTTATTGCAGATTAGTTCTAAAAAAATTATTTGATTCCTTTTTGCGTGGCAAAACTATACTTTTGATTCTATTTTTATGCATGATAATGCAAGTATCCACATTTAAAATGAAATTGAAGAATGGTTTAATGTACAAAATGTTGTTCATTTAGATCATCCTGTCAATAGCCATGACTTAAACCCAAAGAATAATGTCTGAGATCAATTGGTATGAATAATTTACTCAAATAGAGTATGGTGTCGATGGAGTGTGTATCAGTTATGGAATAGATGGACTTAATAATTAAAAACTGGAAATTGCTTGACCAAAACTTGACCCAAAGTCTCGTGTTGTCTATGAAAATACAAATCAAAGAAGAAATAACGAAAAAAAATAGTTTTAGTAATTATTAATGGAGATTGAATGTAAAAGTTCATAAATCAATTTCCCTATGCTAAAACTAAAATATCAACAAAATAAATTGTTTACGAAATTATATAAAATTTTATTTACGGGTATAATTTATAATACAAAGCCTGTATAGTGTATGAAATTTAAATCGATAAAAACGCATTTAATAAAGAAATACTGTTAAAAAACTGCCAGTTCATAAATCAATTTCCACCACTGTACATGAAGTTGTCAAAAAATAATTTGTGACATGAATTTGATCAACGTCTGTAGATCTGGGGTGTCGGAGCAAAATCTTTCTTGTTCATGATATTAAAATATCCGTAGGCTCGTATTAAAGAAAAACTTTTTGTACCTTAGAAGCACTTTATACTCTTTTACTTTTTGATTTTGATATAGAGTCACCTGAATCCATTTATTGAAAAGAAAGCAATTAACCACAGAGCTAAGCCATGACTTAACAAAATCTGTATGTTTTTTTAATAAAACGTAAGATCATTTTAATAGTTTTGATAAAATCTTATATTTAACGATAATAGCATACATAATAGTAATATTTTAAATTGCCCATTGGGCAATTCAAAATAAGAGTTTGAAAAGAATCGAATTGAATAGTTCCAAAATACCACTTTTTTTTAATTATACGAAAGTTTTATTATCTATTCTTATGTATAATTTCCAGCAAGCTTCCATCAGAAGGAGTATTATGCGTACAGTGGCATTAAATTATACTTTTTTTAAAAACTTTTTTACACAACGAAATGTTAAAGTCAGGAAAGATGCCGACGCCTGGTTTGTAATTTAGGTATTTAAAACCAATTTGATTCTTTAGAGGATAACATTCAACCATCTACTTCAATTGCATTATTATTAAATTTAAGGCGCAGCATAAGTTATTGCGTAAGCAAAACGAATATAAAGGGGTTCGAGATAAGTATACAGTAGTTCGTCTAGAAATAAAATCAATTATACTGTTGCTTTCAAAGAATCGATTCAAAAGAAATGTAATTTAAGAGATTGATCTCCCCCTTCTCTTATTCTGTTGTAGATTTCGTATTGTTGAAGATTTTGACCTCCTGTACCAGCCAATCATAGAAGTCAATATATACTAGTAGTTTTGGGCGTTTTCCATTGGATTTCATCCTTAGATTTGTTTTATTTTTATATATGAACCTAAGCTTGCAATAATCTATGGAATTAAAAATATGAATTCGGCGCAATGAACTATGTCGTAAACATGGGGTTGAAACATACGCCATGCCATAGGCTCACAATTGTTTGAAGATAAATTCTCATTAAATGAAAGAAAAAAAGAAATTCTTGTGAAACTTTTAAATAATACTGTCAAAAAAAATCTTATATTTCTATAATTTATATTCTTCAAACGCATCAAAAATATTTTTATTCACCTTTATTAAAGTTTTTGAAATTTTTAAACACTATTTTTTTTTGCAGCGAGTGAGTTTGCCCTTTTTACTCGCAGTTAATCGAATTTGTGCGAACCCCATCTCTCTCAACATGCTATTGCATTTTTTCAAGTTTTATAGATTATCTGCTTATATTTTACAGATTTGACAAAAAAACAATTCAACGACCACCCAGCCTAAAAAAAACTTTTTTTTACCCAAGTGCACTCTTAAAACGAGCGAGCGATTTTAACTCAGTCTGAGTAATTTTCACTCCTCCACTCTGTAAAATGCACTTCTCCTCTTGGAGTGGATCCTTTGTGTGTTAAACCTCCGACAGGATCCCTCCAAACGAGTGATTTTAACTCAGTCTGATTTAATATTCACTCTTTTCCAGTGTCGAAAATGCACTTCTCCTACTGGAGTGGATTTCACTCATTTGTTTTAAGAGTGTGGAAAAATCCAATGATAACAGCACGTCTTCAACGACTGGGTTCTTGCACCCTATTCTCAAAAACCACCCACCAGACTAAATTCTAGATAACTTTCACGAAGCAATTAAAATAAAAAATGCAGCATCACGTGCAACTTCCTCTATAACTATGCTATCCCAACACTAAAGATAAACCTTCATTTCTTAGAAAAGGGGGTTTCTATCCTCCCAGAGCTGTCTTTTGCATCTGCGCTCCGTTGACAAACTGCTCAGTCATGTTTGGCAGATTCCAAGAACTTGGATAGTTAAAGTTTCCAGTTACCAAACATATATCATTCACCACTCTGGGGCTTAGCATGGCAGATGGCTTTACTATCTATAACAACAAGGGCCTGGTTAAAGAAAACATTTAAAAACAGGGCATTTGATTTTTTGCACGCAATACAAAACTTTAAGATTTTAAAAGTTTTAATGTAGTTTAAAAACTATATTTTTTTAATTGATATAATTTAAAATATTCTTTGTAAGACAAGGGCCATTATTATCCTCATAATTAAAATGGCAAATTGGCCATTTTTCTGCAAAACTACAGAAATATTTCATTAGCTGCTTCGCTGACTTGACTAGTTATTAAATATTTTGAAAGATTTCCTTTTTACAGCATTCAAGATTCATAAATGTTGCCCCAGTTCAAAATATTGTAATTGCCACTCATTCAACTTACTCTGAATGTATTAATTAAAACCATTGAACTCCGTTTTGCAATTAACTTTTTAAGATGTTTTAAATTAAATCCTTTGTGCAGTTAAGTGTTTGCTCACTTTTCCTCACTGTCTAATCAAATTAAATTAATTACACTTGTGAAGTGAAGGTACTGGGAGTATTACCATTGTTTAGAAATAAAATGAATAAAAAAAACATTTATTTCTTACATTTAGAACAAAAAAAATTGAAGGTATTTCAATTAATTTGCTATAATCAGAGTTTTATTAAATGTCTTTTAATTACATAGAAGAAAATTCCACAAGCTCTTAGAAGCCAATAAAATAAAAACTTGTTACTTTCACTTGTTTACAAGATATAGAAGAACGGTGTGTTTATCGTTTGCTGGGTTAATTCGAATTTTAGACCAAAAAGTCATCTATTCTGCTCAACTCATGGTACAGTAGCCAAAAACCATAGACATGTTAACTAAAGCGATGTTTTGAAGTAGATTTGGACAGTGGTTACATTCGACTCTCTGACTTTCTAACAAGCAGTTTGGTGAGAATTATTTACAGAATTTATTACACAAGGACACAAGTTTTACATCTATTACACAAGTTTTGCAACTAGACGTTGCAAAACTCACATTATAAAAAGGATAACTAAGATGTTAGTTCATTGGTGACATTTGATAATGGTAAAATCAAATTTTACGATATCGCCTATAGGGCTGGACCCTACATCCTAGTTATACTTTGGAAAATTTGAGTTTTTCTCATATTTCTCATTCTGTTTAATTTTAGACATTTAAAAGGATTAAATGATGAAAGCAAATTCCATAAAAATAAAAATAATTAATATTTACTTCAAATGTAACTTTATGTATAATTAGCTTTTATCTATGGTATTTGATTAAAGTTTGTAAAATAAAAAGATAATATTAAATTACAATTAAGTCATAATTTTCTTAAAGTATATGTTTATTACATTTTCATAAGAAATATTTAATTCTAATATAATATATCTGAAAGAATTTTGTTCCGTTTTAAAATAAATCAATGTTATATATTTCGCTTCATATTAACTCACAATTTTCAAATAAAAATCAAAACTGATGTCGATGAGAACCATTAAAACTTGAACTTTTAGTTGCTCTTATGAAACGAAATTCCAATACAATAACCATAAAATAAATTTATTGCTATGAAACTTGAATAATATAAAAGTTACTAAGCTTTATCATATATATGGACAATTTATCTAATGTCGGAGCTTCTATATTTCTTGTTTTTATTTACTTCGTTCGGATACTCAGAAATACGAACCATGTTATATTGATTAGAAGTATAACACCATGAAAATGTTTTATACGTAGTGTGTATTTCTTTACGCAGACAATGGATTTCTGACTTTCGTATTACAAAAGAGTTGTTTTGGATTATTCTTTGGTTTATCAATGTTTAGAAGAAGTAGCTAGCACTTGCTAGACAAAGGAAGAAGCTCTTTCGATTGAAGCTGTACGTATACACCCTGTTTGGCATAGAGAATACAGAATTACAGAAAATATGGGCTTGCAAAAAAAATTAACAATCCCTGTGGGGCAATAGACGTATCCTCTAAGTGTTTTAAAAAGAACCTTAGATTTTTACTTTTAATTTCCCAACATAAGATAATGAAAGTATAACAATGAGTTCGAAAATCCAGATTTAAAAAAAAACATAGGGATTTGGTGTTTCGTTACATTTTGAAAGATGCTGATTATGAAAAAAGTGGTTTATGAACACTGGAAGTGGTTTTCTACAACTCGAACCAAAAGAGCTGCGGACGTCATAATAAGGTTATTGAAAAAAAATAGTGCATACACAAATGGTATCTACCATAAAACTTTTTGGGTTTTAACGTCATTGAAATTAACTTTTAGAGTATATAATTTCCTTTAAGTCTGTATTGATTTATTAAGTGGTAATTGAAATTCGTGTAGTGTTACACATCCCTAGTTTTATTTTCAGAAGTGCGAAATATACTGTTTAAGTTAACAACTAAAAAACATCGTGGTTTATCGTTAAAGTTCATACCATTGAATGGTCTATTTTTTTATTTATTTATAAAAATTATTTTCAAATAAACACAATAGTTTTGTTGAAAAGTTAACCTAAAGTTGAAACACTTTAAGTGCCAGCTCCTGTGTGGTTCTCGTCTTTTGATTTCGGCTCTAAATATTATGAGGTGTCTCCCATAGCCCTCACGTAGCTCTAGTGCGAAGTTAATTGCGAAGTTAATAAAAAATTACATTATATGCAAGGCGATTAAAGGTATTCTTATCCTCGCTTCAATCCACAGTCTTTGTCTTCATAACACATAATAAGTTTTCAAGCAATTCTTAAATACTTATTTCAACAAATTTTTAAACCATAGAAATCTAGATTTTACCCAAAACCTGTTGTTACCTTGAGTTTTCCCCCCTCGGTTTGATAAAGTAACAGATAACCTGCTATGATGAACTTGAAAATTCTTTTTCGCTTTAATTTCAATGGCAAAGGTTAGCTATTGTAATCGAATAATTTATTATTTTATGAGTTTTAAATAAAATTAAAAATAGGCTGATGTTTCTTGCACTTCCGTGGTATAGATAAGCTTTGATATTGCCGGAGTTTTAATTTAAATTTAAGTTAAGAATTTTAATTTCTTGTAATAGCTTTCCCACGCAATAGCAAAGTCAAGCTTGTGATTTTGGATTCGGATGTTTATTTCCTGGTTTGGGCACATGCCATTGAACTTTGAATTTATAAATTAAAGCTAGGGTGATGTAGGGTTCGGATCTTCAGGACTTTGCCTTTTTTTTCTCTCACAAAAGTAAATGAAATTTTTGCAATTGAGGATAAAAAAAAACATGCCTTTTGTGAAGGCAGATGTGAATTTTAAGGTAATGGAAACTGGAAACGGTGTAAAGTTAATTATAAATATGTTAAAAAGAAAATGCTCTCATTTTGATATGCTTGAGTTTATCATTATTTGGATGAATGTGTAAGTTTTTATGAGTATCTTTCAATATTACCGGCTTTATAAAAAACGTTTCTGGAAATTTTTGTCGTTCTTACGGTGCCGCATGGTCATCAGTGGCATTGTATAATCAATTGGACGTTTCACATGCGATGGGGGAAATTATCGTACTTACGGGTTTATCAATGATATTCACTCAAACAGTGGTCAACATCTCAATGTGAAAGCTCCAATCCATTTACCATTGCCGCAAACGGCAAACGGTTTTTATTATATGATAAATGCAGTTGAATTACAGGTCTCTATAATTCCATATTTTGCAATTGGTTCGAATATTTTGTGTAAAATTGTTTATTGAAATTTTAAAAAAAAATCGAACCAATTACAAAAAGGGGGATTATAGAAATCTGTTAATCAGTTATCATATAATTACGGAGTAAAGCGTTACTTGCAGCAGTTTCTTTTTTTAGGTAACGCCGAGTTACACTAGTTCCGCCTCGAATACACAGCTGCTGTAGCTACTGCAGCTACACAGCTACTTCAGCTGTGTAGCTGCTGTGCATTCGAGGCAGCCCTGGTAACACTGTTAGATTTTTTTAGGCAGTAACGGTAACTTAGTTAATTTTAGCGATAACGAATAGCAACGAAAAATGTCGTTACTTCGTACGCCGCTCTTCAGAGTCGGCACAGTTCAGCGTTCGGCTAAAATTTAATTATTTAAAATTTATATAACTTATAACAACATTGGATTTCCGTTCATTACTTCTTCCAATTGTCTCCATTTCTTTAGCCTTGGTTATCATTGACAAACGGAAAGAAGGCTCAATTTCGATTTTTCTTAAAATTTGAAATTTCTAAAAGTAACCGTAATTAGTTACCTTTCATATTAAGTAACTGTAACAATAACTGAGTTACTTTTTTATTAAGTAACTGTAAAATAGTTACTTTTAAAAGAAACTTTCCAATCCTTAGAAATATATTTTCGAAAAATAACATCCATGCTGTATCTATCTTCAAAAATTAATCCAATCGCTTACCGCTAAATGAAAAGGACTATTTACAGAATCCCTATGACAACCAATTCGGGGATTTCACGGGGGATGTTGACGCAAAAGATGGGGTGGCAAAAAGCAAAGATTTTTGATGCATTGCAGTGATTGGTTGCCACGTTTTTAAAAATAACCCCTATAAAAGGCGAGCTATGAGCGAACTTAAAATGAAAGGAGTTCGAGAGTAAAAAAAAATCCGCAATATTTGATGAAACCCTAAAAGTTTTTCTTGCGAAATAACATGTTTACAACAAAACCTAACAAGTGCAGTTTTCCTTTCACTGTGTTTTGATAAGTAGTATATATAAGTTAGGCATAGATATCATACGGAATGCATACTTATTTTTTGTATGGTTTTATAACATACATTAAAAATATAAATTGATTTTTTAAAAATATGCCAACAATGAAAAAAAAAATAACATTAACTATATAATAGTGAGTTTAGTACAAAACCAAATCTGACTAGTGCCCTTTTTCTGCAGTTTAAATATCAATGTTTTAAAAAAAAATAGTAGTATCAACGATTTCACTGGTACTCTATTCCAGGGATCTCTTTACTAGAGTTGAAATACATTAAAAAATAAAAATAAAATGTTTATTCGAATAAAACAGAGTAAACGCAGTTCTTATTCCTTACATAAAAAATAATAGCCTTTCTGCCACTTTTATTTGCATCATTAATACAAAAATAAAATTATTTGACTCTATTATATGGAATAAATGAACTGCACATACAAACGTAACACGTTGATATGACCTAAAAGGAATGCCAAGTAATTTAAATTCAATTTTGCACCATAAAAGTTTTAATCAAAATAATTTGATTCAACAGCACCTAATTTAGATCGCAGACTTTAATTTAAAAATTCTAAGGTATCGATTGCTATTGCAAATACGGAAGTAATAATGAAAGACTTGATTTATTTAAAGAGTGTTATTTTTATTGATGAAAATCCGTCTTTCCCGGATTGGAGTAAATTACTAATATTTTCTTTTTAAAAAGAATTTCAGCGAGGAAATGATATTTTAATCTTGAGTTTATTTTAAAATGACCTCGGGTGAAACCGGATGTACTATCAGTTGCATAAACAAAGTTCAACTGCTAAAATTACGTTTACAATATTTTTTTCAATTATTCAAACAAAATTATATAGCATTTCCTTAATATATATTTTAAAGTGATTTCCGCCTTATTCTGACTTCAGTTGACCCGGACTCAATCTGTCCTTTTAATTTTTTTTGAGTGAGATAACATTTATCTAAAAATTATTTAAGTGTATTTGTATAACCATCATTTTATGTGTAATAAAAATAGTACAAGAAAGCAAACTAAGCTGGTTTTTCAAAAATTCCAATAATATTGCCGAGGAAATCTAAGATTAAATAATTTTATTCAATATTTCATATGGAAAAATGGGAGAAAAACAAACGTTATTTACTTTCTTCATCTAAAAGTAGTGCTGAAAGGGTGAATATTTTGCAACTTAGTAAGGACCCCTTAAGGGATTCGATTGAATAACTTGGTAACTGTCAGGATTCAGGAAGGTTTTAATCTTTTATTAATTCTAATATTATTTGGGGTGGAGAACACAGATATAATTTACAACTACAACTATTTTAATACAAAATAAGTGTTTTAAACACTTAAACTACCCATCACATAACTTATCGAGTTTTAAAATAATTAACTGTACACTTCTTTTTCTTCCTCGTTCAAGTTTTTTGCTCATTGTGCACATTTTCTTTTGCAGGGAAAATTCAAAATTAGTAAAACTTAATAATAACTGGATAAATTGTAAAAATAAAAACATGATTGCTATTTATCTGAAAATTTAAATAAATATATAATTTAATAAAAGTAATGAAATTATAGGAATATTTTGATGCGTTTTTTAAAATTCATTAAAACTCCAATAAAATTGTGCTTTTAGAGGTTACATTTTTAAAAACGTTATTTACTTTCTTTTAATCAAATTTTTTTCTGTTTAAAAAAGTAAATAACGTTTTTAAAAAAATAAACTCTAAAATCACTATTTTATTGGAGTTTTATGAATTAAAAAAAACGCATCAAAATATTCCTATGATTTCATTATTTTTTTTTGGAATAAAATCCATTTTCCCCCATAGACTTACCATTAGCAAGCCCGATCGAAGGAGGACGGGGTATGGGGGTGATGAGCAGCCTTAAACCAGATCGGTGATTCAAAATCTAAACTAGTGCCCAACGGACAAAAGTCCACCGGGCAATGGCCTTTCAAAGTGGGGCTCTGGACAAACAACCCAAAATTCCCTCCCGTAAATCCGTTTCTCTAAAAACTTCCTCCAAAAATATAAATTTGCGAACACAAGGCACCTAGCAGACAGCCTCTTGCACCTGACTCCTCCCACCAGAAAGCGACTTTCCCCACCTTAGGGGGCTTATTTTTTTTCCCAGCCCGCTCCTATTTCCCTCTTACCCATATTTTTCCAGAGTACAAAAACGTCAAAAACCAAAGCAAAATAAGAAAGAAAAGAAAATAATAAAAAAATAGAAGCCCCAAACACCCAACAGGGGATGAATAGCGGAGGGGAGGGAATACAGAATTCGTCACGGGGAACATTCCAAGTTGAGGCAGCTGTTACGTGACCTTTCTGCGACCTCTGCAAATCGGGTTGAACCCCCAAGTTGGATCCAATGTTATCTATGCTACAATAACATAATTAAATAGTTAATACAGCAATTATCTACCAACTTTTTAATGTATAATTTAAAGAAAAATAGGTAACATAGGAATAGGTATATTTTAGTGAACTTCACAGTTCCAGCACCACACTCATAAAAATACAGTTCAAGAACAGATGGTGGTGTGTGACCTTCAAATGACTTTTACGGGTCTCAAAATTTTAAGATTCGTTTTATGACTGTATCGTTCTATATATAAATGTTATATAGTAATGAATAGCACTATGGAGCGAATTGTCCGGTCAGGAGGGATTATTTTATTAATTATATTAGATTAGTGTTTTTATACGTTTTGATTCAGACTCGATAGGAGGTGCCTTATTAACTAGTATGTTGGAGCCCATTATATAATAGGCAGTGGAAACATCGGGCCGGGCCCCATGCATGACCTTCATTTGCATTTTGTCCTCAGAACAACGTTATCGTATCTATATACTATATATAAGTTTTTCAAGATCAGCGAAATCATTTCCGTACCTAAGTCATTTAAGTAACACTTGAAGCTTAAAATACATTTGAACAGCTCGCTCACTCTAAATTGAAGCTATCTTTGTAATATTTCACTGTTTTCAGTTCAATATTTTTAAAAATTTGCTTGATGGATTTTGTAAAAACAAAATCTTTCTGAAACTGTAAACTGATGTCGGATTTGATAGCAAATAGCAACTACATTTTTCAAAGCCAGTCGAGAAAATAAAATAATAAATCGTCATTTTAGTAGGGTCATTTCAAGTAGGGCCTCTTAGAGTGCCCAAACTTTTTTATGCCGAAGAAAAAAACATTTACCAAACAGAATATTCTTTAAAAAAAAAAACTATGATATTTAATGCTCAAGACACACCGCATTTTGTATTACAGTAAAAAAATGTCTATGTAAAAATATAATTTAATAATCACAAAAATACACAATTATATTGAAAGATAATAAAATAACAATATTTTTGTTAGTCAAAAAACAGAAAATCATTGTTATTTGCCCGTTCTTCTCTGATAGTGGGCAGAACGGTGTGTAAGGTAAAGCAGGCCCTATAAATCATGGGCAGGAATAGTGGAAATGTATATAAAAATTGCTAAGCATATTTATTTGAATTTAAATGTCTAAAAAGGTGGAACCCTATGGGGTCCTCCAAATGGGGTACCTTAGGTGCCTTTATCTACGAGTGGAGTATTTACAGCATAATAATAATGTAAAGAAATTGCAAAAAGATTAATTGCCAAATATGGTTTCACGCTTCATATCGCTTATCTACGATTTTTGGTGGGTAATCCTCTAGCTTGGCGAAGATTTGGCTGGTTTAACCGATCAACTTGTCTTTGGACTTCTCTACTTTCATTGAAAAATAAAAATAATAATCTCAATTTACTAATATTTAAAAAAATATTTCTATGCACATGCACATTTTTTAGCATTATAAATAAAATTTCGTTACAGTTGAAAGACTTTAACTCGATTTATCTTAAAATAATTAATATACCCTCTCTGACTAATGTTTACATTTAACAATATTAATATACATTTCTTTTTAAACCAGTTCATAAAAAAGGTTTATTTTTAAAGTTTACCTTCCTAGATGTGTTTAATTGGTGATTAATTTATTTAAAACAGTTATTCGTTATTATTAAAAAAATATATATATTTTGGCACCGCGGATGAAAATGTTGGTGTTGCCATCTGTTGGGAATATGTAACAATCAATATATATGGGCCAAACTTCATCAACAGATTTTAAAATACTTTTTTTTAGAAAACCCATGAGTTTCCAAGTACACGATCGTAAACTTTTATTTTCTTTTCATGTTATGTTATCAGAATTTAATTTGAATTTTAGGCGTATTTTTGTATTTGTACTACTCTTAACAGGACAACAATGAAAATTATTGACTAGTTTTAATTTACTAGGATAATGAATAAAAACTAACTTAATTAATTATTCAAAACTACCTCATTTTTGTGCTCTTTGTAGGCAAAGAATGAAACGCATTGGCAAAGAATATTTGCTGCTAAAATATTAATTAATTCAAGCTAATTTGATTAATCCAAACTTAATTGTTTTTGTACTTTTATACACCCTTAATGAAATGTATGTAAAAAGTAGCAAGGGCATTTAAAGCAGAACTCATAGAGTTAAGGACAAGTATTTGTGAACCCTGGTCAGACAAAGACGTTGAAACGGCTGTTAAAAATTCATATATTAATTTATATTTAAAACTTTGTTTTGAAATCTTGCTTATCAGATAGATTTAAGAATTGTTTTTAACACCGCTTCAATTGTGATAATTTAGTTAACTTTTTATACTTTTTTTGTATTGAAGTTGTGTATTTTGTACTAACTTCTAAAGTAATGGGAATGTTTGTTAAACATGAAATTATTAAAAAGTTCGGATTAATTATGATTAATTAAAAGCTCAGTGTGGCCAGCGCTATTTGTCTATGAAAGTGCAAAAATAGGTTTCAGGTAAAATTTTAAAATCTTTCATCTGATCTATTTTATCAATCTGTTTTTAATTTATACAAATCCTTTAGAAGTTTATCTTTTCTTTTACATGATGCATTCTTTTGCATGATGCTATTTTAAAATATTTGTATCCCATAAAAACAAATGAATAGCCTATTTAGAAGAGTTAGAAATATCCCCCACCTCTTTTGATAAGACGGTAAGAATTTCTAAGCCAAAAGAATTTAGTTTTTTTTTTTTTGGAAGGCACCAATTTGGACCCAAAACGACGGCTCGAAAACCTATTGGAAGAAATACTGAAATAATAATGACCAGTGACCTATTTCATGCCTCTTTATTAAATAATTGCTTTTAAAAATAATTGTAAAAAAGAACTTTAAGCCAAAGAGTTCTATAGTAGGATATAGACTGAACCATGGACTGACACGGAGACAATATAGGGGGGGGGCATGTGGGGCCCAATGGCCGAGTGGTTTGGATCGCAGGCCCATAATGCTAACAGTCGTCGCTCTGTAACTGGTGCGGGTTCAATTCTCGCCTTTGCCCTGGGTATCTCCTTTCTCAGTATCACAATTATAAATTAACTAGCACTTTTGCCACTCTATTCGGGCTCCGTAGTGAGCCATGACTTCCGACATTTTCTCCCCCCGACAAGTTACGGCCCTGCTACCGACCTATAAAATGCCGTAGAGCAAAAAAAAAAAAAAATAATAATAACAAAAACAAATGACAACAAGCACGTTTTCCAGAATCGCCTACCATTAAGGCCTTTTCACACGATATCCCTTGTGCACGGAACGGCTCGGACAGGGTTGTCCACCTGCAAAGATTATGACGTCACACGTTTCTGGAGGGGTTGTTGTGAATGATACTTATCGCTAGTCTTGGCACATTTCTTCAATTTTTCAATATTTTTACAAATTTCTATGGCGTGTAGGAATTGGTTGGTTGGTATACATATATTTTCACTTTCAGGCTTGCGTGCTTGGTCAGAGACCCCGCTTATAATCCTTCATCATGTACGTAAGACAGGCACAACACACACACGTACACATACGTGACAGATGCTGCCATACTATCTCGTGCCATTTCCACAACATAGACAAGTCCTGAAGGGGAGGGAAATAGTCTCCAGGGACCTGTACCCGTGGGAAAATGTGCAATGACCACTCACAAGACTTTCAGTCCCAACAGATTTAACGAGCACGTACTCCGCATATTCAGTGGGTCTTCAGTTCAGTGGTACCGAGACTCGATCGCGAGACCTTACGATAACGAGATTAAGATCTTAACCACAAGGCTCCCCACAAGCCGATTTAACAAGGAGTAATAACTACAAAAATTAACATTGGCTAGAATAAAGTAGATTTTTTTCCATTTGGCAAACTCGATTTTGCCAATAAGACGTCAGAGCTATACTTGATGCTGATTGGCTGCCTATATCTCTCCGCAAAACCGGTTTACCGATTTTCGTGTCTCCACGAAAAAATTCAATGAAAAATTCTCTACAGCGGTTCTCCATGTAATTCCTATGGAAGTTCCGTGATCAAGGTGCTCCGTGTGAAAAGGCCCTAAGCATAACCGCAACGGATCTGTGACTTGTGTTTTTGTTTTGATATATCCTTCGTCTGCTTCAATTTAGCATATTGCATAAAAAATATCTCTAATATGTTTTATTTCGGAGATTTAAACCGTTCATATATTTATAAATCTATAATATTTGTTTGCATAATATGATATGTCAAGATTTTATCTGTGAGTTACTTTTAATAATTGTTGTAATGCATTTCGCTTCTGTTATAATTGCGGCTTGATAATCATGAGTTAGCTTTTATTTTTTCGAACCTATTTATTCGAAAAATGTTGGGGTAAAATTGCGTACATCAGGATTTGAAATGTAAAATTAGTCAGGTAGTTTTGCTTATTCGTTGTTGTTGTTTGAGTAAAGTTTATTTTATTAAAGAAACAATATTAATGATAATATATAACTGAATATTTAACACCGGGTAGAAGTTTTTTAATTCTCAAAAGTTTTTGTAAAAATAATTTCATAAAAAAATAATGATTAGCAAAATAAGCTTTTTAAAGCATAGTAACTGAAAGTTCATACCTTATTCTCTATATGTTATTATGTAAAAGTGAATGTTTTTATTGAAATGAAGACAAACACATAAATACACAAATCAGTTTTGGGTAATGTAATCAATTCTTCTG
Organism: Hylyphantes graminicola; assembly: GCA_023701765.1. NCBI lineage: Eukaryota > Metazoa > Arthropoda > Arachnida > Araneae > Linyphiidae > Hylyphantes > Hylyphantes graminicola. The sequence goes on from CM043122.1 coordinate 23,881,188, forward strand.
CCTATTTCTAGTCTCCTTTAAGGAGCTTTAACACAGCCAATTACGCTTCGTAAATTAGAACCCTGGCCAAGTAACGAAGTCGACACCTGAGCGGTCACCCAACGGGACTTCAAGCAACATCATAACTTTCGACTCCGCAGATTTAACGAGCACGTATATTGCAGTGTACTCGGGCACCCCGGTGAATTTTGGAGGATTTTTTTTTTACCAGTACGAATACGTCTATAGTATGGCCAGGACAAGGACAGAACCAAGAACCTTCTCGGTGTGAGGCTCGTCGCTTACACCTCTCGGCCACCGAGGGGCCTAAATCAGTTTTGTCTTGTATTTTCAAAAGTTATGGTACAGTTAATTTGTGTGCTTTAGCCCAAACTTTGTTTTAGTATATTTTTTTATTATATTTAGTGCTGAAAATATTTTTTATTTAATTTGTTTGTTGTGTTTTTCAATAAATGTCTTGACTTCTAACACTGGCTTGACTAGTGAGCAAAAAATCATCTAGTAGATAGATAAAAATATGTCATGGGGTGTTTCACATTGTGGATGGCAACAGTTCCTGTCATTTTTCTGGAATCACTTTTATTTTGGTATTCAATAAATAGTTAGTTTTCTATGAATATTTAATTTATTAATTTTTTGTAAATGCCAATTTCTTGCTGTGCTGTTAGATGTTTAAATAATTTTTTAAAGAAAGCTTACATAGAAAAAAGTTTATTTTCATCTTTTTCCACATTCTAATCTTGGATAAAAACAAGTTTTATGTTGTAAAGAACTCAGGAGCATTAAAAACATACATTCATTCTGAGAATTAAATCAAATCAACCAATGAAATAGCAGTAAGCAGAAAAATGAAAATGAGCGTTACATTAGCTGAAACATTCTCATTATGTTTGTAACAACGTTGCTATTGTTAAAGGTGAAATTTTTGTCACATTTTGATCATGTATTGTGCTTAAATATGTAATTTTACTATACTATTCTTTTTAGAAAAGTGAAATGGGACTGATTGAGCCCTAGCATTTGATTTGAAGGTTTCAACATCTTGAAATGCTTATGCACTTGGAACAAAGGTATCTGTAAAAGTGATTGGAAAAGGTATGTTTTAGTTATCGTGCTAATTTTAGCAAGATTGTATTGATTTAAAATTTGAAAGTATTTAAATACAATCTTTGAATATATTCATTTCAAGAATGTTATGTGACAAATTATGGTTAGGAAATAATAAATTTTCTCACGGCCTCATTGTTGCGGCTCCAGTTAAAAATCATTTATTACCATGGAAACCCTTTCGCTACGAAGGATTTTTGCTTCCTCATAATATTTGATAGGAATAACATTATCCAATCCTTAGTTGTTCAGGCGTTTCAATAAAGAAAGGGTTATACCTGGAGTGTTGGCAGGTCTGTTAATATAAAATACCTATAATTAAATTATTTTTTTACGTTATATCAATAATAAATTTGCAGATCTTGATGGAAAACAGATTTTGATGGAATTCCTATTTTAGTTTACACACTATAAAAAGGAAGATTTTAATAAGGCAAATGTCCGTTACCCATATTCATAGCCAAACTACAAATAGTACAGACAAGTGTGATATGCAAAACATTCGGCACATCAATAAGATGAAATAGAAAATTTCAGAAAGTAATTAGCAGCACTTAAAACATTAAAAAAAAACCCTGCAAAATTTAATACACAAATTAAAATGCATGAGAATTTCATTTTTATTAGAATTAAATCACCATTATTAGAATTGAATCATCATGGCCACTAGTAAAAGTTGCCAGAGAAACTTTATTTATATTAAATACAGATTTAAATGAATTTTTTTTGCATAAACCAGTTTGAACTGATGTCATAATGTCTCACAATGAAAGTCTTTGATTGTTCGTATTATTTGTTTAGAGAGGAAAGGCGTTTTTTTTCCTTCAAATTTTAAAAAGCAGACTTATTTTTTCATTTACATTTATGCATTTGTTAATCAATAATGACAGTTTATTGTTAATAATTTCCTTTGGCAGGGTTTTTCATAGATATTTGTTTTTCAAATGGTATTTAAAAATTGTTCTCTTGGAAATACAAATAACTTTAATTCAAAATAAAAAAAAATTTAAAAATACCAAGCAAACAATAAGTAATAATTATTGAATTTTCCATGAAAAATTATTTAATTCTGATGTTCCAAATTTTAATATAGAACTAAATTCTGTGTTTGGAATTTGTTTCAGTTTTGTGTAGAACCAGTTCTAAGTGACAGTTTTTGTTACAAACTTACTTGTTTTTTCTTATTTCTATTGTGAGATTTCTTTCTTTAATATAATATATCTTTTCAGATTTTTGGCCATGAAGATTATCCGTTTCCAACAAAAGCGTTTTGTCCTTGTTTTAGTGGTAATTGTCTTTTTTGTTATTGTTCATATTTTGAGAAACAGCAGCAATTCAGAAGTTTTAGACTGCTTGTTATCATCTGACGATCTCAAGAAAGTAGAAAATCTTCTACATGACTTACAAGCACCTCTACAGGACTTGAAACTAACACACTTTTTATGTTACAATAGCTTATGGGGTGCATTAAAATTTAAAGGGCCTTTACCATGGCAGAATGGTCTTGATATTTGTGTTCTGAACAAAGAATTGTCTTTGATCGATGAAGGATTCCTTATTAGAACCTTCAAGCGCCATAATTTAAACATTGCTTATAATTCTGCTGGAGGATTTTACAAAGTTCAACGATTTAGTGAACTTCTTCCATCTGCTACACTTACTGTATTCGAAGAGGATCCTATTACATTTCAGATGAGAAGAGTAGGTTTTATTCATAGAATGCTCCCACCAACTGCATGTGAAGAACTGAATTGCTTTCCACCAGAGCTTATAGTGGATCCTATGCCTAAGGCATCTTTTGGAGAACTGAATGTACCAGTTCCTCGTGATGGTATTGAAATGCAAAAGTATTTGTTTCCAAACACTTGGTGGAAGGAAATTACCCCTATCAATTGTCGTCAAAACATTGAATGATTTGCTTGTGGAAAACGTTTATGTAGGTATTAAGATCTGAAATTTATGTAGATATTCTATAGCTCTTTTTACAAGCACACAATTAACAGTTAAATAAAACATGCTTCTCTCAACCATTCAACCTGGGACTAAAGTTCACTCCCAGGTCAATTCTAAAATTCTTTGTTTTCAGCTCAGCCGTCTAACCACTTCTTGAGGTGGGTTGGTATGTCACAAACTTGCATCCAAGTACTGCTAATCACAAAAGTCATATAAATGTATCTTTTCATAACTCAGGTAAATGGGAGGGTTAAGGTAGCTATGCTGTCGCCATGTGTTGGACATGTGTTGGGTGGTCTTCTTGCTGTCAGTGAGACAAGTTTTTTACTAGATGAGGCATTTGATAACAATGCCATAGTATTTGTGATGCCGTGAATAACAGTTTCTCCAGCTGTAAATCCACAAAAATTACAACAACTGCTCCAATAAAGTTTAGAGGCCCAGGAACAATTTTGGATGTCCTCTAAGTGGCCAGCATTTAGGGCAATGAAGTTTAGAGGCAGTCCCAATAAGTGAGAGGTTGTTTCGTCCGCTTTTTAGGACTTAATGTTTTTAGAACTTTTAGAATTATGTGTTTAAAGAATGATGTTGAACTTCAGACCTGTTAATCTACTTTGCTGCTTAGGTATTGCGAAAAAATTCTTGGAACTATTTATTGAAGTAATTTATGATTCTTAATTTAAACTTTTGTATTATTTATTTTAATTTTTTCAGAGAGAGAGAGTTAAGAATATTTTCAAACCTGTTAATCTTAATGATGCTTAACTGAACTAATCTTAATTTTGTGGAATTTATTAATCTTAAGAACCAGCCCCTCCATATTGTATTCAATACTATACAATCACGATAATAAAGGCCTATATTAAAATATTACATTAAATATCGTCTCGCCTACCCCAAGAAGAGCACCCAACATGTATCCAACACATAATGACAGCACAGTAGCATTACACCCCAAACCTTACCTTGGAATTGTGCTTGTATCTAAATAGGACTTTATTTTAAATTCACAATTATTAGTTTACAGATTTTTTTAAGTATGGGAAAATCTGCGTTTGATAAAATATTGCAATTTAAATTTAAGGATAAAATAGTTTTTACTAGTATCTGTTGCATAGCATTTGCTATTTTCATGTTAAAGTATTAATTAAAATTTTTTTTTAACTATATAAAGCAATTATAAAGCAGTTTTTCGATTTATGTTAAATCAGAGCTCCTTATAGTAGTTGCTGTTAGCAACTATACTTAGTTGAATAGCTGGTTAACACAAATTATTCATCAGTTTTTTTAAAATTATGTTTGTTTATTGACGTAAAAGGAATGTGTAATATTACCTATGTTATCCTTGATTTTTATGTATTTTTTGCATTGTTTATCATCTTCACTTCTGTAAAAATCCTATGCATACATTATTTATAGAAACATATTTTTCAAACAATTATATATTTAGAAATATGTTTTGCTAGTAATTTTGAAAATGTTAGTATTTAACAGGGTCACATCAATTTTGTTTAATTCGAGGTTTTGAGTGGTAAAGTGTACTTTTTGTATGTGCTATGAATGAACAAACAAGTGCTGTTAGGTTTTTTTGTGATTAATAGTCCATTATATAACTTTTACTTTAACCCAAAATGTGTTATGAATTAACTGCTAAAAAACTTTTTGCAATTTCTAAGTTAGTTTTAACTAATATGATATAGTATAATTTTTATTATAAGTAATGCAATATTTCAATTTGAAATCACCTTATTTTTGTTTTAAGGCATTCAATAATAAAATAATAATAAAGTAATTGGCACGGATGAAAGATTATTAGTGTTTCAGTTGAACTCAAGATTGTATTAGATATAATTGTCACCCATACCATGTAAATTAATATCAAGTATTTTTGGGAAGCTGATAATATTTGGCCACAATGTTACATTTTTTTCTGAATTTTATTCCATTTAGCTACATCGTTATAAATAAAGTATTTTAAAGAATAATTATAACATGTTACAAATGTATATCCGGTTTAATATAAAATTCTAATGGCTGGATAAACAGCTTTTTATTAGATATCGCATAAATTAAAGTTTGATATATTTATTACAAATATTTATATTACATAAATGTATTTACTATTATAGCTTTTCACGACAAAGGTTGGAATAAACTGTTAAAAAAAGCTATGTATTATTTTTATCCTCAAACTTATATTTATATAAGTGTGCATTGCATTATAATTGTATTTTATTTGGTAAAACTTTTACCATTGTAATTATTATTTGAAAATGATTGACTTGCATTATTTTATTTAACTGAAAAATTATGTAATTCATGAAATACATTTTGAAAATTTGAAAGAAATAGGATTGCTATGTAGTGTATTATTAAGGAATGTTTTTTTTTTGTGAAATTATTATTTTTTCAAAAGTTTGTTCATTAAATAATTATTTTATGATAAAAATATTCATGCACATTAAAGTATTACATTTTAAAATAAGTTTTTCTCTATCTTATCTGCTTAAACTTCCTTTTAAACCATGTTGTATTTAATCAAGTTATTTTTGCACTTTTTAAATAGTGTGTTGTTTGTGTTTAAGAAAATCTAGTCTAGTTATAGTATAATTTATAAATTATTAGTAGTGTATAAATAAACTATATTCTTAAATTTCTATACTATTGATTTTTCATTTTTGTAATATATTGATGTGTGTATCCAGTTTTGCTATGAATTTTGTCTTATCTAGTCAATCTGAAATTTTTCTACCTTTGCAGTGCATTAAAATTCTAAAGTATTTGTTTGCATTAAAAGTCCTTTTTAATGTAACTTCAAAAACATTTCTTTGCTGGAATAAAAGCTCGTACTTTTCTTTGAGTTGTTTTATTGTTGTTTTTTTCTTTCAAATAATGTATAAATACATTGAAAAGTAATTTAAAAGCCCTTTTTAAATCCAAAGGTGTGCTGAATAAGGAGCAAACATTAAAACCAGTTAATAATACTCCTGCTAATGCAAGTCTTCAGTGTTTGAGAGTCATTATTCAAAAATTGTTTTTATCTATGTTGAAAAATATTAATAACATGTTTCCTCCCTTTAGCTCTGGTCTAAACATATTTTCACAAATTTCAAATGTAAGTTTTTAAGGCAATGTTTTTTGAAAAGTGCTTTTAAAAAAGTTATTTAGGTTATTTAGTTATTTATGTTAAATATATTTTATTCAGCTTGTACAGGTACACACATAAAAATGCACAAGATATGGCCTTAGTTTGATTTTTTTTAACGACACAATCTGGTAAATCAAAGCGGTACTTCAAAGGTACTCGCTCGCCCCCCCCCCCCCATAAAGAAATAAAATCTGATATCTTAATATTAATCTGGAGTATTACTTTACTTGGGAATTAATAACTTAGTGTTTGCAGAAAAATTGATATTTAGTCATAACTGACCAAATAAAATATCAAAGCATAAGTTTGTTTTAGATGAGGTTGTTTTATTCTAAACAAGTTCCAATATTGATAATCAATTTATTACTTTACTTTGCAATTACTTTCATGAAGTTATTGCCAAACGTTATTATTTCACTTAGGGTGCTTTGGTCCAGTGCCCAACCCTCCCTTACCTAGTGACCAAGCCCCCACCTAGACATTTCGTATGGAATCACACATGGTGCTTTAAATCCTACTTCATTGCATAAACTTTATAGCTTAAACAAAACCTTAATATGACAGTATTTAGAAAATACCACATACTTAAACTTAATTGAAATGGTTTGTCTGAAAAAAATCTTGCAATTTTTGTCAAAATTGCTTACTTTTTGGGATGGAAAACTTTTTTTTTTATTTTCTCCTCAATGCAAAGAAGTAGCTCAATGAAGCTAAGGTGACTGTCTGCTGACAACAGCAGCTTTGAGTACCATCTATTGGGAAAATGCTAAAATATTTTATGGCCAAGTATCCCCAGGTTCCCTTATGTGTATCAATTCGTTTTATCAATGAAATAAACCGTTAAGAGTTTAACATTTTCCTGCATATCTAGATAGATTTTTAGCATGTTTTTCTCTTTTAATTTTTCAAATTGAAATAGAAAAGTGGGCTAAAAGTCTTAATACTAGTCCTACGACATATTTAGAATTCGGTATTAGTTATAATTTTCTGACTGTAGATGGCAGCACCAAAACGCCGCAACATTTTCTTGATTTCTGCCAGAAACAGAGACATAACATAGAGTGGACTGCGCATTAATAGTAAAGCAGCTTAGGGATGGAAAACCAAAACAGGTTTTCAAAAAACCGGTGGTCCCGGTTTTGACTGAAAACCGTTTTTTTTTATGAGGCCCTTTGGAACCGAAAACCGGTTTTTTAGGGGAAAACCGATGGAAAATGGAAAACCGTTTTTTTCTGGAAAACCGCCATCCCTTGCAGATTAGCATTATGTCCTAAACATCATAAATCGCCAAGAGGGGAAAGGTTGCTACATATGGCAACTTAACGCTATCGTTTCGTTACGAACTATTCCAAATTGTCGCCAGACCTGAATATCAGCTAGCAAACCGAAGTGGAGACTACCATCAATACCCAAGTCACGTGGGTTTCTACCAATCACGGCAGCTTGAATTTTTTTTAATGTTTTTGCAGATGATTTTTTGAGCATTGTTGGAATTTTTCTCTTTTGGCTTTTATAATAAATATTTAATTACATTCTTTTAATCTCTGAGCATGAATCGTGAATGTTGTACTCTTAATTCAGTAACGTTTTGTGCAAGATGCCAAATGCTTGTGAATTCCTAATTGTAAAGAGGGGTATAAAAAAGGATTAGTCACACTTCACGGGTTAAATTTATTTAGTTCTGCATACTTTTAGTAATTGTGTGTTCTTCATAAACTATAATTTCTATCGAGGGAATTTATTCTAAAAGCTCTTTTATACTGAAGAATCATATCCATGATTAAATCAACGTTGTTAGAACTCTAATTATAATAAATATTTTGGGCCAAGTCGATTAAATTAATGGTTTGAACATTAGACAGCTTAGAATTGTAGAATATTTTTTTACAATTTGGTCAAAACGAAACCTGTTTTTGCAATCGTGTTTGAGTTATTTATATTTAAAAAGTAGAACATTTGCTGAATTTGGAATATATTGATGTATTGTGTTTTAGAAAGTTGATTTATTCCAGGTGAAATAAAGGAAGAAGCAATATTTAAAAAAAAAATGATTTTTTTAAAAATCGGACCGTTAGAACGAAAGTTATAGAGACGGCAGAAAATGTTCACCATGTCAATTACCAACTTATATTACAGCAACACTCTACATAAACCCACTAATGTTCTTTTAAATTAATTTTTAATAAAGAGTCCACATTCAATTGTTCAAGTAATCTTAAATAGACTCACAAAACCAAAGAAATAATCTGATATCTATTAAGAGGATCTTAAAATACTAGCGATTCATCCTTGCTCCTTTCCAAGCTTCTTTATCATAACATTAGATTGTCGGCCTCTGTGTTCAGGTCGTTGTGGAAAAACTCGCCAAATGGTAAACTCGCCATAGATGCGAGCCAAACGCGACACAGTCATGTGACTGTGTAAGTTAGATGTTTAGGACACTTTAGGTTTGCCAATGCGCAGTCCACTCTATGTTATGTCTCTGGCCAGAAAACGTGGGCAGGTAAATTGCAGTAACTTCAAAATTTTAGTTTTTTTTTTCACTTTGGCATCTATTTAACTAAAATTTTCATGTGCCGACATTGTTTAACGATTTTCGTTACAAATTCACCATTTTTCGACGATGGCAAATTGCAGTATAATGAAAAAACAAACAAACTCAGGATTCGGTAGGTAAACTGCAGTATAATTTTTTCTGGCCTCTCAGCCACTGAACTTTATTTTGAGGTACATTTTTTTTACAGGCAAGTTCCAATTTTTTTTATGCTTTTCACCAAATTGATAGAGGAAAGCTACTGATTTTAATTAAAATAGGGTAAGGTGGGGTAAGTGGGCCATTGGGGCAAGTGGGCCACCCCCCCTGGCATTTCCCGAATTATGGACGTAAAAAAAATCTGTTACAATAGTTTTACGTATTTACCCCAATAGATGCAGGAAACATTATGGCATCATTTTCATTTAAGTATGTAACAAGGTACAATGCTTTTTGTGAATTTTTTTAAAATTGCATATTTTCGTAATTCACGCCATCATACTATTTTCTTATTTATTCCCAAACGGTTCATGAAACAAAGCAAAATGTTATATATTTTGAAAGTGTATAAAACATAGTATCTTTTTATAGTGACATGTACTTGTGATGTTGATATGGTTAAAAGAAAAGTGGGGTGGCCCAGTTGCCCCGCGTTTGGGGTAAGTGGGCCACCACAATGGCGGGGTAAGTGGGCCAGGGGTGGCCCACTTGCCCCAACTCTTTAATACACTTAAAAAAAAGTCATATTCACTGATTCATAGGGTTAGTCATATTCACTATTCATAGTCCTATTCATTGACATAGGCCAGTTTAAAATCTGAAGCCCTAATATTTTTTTTACACTACATGCAAAAATGACAAGATGAAAATTAACGTATTATTTCTTGTAGTAAGCTTGCATGCCAGAAAAAGTTGCTATGGGAGAACTATTGAAGATACATCATTACTTTTTTTTTTCAAACACTCAAAAAATCATGTAGATTATTCCACTTGCTCCACCTTCTCTCTACCAGTTATGTGTAAAAATATATTAGGGGGTGGCCCACTTACCCCACCTTGCGGGGCAAGTGGGCCACTCGGATGACCAAAAAGAAACACATATTTTTTAAATTTATTTTTTGCCAATTTGTGTTTTGGTTGTCATGGGTACATTTATAACAAATGAGAGAATGGACCACAAAAAAAATAAGTTGTTAGGCCGATTATATCCAGTGGTATGAGGGTCTAAAGTCGAATTATGCCAAAAAGGTGGCCCACTTACCCCACCTTACCCTAATTGTAATCGTCTCCAGTAAAGTTTTTTTTTAATGTTGCTACCAGAATTCTCCTAAAAATATATCCTAGTATGTTTATTATCAGAACTTAATCGATGTTAAGGTACAAACAAATACTTTTAATGATGACTTCATAAATGATAGAGTAAAGTTCGGAAATATTCGACCCAATAGTTTCTTAACGACACTACAAGATATATTCTATGAAATCCAGACTTTTTCTGACTCATCCTTCATTACTTATAGTGTTTAAGTTCGCGTATTAAGTGTGGAATTTTTTTGAAATGAAACGAATGTAACGGTAATTATTGTTTGGCACGTTAACAAATAAATCCCACTGCATCGGAAAGTTTTGAAAAATGTATCACTATAATTTTAGATACTAGAGGGCGCTATACACATGTTCACATTAATATTTTCATGAATAATTATATTTAAAGCTAGCATAAAAATACGTTTCGTGTGCGTCGTAAACATAAATATAAGTATAAAACTATGATACAAATATACCTTTTTTGAGCTGTATGTACCATAAATAAAGTATTAATATTTCCATATGAAGTTAAACGGAAGAGAAGTTGTGTAATAAATCATTATCTTTAAAATCATTATCTATAAAAAAAACGGTAAATAGTGAATCGTTTGTAGGTAACTGCAGTGGAGTTTTTTGGTTCTCAATCTCTATAATAGGAAGCAAAAAAAAAAAGCTTCCTTTGAATTCAAAAGGTTCCACCTTTTAATGTACGAGTTATCTCTTTCAGATTAAAAGGGGCAGAGGAGTCGCCAGTTGGCAAGGCATTTGCATTTGCATGTAAAGGGTCCAAGGTTCGGCCTAGGCATTGCCAAAATAACTGCAGGACTATGAAAGGTCTGTGCAGCCAAAAGTCCGACGAATAATATATCGTGTAGAGGGAATGTATGTTAAATATCCTACTAAGTCCCGAAGCTGCGGTAGATGACGCCTTTAAAGGTCGAATACAAGCTAACCAAGTCCACTTTTTATCATTTTCGAGTTAGTAGCGGAATTGCATGTACAATCTATCAATTTCAGAGCAATAATGAAAAAATTCCTAGTTCATATAATATGCGCTAGGCAACAGCAATTAAAAAATGTTTTCAATTGCTACTGCCTAGCGGCTTCAACTTTAAACGTCTGTAGCACAAAGAAGCATTTTAAGGACTTATACAAATACAAAAATTGTCGACCAACAACAGGCCAGAGGCCCAGCAAGGTTGGTCCAATATATATTTAATTCCTTACCAGTTTCCAGTAACTATCGAGATTTTTCTTAAAATCTTCAACTCTCTTCGAATACACAACATATTCTGGCAAAGCATTCCACTCATTGACAACTCTATTGTAAGAATAATGTTTCCTTACTTCATTTCTAAAGCATGATTTATTCAATTTCTGACCATGTCCTCTGGTCCGGGTATTCAAGGTAAAACCTAAACCCTCCATGTCACCCTGTTTAATGAACTTGAAAATCTGAATTAAATCACCCCTTGTTCTCCTATTTTCCAGGGAATGCATGTTTAAAGATCTTAATATTATCACTTGTATTATGAGTACTTAGTTCACTTGTATTATGATAGTACTTAGTTCACTTGTATTATGAGCCCTCCATTTGTTACAGGCTTTGTTATTTGGAACGCGGTAAAATTAACCCTTTCAGTACAGTGATGCCATTTGGCATCATCATGTTTCTGGTCATAATTAAAAAAATAATAGGGTGACTTCTATTGGAAGTAATAAAAAATATTTTCTAATAGAAAAAAGTTTGAAGAATCGAATGATGTTCTTTTTGATATCATAAATGGCTATAGATGCTCAGAATTTTTTTTTCTAAAATGATGATGCCAAATTGTCGTTGGGACTGAAGGGGTTAAAATGCTGATATCTGAGTTACCGCTATTTAATAAGCTGAATAATCAAAGGAACATTTTTTAAAAATTCATTTATTTTCTTCTTCTTTTTGTTTGCGTTAAGGCAATAGTTTTTCTTCTTAATCTTTTCGTAATTTATTGCCTTCTGAGCGTTAGACCCGGATAATTTCGTATTTTACGCACCAGTCCTCAGCATTATTTTTAAAATTTTACAGATGATGATTTGTTTATTTGTATTTTTATTCCTTTGGGAATATTTATTTTGAGAGAGATTGTCTTAAAAAAATTACTAATTCTGATTTTCCATAAACAAATATGGGATTTTAAAAAAATAATGAAAAAATACAGAGAAAAAACATACATTTTTGCCAATTTGTTTATACAGTTACAGAGTGCATCATTCGTAATATAAAATTCTAAATCCGATTCCATCCACCTAATATTTGTTTTTTGTGGCCAAAAATGAAGAAAACTACACTAAAACCGACATTAAGTTTGCAGCAGAGAAATGTACTGCGCGGAGGAAACTGGCTAAACAACGTAGCTGGCGCAGAAATTTCGCCTACTCTGATTGGCTGCTCCTTTAACCCTGATATTCGTGCGCCCTGTTACGTCAAAATCGAAGGAAAAAATAATTAAAATTACACTCTAACTGAAGCTAAACTAATAAAAATAATACATTTATGTCTTGAAATAACAAATAAAATTGTTTATTGAATGTGAAACACCTTTTTTTATTCGATTCTCGCACTCGAAAATGAGAACTATTTACCCTTTTTCTCGTAGAACATTTGTATACTGCAAACTTAATGTCGGTTACTGTATAAAGTGGGAAAAAAACAGCGTGGGAAGTTGAGGACAACTCACCGAGGCCGCTATTTCTATCTGAAATATGGGATTGCATGTGCTATAGAAGTGACCACACCAAGCTATGATAACGAGGTTTCTTTAAGGTCAATGCAACGACAAAGGCTGAACCACTCCCCGATTTTTTAATGCTTAAAAGTCAAAGGGGTCAGCAAATGACCCAACAATGTAACCTTTTCTTGACTTTTAATCTTGAAGTTCATTCATCAGCTGTCGGGCTAGGGTAATGCCGAGAAAGTTTTACAAGGTGTTTATTAAAGAGCGCCCTGATTACAAATAGCCGTACTTATAAGCAGGTGAGGTTTTTGATAAACGATGATGGATTTTTCTTATCTTGGTAATAAATGTATGATGCGTTATTGTGTACTTTTTATAGAGGAATATAAGGTGTTACTAGAGGTTTATTTCGAGTCTGAAATGCAACGGTTCCCATCGGAACACAGATCTTAAAGGGGGATGAGCCCACTGGACCGCGGGTCTCCAAACGAAGTCCTAAGTGTTAATCCAATAAGAAAAGAATTATTTTCTACGCCACATTTCTCCTGCTGTATTGAATAATTTTACAAACGGTATTTTAAAATGCTAAATGTGTCCCGATAATCCCACTTTTTGAAATCGGCCTCGAATATGTTTTTAAATTTTCAATGAATAATTTTACTGAAAATATTCAAAGCAATATCGAAAACTGGGATTATAGAGACCTGTAAGTTACCTACATTTTTCATTAAAATTAAAAAAAAAATATTCAATACAGCGGGAGAAATGTGGCTTAGAAAATATTTTTTTCTCATTGGATTAACACGGCACTTTGGTTTTGAGACCCCAAGTCGATCGGGCTCATTCCCCTTAAACAAAGACAAACCGGGTCGTTACTTGGGAGGGTGACCACTGATATTGATGGAGAGTCTGAGTACATAGCGGCAAACGTGCGTAATAAATCCGTGGAGTACGAAGTCTTGACGCCGCCGCCGCGTAGCGTGCGATGTTGTTCAAAGATTGCGTTTGGTCAGGTGTCGTCATTTGACCACAGCTGAAAATTACAAGGCGTATGTGGCAGTGTTTAAGCAAGTTTTGGCAGCTAGAAATAGGTGCCGGAAACGTTCATAACCAGTATATTTCGGAGATGGGGGGGGATGGGGGACGGGAGTTAGGTGCTTGTTCGTTCATGCATGGTAAACTTTGGAAATCGCAAAGCTTATCTACTTGACAATTGACAGTGATTGCGAACTCTAGAAGGGAAGGGCGTAGGTTATATAGCCCATTACCCCTCTCGCCAGAAGAGACAGTCACAAGAGACACACAAAGAAGGACGCCACAAACACATAGACAAATAACAACATTTATTGACAAACACAAACATCCATGCCTTAACCGGGATTCGAACCCGAGCCCAGCAGCTCCAAAGACTAGTACACTAACCATTGCGCCAGTGGACCGGCAGCTTATCTACTTAGTTTAAGTTATAAATAAGCAAGAACAATGTGGGAATGAATTTTTAAAAAATTAGAAGTCACAGTGTGGCAGTTAATTTTTTAAATGCTATTGTAGGATATTTTATTTGTTATTCTTATGTATTTATTTGCTGATATTATATTTGTTAAATTTCTAACAAAAAGAAAATAATACTTAATGCTAAAAAAACTATGTCCCGCTACATGGATACAATTGAATATATATAGTAGAATTGCCTTGTATTGACCCTTATAAGTGTTGAAATCGTTTTAAGATTGTAATATGCAAACATTAATAAGCTGAATGATAGCGATGATTCGTTTATTAACTAATAACCAAACTTATGGCAAATAATTATAAAAAGACGCATGAATTGAAGTTCAATTATAATGCAGTGAAGTAGTTAAATTTTTATAATTTAAAATGTGTTTTACAATTAATTTTTGAAAAGTTATATTAAGGTAGGCGAATACCCAAAAATTCTAAAATTTTTACAATTACTTTAATCTTTTCCAATTTTGGCACAGTGATTTCAAATATAATGAATAATACTATTTAGGCATTTTTTATGTAAGTATAATTTATTTATTTTAAACGGTGTTTTTTTCTACTAAAAAAGAGTTTTACGCTAACAAGTCTACCACATTGAATTTTCATACTATAAACATTAATTATGTGTTAAATTCTTCGTTTTGAACTGATGCATGCAATGACCCTCTAGAGTTACATACAAATTACAAGAAAATAAGTTATTAAGAAAAATGTTATAAATTAACCAAAAAAAAAAAGAGTTTTTTTTCCGATTAACTTACATTTGGAGCCGGTCCACTGGCGCAATGGTTAGTGTACTAGCCTTTGGAGCTGATGGGCTCGGGTTCGAATCCCGGTAAAGGGATGGATGTTTGTGTTTATCAATAAATGTTGTTATTTGTCTATGTGTTTGTGGCGTCCTTCTTTGAGTGTCTCGTGTGACTGTCTCTTCTTGGGGGCGGGGTAATGGGCTATATAGCCTACGCCCTTCCCTTCTAGAGGGCGCGATCACTGTCATTGTCAACTTACTTTTGGACATTTAAAAAAAAACTTGATTGAATTCTTAACTTATTGAAATAGCATCTGTAAAAAATTTCAGGTAAATTAATGTAAAACTTTTTATGCTGGAAGTGTTAGCGTAAACCGCTTTTTTTAGTTGAAGAACACCGTTTAAAATAAATCAATTATATTTAAATAAAAAAAATTGCCCAAAAAGCATTGTTCATTATATTTGAAATCACTATGCCAAATTTGAAAAAGATTAAAGTAATAGTAAAAATTTTATAATTTTGGGTACTCGCCTACCTTAAAGAGTTTCTCTTAAAAATTAATTTTATAATGCAAGTATTTTAAAGATTTAGTTCAAATGTTTGTAGAATTTTATTTTATTTACTCGACTCGAATCCCAAACCCAAAGAGTCACTAACAATGAAAAATGCACGAAGTTACACAATTTACATTTCAAATATTAAATAGTATGGCTTAAAGTATTTGAACAGAATATCGATTTATTAAAGCTGGCTTCATCTTAAAATAAAATATATTGCAAAAAATTTAAAAAGTAAGAAAATAAGTTAACTTTGGTTGAATTAAATTTTTATTTAAAAAGTAGATGAGTACGATGGCACTATGCGTTCAAAAGTGAAGAATATTCGTTAACAATATATATATATTTTCGTAGGCTCGAGTGATATTTTCGGTTGATAATATGAGTGAAGAGTTTAGATGAGAAACTCACATTCTCTAAAGTGCAACTTAGATATATGTTCAGAGCCCTTCATTATCGGTTTTGTCGAGGTGAATATACAATTTTTACAATTTACGTTAACTATGGTTTAAAGATAAATAACAACCTTAACTGATATATTTTAAAATTATCGACTATATAACTAGTTTGCGTTTTGTATTGTGTATAAAACAGTGTGGATACACACCATATATTATACGCATTTCATTCAAAATGCAAATTGAATTTGATTAATTTTCTAAAATTATCGAACCATCAAAATTACAAAACTGGTTTCCATTTATAACTTTGCGACATTAAACAACCTTAAAATTTTCCAATAGAAATAAAAAAACATGATTTAAATTATAAATAAATTATAGTTACATGCCTTACTAATTACGTTAACGTAACCACAAAAAATAAATAAAAAGTGTCGTAAAATTGTAGTTTTTATTCGAAACTACCTTAAAAAAACCGTCTGTAAAGTATAATAGATTACCGCGAAATTTATATTGAACATCTGTGGGAAGGATGTAATTTTATACTGTCAGTTTCCTTTACAGATTAATTTGTCAAACCTATATTAAAGCGTTATCAGCCCGACTTTCATCTTTTAGGCTTCTAAAGAATTTATCAAGTACAATTTCGAATGAGTTTTACTTTAGACAGTTTTGACTTACAAACTTTTATACATAAATCTTAATTGTTGTCAAATAAGATACTTTTTAACAAAAAAGTGTTTGTAACTTTATATTTGTTTCAGTGTTTGGTTGAAATCAGCAATGTTGGGGATAAAATCTTCAATGTATAAATTTAGTTAAAGATAATGTTTTTTTTTCGGTATTAAATATATTTATAACTAAACTCAAATATATTAGTTATGAATACATTTAATACCGAAAAAAAACCATTATCTTTAACTAAATTCTATTTAACTATTCTATTTATAACTAAACTCATATAGTTGAGGCCCAAGTGGCCTAGTGTCCGGGGATCGAACCCCGGACTGGGCGAGGTTGACCCAGAATTTCATCCATTGAGTGGGTTGATAAAATGGGTACCAAGAATGCTTGGGAACTAAACACTGGGGGTTCCACGTGAGGCTGACCACCTTACCGGGACATATGCCTAGCACCCCAGAGCCCTAGGTCACGAAAGCTGAAATGGGCACGGCAGGCCTTGGCCCAGTAATGGGCTGTTGCGCCGGGGAGAGTAAACTCAAATAGTAGTGATCTTTCAAAGTTTGAATTCTTTTTTAAATATTACTATTTCCTCCCTTGCATTAACTCATTAACGACGAGAGGAAAGAAAATATGCCTTGCGAAAATAAGATTGTTGCTTAAGTTCATCTAAAAAATATCCTTATAAGACACATGAAGAACATATTACTAAGTAATTTACTTTTGATAAATTAAGTTACATGAAAATTAATACAAAAATATTATAGTTAGCGTTTTTATATGGGCCGGAAGGTGTTAAGGATATTCACAAATGGGTTAATGGGTTAAAAGCATTTCAAGACATTGTAGTTACTATGCGTCTTTTGTTTTATCACAAAATATTTAGTAAACAAAATAATTTTTGTTTGCACTAAATATTATATAGAAATGCTGTTGTATTTAAACAGTTTGCACTTTGTCAGTACGTATTAAATTTCCAGAAAGCTTTTGAATCAACTTTAGAATACACGTATCAATTTTTAGCACCATTTGTATTAATGTTTTACACTCTTAAAACAGATGAGTGAAATCCACTCCAGTAGGAGAAGTGCATTTTCGACACTGGAAAGGAGTGAATATTAACTCAGACTGAGTTAAAATCATTCGTTTGGAGTGATCCTGTCGGAGGTTTAACACACAAAGGATCCACTCCAAAAGGAGAAGTGCATTTTCTAGACTGGAGGAGTGAAATTTAATCAGACTGAGTTAAAATCGCTCGTTCGTTTTAAGAGTGTAGATAGTATTTGTGTGTGTCAATAGACAGCCGTGGTAAATTGCATTTTAGTTTAATTTTTTTTTGTCTGGTCATCAGTGAAGTCTCAACTAAGAGGTGTTTCTTCTATAGAATCCTTGGAAGTTTTCGTTATTTTTTTATTTCATTTTTTTTTTTAAAATAAAGATTATTTTTAGAAAAACGATAGTTATTTTAGGTCAGCTCAAAAGTTGTCTGATTTCTCATTTTAGGGTTTGCATTAATTAGTATGTACCGCAATTTTACATTTTGTTGTAAAATTGAACTCAAGAAGTCAATTTTGTCACTTGCGTCCCATTTACGTATTACAGGGTGATATTTAGTTTTTCTCCGTTTTACAATAATAAAACACAATTTGAAACAAATTGACATTAAAAAAATATTTAAAAAATCAGTGGAAGTATACTTAATACTAAACTATATTTATGTAATGATGCGAATAATTTCTCTGATGTCACTCATTTTTTTATACTATCATATACATTTTTATGGCATTAGAGTTTTTTTTTTGATGTATTGATATCCCGTAGGTTTTAGTGGGATGTTCAGATTATTTTTTATTGATATTATAATAAATAATGTGCAATGATGACATAGTTATATAAGTAATATGGTGATATGACCACAAATAAACTTTTTTGCTGCGATATTGATCTTGTAGTATACGATACATTTATACGATAAAAAATATGTATGAGGTAAATATGGCACTGTCATATTTTTTATGAATCGAAGGATTTTTGGTGAATAACACGGATATTTCCCTCTTTTTTACAACCCTTGCGGGAACATGTCAAAGTATTTTTCTTTTTTCTTTCGCTAGCTATATACCCGTGCTGCCTGGGTTGTAGAAGAAAACAGGTATAATTTGGAAATAAAATACTTTCTGTAATATGTACTTAAAGGCATAAAAACAGAATCAGAAACATACGCAAATCGAAAAAAATTGGATTGCAAATTTAACTTTTGTGTTACGGAAGAAATTGCATAATCCAATTACAAAATTTCTTTACATTCGATTTTTAAATTTTTAGTTAAGATTCAAATAAAACGCTACGAAAATGTTATTTAGAAATAAAATCGATTAAACTCAAAATGTGACCATTCAACAGAAATATCTTAAAGCTATTATAGCTATTAAAGTTTGTTTAGACGACGACATTCTTCTGATATACACTAATTAAAAATGGTTATTGTTAACGGTTAATGTTATTGTTAAATCATGCAAACGCAATTTCTGCTTCCAATACCATGACAGTTTCAAGAGACTTTAAGTACTTAAACATAAGAATATTTCAACTGTTTAACATATCTAGTAACTATTTGAACTGCCCATTATGTGTATAATTAAAATTTAAGGGTTAGGATAGGGGCGAAATAACATTTTCTAAAACCAATTATCCTTTTAGTGGGAGAAGAATTTAGAATAAAATAATAAGTAGTTTAACCTGTTTTCGTTTAGTACTATGCCACACAATAAATATGCGTCTAGTTGGCATTCTTCTTACAAACTTAGTTATATATATGTAATGTTAAAGTTCGAAACATTTTGTAAAAAGTTTTTAAATTATCTTTCTATTTTTAATGTACACTCTTAAAACGAGCGAGTGATTTTAACTCAGTCTGATTGATTTTCACTCCTCCAGTCTGGAAAATGCACTTCTCCTTTTGGAGTGGATCCTTTGTGTGTTAAACCTCCGACAGGATCACTCCAAACGAGTGATTTTATCTCAGTCTGAGATAATATTCACTCCTTTCCAGTGTCGAAAATGCACTTCTCCCTCTGGAGTGGATTTCACTCTTTGGTTTAGAGAGTGTAATTCACCTATACATTTTTAGTTGTACTGTTAATAAAATGTACTTTTTCAGTAAGATTCGAGTGTTACTTCAATATAAAGAATGAAACATTTTAGGAGATAAGAATATTTTTTTAGGCGTGAGAAACATCATTTCCTTATCGCAAACACAAATAACATCATTTAGGTTCTCTTTTTGGATGATATATTTCCTTGTTTTCTATAGTCCAGAATATACTGTTGTTACAGTATATTGAATACTACACTTGATTAGCTTCAGGATGTGTGGAGAAGAAGTAATTGAACCCTTTGACATTAGTTGTCATACTAGAGGGTTATGAAATCTTCATCAGAAATATTTTTTCCTACGATATAAATACAATAAAAAAATAATAAATTTAATTAAAAAATAATAAATTTAAATAAAAATAATAAATTTAATAAAAAATAATAAACTTAAATAAAAAAATAGTACAAATTCTATAAAACAAAATATCCATTCGGATACGAAAGGAAAAATATTTTACACACCTTGTATAACATGATTTGAAAACGTGATTATAAATTCAAAGTTGATAAAAATGTCTTGAATACTGATTCTATAGTGATATTTTGTTAAATGCATTACTTCTCTAGTCTAGCATAATAAATGCTGATATTATTTTGAAGTATGCTTTGGCATTTCAAATACACAAAGTTTAATTAAGTGCCAGCTTAATCATAGTTTGTTAATGGCCAATTAGTTAGCAAATGATACAATATATTTAGTAATGTTTGCAATACATAGTTAGAAACAAGTAAAAATCCATCACATCATAATCAAAACAGTGAAATAAATACGAAATATTTACTTATGAAAAATATTTTTACATTAATTTTTTTAAAGATAATACCATTTTAACTTAAAGCAGAAAAGTCGTAATACTTAAGACAAGTTTAAAACGCACAAAAAAATAATCAAATGCTTTTCTTTCAGAATAATTAAGATTTATGATCCAGAAAAACGAGAAACATTAAAAAAATATTTTGTAATTTTTAAAGATTCTCTTTTTTATGAATTATACATATTTATAATTTCTCCTCACATTATGCCACAAAAAATATAAGCTTAAAGGCAAACTCCGTCCGAGTATGACGTTTGAGTGTTAGCCACACAGGAAAAATGCTAAGCCTTTGTTCAATTCTTACTATTTGATAAAAGTAAAAAAAAAAGAAAAGAAACTACAGATAATATGGATACATTTATTGGTTAAAAACTATACATATTATATCCTTTTCGTTTCTAAAAAGGGGTCGCAATTTAATAGTCATAAAACCGAAAAACCTGATATATATCTTTCATCTATTCCAATTTTTGACACTCATATAAATATAATAATATTTTTATTGCTTTGTTGCGCAAGTAGCTTACGAATGGTTGTTTTAAGAGTCATGTTACAATTTTGCAGCCTATATTTTTTTTTAACAAATGAAGTTTTTGAATATAGTATTAAAAGAATCCCCCCCACCTTTTATGTGATTTTCTATAGAAAGTACACTCTTAAAACGAAAGGGTGAAACTGACTCCAGTGACTCCAGTTGGAGAAGTGCATTTTCGACACCCTAAAGGCACGCATATTTTCTCAGACTGAGTTAAAATCACTCGTTTGGAGTGATCCTGTCGGAGGTTTAACACACAAAGGATCCACTCCAAAAGGAGAAGTGCATTTTCCAGTCTGGAGGAGTGAAATCCACTCAGACTGAGGTAAATTGGGAGTGTTTGTTTTAAGAGTGTAATTAGTTGGAAATCACCTATATCCATGATCTTGGCGAAAATTTTACCATCCTCTTTTTTTGATATTTTATAGCAATGGTTAGATTGGAAAAAGTCTTCACTTATAGTTTGAATCAATTTGATATCGTATTTACTATTTTCTGCATACACACTTATCACACAATATGCTATATTTATTAATTATACTAGTTCTTATCAAATAAATCACACTACGATGTACGTATAAAAACTTACACTTTTGTTTTTGAACTCTACCAAATATATTAAAGTTCTAAGTTCTTTAGCAGTTCATCAACATATAGATCACAAGCAGATCCTTTAATTTTTTTATGAAAAACTTTCTCTCATGAGTTTCATTACAATCTCAATTCTCGACAATTCGGCATTAGTACTAATAACCATAACAATTTACTAACTATTCAGCTCGTCAGTAGGGTAATGGGACAAAATATCGCGGCCGAAATATCGCGGGCCAAAATATCGCGGCCGAAATATCGCCGGCCGAAATATCGTGCGCCCGAAATATCGCGGGCCCAAAATATCGCGGGCCGAAATATCGCGGGCCAAAATATCGCGTGCCCATAATATCGCGTGGACAAAATATCGCCGTAAAGTAAAAATGGAGTGGATTTAGTGGATTTTATGGTGTTTGGCAGTGAGAGGGAGTTCGATGGTAAAATGGTATTACTTATCTAGTACATTGTGATGAAGTTCGGTTTTACCTATTAGAACCTGGATTTTTATAAAAATGTATTTTAGGTCATGCATTTTTATGCATTTTTTTTTTGTTAAGACCATTTAGTCACGAGGTGGGTTTAATGGGTTAAGGTTTTATATTTGAACTTGATTTTTATAATAGATATAGTGGAGTTCGATGGTAAAATGGTATTACTTATCTAGTAAATTGTGATGAATTCCGGTTTTACCTATTCGAGCCTGGATTTTATAAAAATGTATTAAAAGTCATTCATTTTTATGCATTTTTTTGTTATGACTATTTAGTCACGAGGGGGGTTTAATGGGTTAAGGTTTTATATTTGAACTTGATTTTTAGCTCGATGGTAAAATGGTATTACTTATCTATTAAATTGTGATGAAGTTCGGTTTTACCTATTAGAGCCTAGCCGGCCCGCCGGCGTAGTGGTTAGTGTACTAGCCCATGGAGCTGCTGGGCTCGGGTTCGAATCCCGGTAACGGCATGGATGTTTCTGCTTGTCAATAATTTTTGTTATTTGTCTATGTGTTTGCGTGGTCCTTCTTTGTGTGCCTCTTGTGACTGTCTCCTCTGGCGAGCTGGGTAATGGGCTGTAAAGCCTACACTCTCCCTTCTAGAGGGCGCAATCACTGTCATATACCTATTAGAGCCTGGATTTTTGTAAAAATGTATTTTAAGTCATGCATTTTTATGCATTTTTTTGTTATGAGCAGTTAGTCACGAGGTAGGTTTAATGGGCCAAGGTTTTATATTTGAACTTGATTTTTATAAATCCCATTAAATTTGGCCAAAATATGGCGTCGACTAAAGTAAGTGGATTCGTGTGTGATCGGTATGAGATGGTAAATTTGTATAGTGCTTTGTACAAAGTGCGTATATAATATTATATGTATATGCTGTACGGTAAGTTACGTATGGTTTGTTAGATACGATATGCGTGGTCTGTTTGGGAGTATTTATTATTGGTGGATATATAATTAAGGTTGAAACAGTTATTTTAAAAATTTTCTTAATCAAAACTAATTTTTAACATTTGTTCATTTGGGTTAAAAGAGATTATTAAAATGTATCTTATTTTGTAAATTCGCGATTTCTTTATAAAAATCACAAGCGTTGTCCGATGTGCGGCTTATTCGTGCTGGTTAATTTTCTTTTCAAATAATTAAGATTGTCTAAGTCTATTTTTGAATGAATTTCAAGGTTGTTTCTGAGCATTTAAATTAGTGTTATATTATAAATAGTTTATTATTTCAGATTGGACAAAATAGTTATCAATAGTTGAATCTGGTTGTAAGAAAATCTATCACTACTTAAGTGATGTTCAATGCATTGATTCAATTTTATTATTTTTTACAAATTAAACATATTCGGTTCCTTTATATTATTTTTACATATTCATATCATTATATATGGAATTTTTTTACCAAGTTGGGTAGTTGAAATATTTCTATACGTTTTGAACTCATTTAGACCATTTAGTAAAACATAAATTTTCTTTCAAAAACTCATCATTAAAGTTTACGCGGTTTTAAGAGTTCTTCGAAAGGTGTTTAAGAGTTTCAATAGTGTATCAATTACTGCTGTCAAATAACTCTCCGTTAAATTTATTTCAAAAATCGCCAATGGTTTAAGTAGCAAGTACAAGTAATTCTTATTGTTCTATAAATATTTTTTTTATCATCACTAACAACAGCAATTGGTCACTACTTAAATCTAAGTAAAACGGTTTATGGAAGAAAAACGCAGACACGCAGGTATATGGAACCTGGGGGGGGGGGGGGGGGGGGGGCTGAAAGGGTCAACCCCTCTGTCGTTTCGACAAAGGAACTTTTCTTTAACCCCCCCCCCCCCCTTTTTACTCAAAACTCCGAGACTCTGAACAGGTGTCTGCTTCTTTGTGTTGAGTTTTCGAAATCCCGTAGAGGCTAAACATAATTATAGGTTAACTACCATCTTTAACACATAGACATATTTGTTAAAGCCGGCTTCTTTTATAAAAGGTTTGTTTACGCGTGCAAGTCGAGTTCGTGCCCTATTGTATCATTTTGTCAGACAGTGCTCAAGCGTACGATGGCGTCAAAGTTTGTTTTATTTGTATTTTAACTAAAAGGAAGACTTTTCTTTAAAAATGTGTGATATACATACCATTTGGCATCATCATGTTTCTGATCATAATTTATAAAAAATAATAGGGTATAATTTTTTAATAAAAGGTTTTTAATAAAAGGTAATCTTATAAAAGGTTTGTTTACGCGTGCAAGTCGAGTTCGTGCCCTATTGTATCATTTTGTCAGACAGGGCTCAAGCGTACGATGGAGTCAAAGTTTGTTTTATTTGTATTTTAGCTAAAAGGAAGACTTTTCTTTAAAAATGTGTGATATACATACCATTTGGCATCATCATGTTTCTGATCATAATTTATAAAAAATAATAGGGTATAATTTTTTAATAAAAGGTTTTTAATAAAAGGTAATCTTATAAAAGGTTTGTTTACGCGTGCAAGTCGAGTTCGTGCCCTATTGTATCATTTTGTCAGACAGGGCTCAAGCGTACGATGGAGTCAAAGTTTGTTTTATTTGTATTTTAGCTAAAAGGAAGACTTTTCTTTAAAAATGTGTGATATACATACCATTTGGCATCATCATGTTTCTGATCATAATTTATAAAAAATAATAGGGATGACATTTATTGGGGTTAATAAAAAATATTTCCAATAGAAAAAAGGTTTAAAGAAATTATGATGTGCTTTTGGGGTTACGGCTTTTTGATATCATAAATGGCTCTTTACGATCAGAAAAAAAATTCTAAAATAATGATGCAAAATTGTGATTGGGACTGAAAGGGTTAATAGCCTGATCGTCGGCGCAATGGTTAGAGCCTAGTTAGTTTACTAGCCTTTGGAGCTGCTGGGCACGGGTTCGAATCCCGGTTAAGGCGTGGATGTTTATGTTTGTCAATAAATGTTATTATTTGTCTATGTGTACTTCTTTGTGTGTCTCTTGTGACTGTCTCTTCTGGTGAGCGGGGTAATGGGCTAAAAAGCCTACACTCTTCCCTTATAAAGTTCGCAATAACTTTCATTGGTTAAAGGGTCAAAAAAATATTTTTCTTATAAAAATCACAGAAAAGTTATAAATTATTAATACTTTTGACCCCCCCCCCCCCAAAAAAAAAAAAAACACTTGAGCCTGGGTTTTATTGTTTGTTTGTTTTTTACGGTTTTTTTCAATAAAACTTGCCCGGTAGTTTTTGGGTTTGTGGGCGGGTCATAAACACTGGTAAAACAACAGTTTGACATTCCTTAGAACAACTCGAGTTTCATCTAGCTTCTCTAAGCGTGTTTGCGGCATGTTGCAATGACTTAAAATAAAATTAGTTAAATGAGTTCAATCAGCGCTCAATTTTGGGCCCTATGCTGTTAATAATTTTTATAAATGATTTTGGTAATCTATCATTATTTGGAAAATTAATCATATATTCAGATTATACTAATTTGGTATATTCAAGTAAAAACTACAACTTATTAAAGGAAATTATAAACTCTGATCTAATAAAAGTTAAAAAATGGTATCAACAAAATGACTTTAGGTAGGCGAGTACCCAAAATTCAAAAAATTTTACTATTACTTTAATCTTTTCCAAATTTGGCATAGTGATTTCAAATATAATGAACAATGCTTTTTGGGCAATTTTTTGTATTTAAATATAATTGATTTATTTTAAACGGTGTTTTTCAACTAAAAAAAGGGGGTTACGCTAACACTTATATCATAAAAAGTTTTACATTAATTTACCAGAAATTTTTTACAGATGCTATTTCAATATATATCTGTGCCATGAACCTCTAACATCTGGTGTAAATATACAAGATTTTTTTTTTTAAATGTCCAAGTGTAAGTTAATCGAAAAAAATCTTTTTTTGGGGGTTAATTCATAAAATTTTTCTTAATAACTTCTTTCCTTGTAATTTGTATGTAACTCTAAAGGGTCATTGCATGCATCAGTTCAAAACGAAGAATTTAACACATAATTAATGTTTATAGGATGAAAGTTCAATGTGGTAGACTTGTTAGCGTAAACCTCTTTTTTAGTAGAGAAACACCGTTTAAAATAAATAAATTATATTTAAATAAAACAAAATGCCTAAATAGTATTATTCATTATATTTGAAATCACTCTGCCAAATTTGGAAAAGATTAAAGTAATAGTAAAAATTTTAGAATTTTGGGTATTTGCCTACCTTAATTATTAATAGTGATAAAACTAAATATATAAATTTTAATATGATCACTGGTCATGCAGTAGACTTAACTTATAAATATAATATTTTATGCCAAGGAAATGTTTTAAATTGTTAATGTCCTCTTATAAACCGAGTAGAAAATATCAAATATCTTAGATTATATGTCGATCAAACATTGAAAAAGAAATTACATGTAAAAAAAAATTAAAGGATAAGTTGCGTTTTGGAATTTATGCATTTTATTATTTAAAAAATAGTCTCAGTAAAGCATTTTTAAAACAATTATACTTTTCGTTTATACATTCAATAATACAATACGGCATCCTCATGGGGTGGTGACAACATAAATAATATCAGATCTTTAATAAATACTCAATACAGATTGATTCGAATGTTAAATTGTGATCCAGAAAATTTTGATAACCCTATTTTAACTATAAGACAACTATACGTGTACAATAGTCTCTTCTATATTTATATAAAAACAGATCATTCTGCACCCTTAACGACCCTGATGTAAACTACGATCTAAGAAATACAACTATTTACAATATAATACCTAAAGTCTTGCATAAGTTATATGCTTATTATATAGTTTTTATATTGCTATAAAAACTATAGCAAAAAGTTATTCTATCCTCACTTGGTTGGTAGACATATTTTCAGGCATAAGTGCTTGGTCAGAGAACCGCTTATAAATCTTCGTCAAGTGAGACAGACACAACACAAACACACACATACGTGACAGATGCTGCCATCTATCGCGCGCCACTTCCACAATTTAGGCCTGCCCCTGAAGGGGAGGGAAATAGTCTCCAGTTACCTGTACCCGTGCGTGGGAAACTGTGCACGACCGCCCACAGGACTTTCGGACCCAACAGATTTAACGAGCAAGTTCTCCGCATATACTCGACAAACACAAACATCCATGCCTGAACAGGATTCGAACCCGCAGCCAGATGCTTCAAAGGCTAGCTTCCTAACCGTCGCGCTGCCGGGTCGGCCATCCTCACTTACCCTGGCCGCATAAGGTGTAACTGATATGGTACAACAACCAGCGATGACACTTATATTGCTTTCCAATGCGCACTGCGCTTTAAGGGGGGAACATATAGTTAACTAAAATATAATTTTTTAAACCAGTATTTTCTAATAGATGGAAGCCCGATCTATTGAATGAGACCAATTTTGTATCGATCGGTTAATTCGTATAAAGAATTAAAATTATAAAAATAAACAAATGTGCCACGCCCCTTTAAGTTATTAATTGTATCTGTATGCTTGTATTATTGGTGTATAATATTATAAAATAAGAATTTTTTATGCTGATTTTTAAAACTATTCACTGGTACAATGTAAGAAAAAATTGATGATGGTTAACATGAAATTCGGTTAACATGAAATGTTTCGGTGGTCCCTTCGAGTTCGTGTTAACAGAATCGACTGTATTTGTTTTCCGCATTATTCTCAAAACTATAATTTTCATCACATCGGTACACTTTTCTCTAAATCTATTAAATATTTCTTAATAGGTTTTTTTATGTGTTATAAAACCATTTTAGATCTATTTAGGTCACCTCATTTAGTCTTACAAATTTAAAAAAATGTTTTATTATTATTTTACATTTTTCTGCTTTGGAAATCAGAATTTCCATGAATTTGGAATATAAGTTTTTTTTAAATAAAATTTAAAAAATATTTTAGGCAAAAAAAAAAAAAAACAGGCGACCAATATAAATTCAACTGTTTACTTGCATTTGAAACAAGTTTTTTACGTACGTTCATTGTATATTTTTTGTACAAATGGTACCGAAAAATAATTGTATTTTTGAAAATTCCTAATTGTATGTTTCAAGAGATGTCTTTTTTCTATAAAATTATAATAATAAGATTCTTAGGTGTAAATATAATAAAAAAAAGTACAATTTATAACTTGGTACAATTTGTTTTCTTGAAACATAATTTATAAATTTTTTAGAGCCCTTCGAAATCAATACTAAGAATTGCTCCTTTTTGCTGTCGCTAACAATTAATGTTCTCCTTCTCCCCTTAAAAGTAGCTCTAATTCGACGATATGCACTTCTGTTCAACACAATTACTTTACAGTGAACAATGTGATACACAATCAAAGCACATTAAATTGATCCAAAAGCAATTACAATTTAATTACAGGGACGCCTACTTTTATTGATTTCTTCCGAATTATAATGCAAAAACAAAATTTTCACTGAAATCCTTATGTAAATACAAAAAAGAAGCAGTAACCTTCGAAGAAGATCTGGGTATGAACTAAGTTGTTACCTCATTGGGACTAGATGGCTCCATAGCAAACGAAAATGGAATAAAAAAAATAAAGTTGACGATTGCATTTGAAATAAAGAATTTATTTGTGCTTTTTTTTGTTTGGCGTCTGAATGGCGTTTTTTCTTACCCGTTTCCGTTGTAAGATATCCCAGATATAGTTTTCTTGACTATTTTTTTTCTTCTGTCTACACATTTGTGTTAGAATTATCTATGTACCTTTACATTCTTTTTTGAAAGCGAGGCGAATTTCTTAAACTGTTTTACTATTTTTCTTTCAACTTCCAAATCGAGGGCGGGTGGGGGAGAGAGTGCATTTGAATTCCCAGAGGCCATGTTTGCTTCTTAATATTAAGTTTGCGGTTTACACATTAATTTAATGTAAATAATATTTTTCTTTCTTAAAAATATTGTTATATTTATTAAAAAAAATTATTGCCAAATACCGTTTTAATTGGTGGCAAAATTTGCCGCCCCCAAAATTTTACAGCCTACTCAGCCTATTTAGAAATACGGCCCTGCCTTCGAGGAGAAGGACGTTGTTGGTCATTGTTGTAGAACCCATTCAGTCAAAACACAAAAGAGTTTGGACTGAGGGATCCAACTTGCTTGGCAGTTAGCATGATTTATTTGAAAACCCCTCTTTTTCATAGATACATGTAATTGCGGAGCTTATAATGTGATACTTAGAAAAATAAACAGACGGGGGGAAACATTCGTACCTTGACAATTCTGTCTGAAAGCCGCCGTCACGCATTTAGCAGAAAAAGTAGACCATTCTATTATATGCCTTACTATTTTCCCTCCCAAGAAAAGCTCGTATTTCGGGAAAGCGAAATGTTCCCTTCTTTCTTTACATTTAAACTCATTTATAATTCAATGTTGATTTAAATTGCACAAGGTTGATTAAAAGGTGTGATTTAAACTGTTCTACATAAATCGGCCAGTCTGTGTTCTGCCAATATCTTACACTTATTTTGCTTATTTAGATAAATTTATTCAGAAAGATTAAGAGAGGGGTAATCTTTCTAAATAAATTTATCTAAATAAGCAAAATAAGTGTAAGATATTAGCAGAACACAGACTGGCGGATAAATGTAGAACAGTTTAAATCACACCTTTAAATCAACCTTGTACAATTTAAATCAACATTGAATTATTATTTTTAACAGTGTATAATAGTCTTAACCAGGGCATGACCTAGAAAACCTACTCCTCCGATTTTGGGGGCCCCTTTACTTTTTTATTTGTGATTTCCAGAAATGATGGTGCTCTTTGACCTATGTATCAGATATTTGCTACAATTTTATTAGCTTCCTTTTCAACATTGATCAAAACTATCACGTTAGGTCAATTTCTTAGTCAAAGTCGAACAAAAAACAGAGTGGAGTATCAGATTTTTTTTTACTTACTGATATTTTGGGGTTTTTCGGTATTTAGCATAATGGAAATTGAAATTTAGGTGCCACTAAAATTTGGGGGTCCTAGGACCAGGCCTTATGGAAGAATAGTCTCTGGTCCTAACTATGAAACTATTTTTATATTAATTATATTAAAAACAAAATACATTTAAACTCATTTATAACGAGCACGAAGGGACCGCAACATTAACTCCGAGTAAGTTAAATCCAAGTGCTTGTAAAAAAACGAGTACATATCTTAAAAAAGAAATAAATATCCTTACGGTCTTCTTACTTTTACGGTCAGTTTTATTGTAATTGGATGCTTTCTTCAACATGGGTTTGTTCTTTAACAGCTTTGAACCAGTGTTAGACGACAATCCATACTTTTGAAAATATCTATATTTTTAGCTCCATCTTCAAACTAGCTTAAATATCTAACCTTCTTTTCAAAAGTTATAACTTTCCGCTTTAGACATCAACCAATAAAATTTAGCAAACTTTATCTACGAATTTAAAGTCGAAGATTGAACCTCGAACCATCTATCTAATCAGTATGACAATGAAGAACCCTTTCCTCACACTGCTTCTACAAATAAGCTGTTGAACAATATATTTAACCAATCTTCTTATTCATTCCTCGTTAAATCCGAGGTTTGCTCGTATCAGGCAATTTCTCTTCCACTGACTTAACATTGGACCAACCTATGAGTAGGGAACATATATATTCCGGCTTGTGTGCTTGATCAGAAACCCGCTTATTAAACCTTCGTCAAGTAAGACAGACACTGAAAGAGTTTTTACGGTCATAGAGAAAGGAAGTACACCCAGGACGAAGGTGGGAATCGAACCCGCACCCGTTACAGCACGCAGACTGCTGGCCTGCGATGCTAACCACTCGGCCATCCGGGCCCCTGGACCAACCTAATAATCTTGCTTTCCTCGATAAATCCGGGTACTCGTAAAATCTGGACTCGCTATAAACGAGTTCGGCTGCAATTAATTAATCAACTTATTTTTTGTTCTTTAAGTGTTCACTAAAGTAAGCAAATTATTCAGTTGCTACATAATTTTATATGAATGCACTTAAAAAATTAATATATATATATAAAAATAATAATAATGTTTGTACTATTTCAACTTCCTCCCATTCCCAAAATCACATTCGAAATAACCCTAAACTAATCCTCCTCTTAAAAACGAGTCTCTTTTTAAAGAGCAGTACAGAAAGATAACGCATCAAACATCGCTTACATTTTCGTTAAATAATTACTAATTTTTAAAATTCAGACACTTTTTAAACTACAATTACCCCAACTGAATTCTTTAAAAAAAATTAATGGTATTAATAAAAATCAAGTTCAAATAAAAAAAACCTTAACCCATTGAACTTAACTCGTGATTACATTGTCATAATTAATAAGGGATAAAAATACATGGCTTAAAATACATTTTAATAAAAATTCAGGATCCATTACGTAAAACAGAACTTCACCACAAATTATTGAATAAGTAAGTAGTGCAATATCATTTTACCATCGAACCCCTTCCCACTGCCAAACACCTAAAAATCCATTAAATACACTCCATATATACTTTACGCGATATTTTGGCCACGCGATATTTTGGCCACGCGATATTATGGGCACGCGATATTTTGGCCCACGATATTTTGGGCCCGCGATATTTTGGGCGCACGATATTTCGGCCGGCGATATTTTGGCCGCGATATTTCGGCCCGCGATATTTCGGCCGCGATATTTTGTCCCCAAACCCGTCAGTAGATGTATAACATACATAAAATAAACCTTATTCGGCTTCATTGCAGCAATAACCAATACCAACTTTACAAATAGAGGTTATTAGAGAATATGTTAATAAACTATCGCAGTGAATAAGCGAGATGAACTTAATCTATGCGCTGGCAATAGTTCGATTAATACTTGTTTGACATTTGTTTTCAGGGGACTCGAATCCTAGCTACTACAAATTGATTTTAACCTCCAGCGATTCAGAAGAATTGCCATGGAATTTGATATGCGACATTATTTCGAGTGGATGTGGAAATCTCATTAAAATGATGACATTTTCGATGGGTAATGATGTAGTTTGAGGTGTGCTTTATTTGACGAGCTTGCCATAATTTTAATGTTACATTATTATTGTAATGTTGAATGGCTACTACTTCTTTCATTTCCAAGTGAATATGTAATTTCACTGAAGAGTATGATTTCGAAATTACAAATGCTTTTCTATTCTTCATTTTCATATTATTTATTTAATATTTATAGTAGATAATATACCAACCTGGTGGCCAACCAATATGGTTTCATATGTTGGTTTTAGAAGTAATAACGAGAGTATTTTTTTTAAACAAGCGAAGTTTTTTTAGGTCACCAAAAAATGCATCACTATTTTGAAAAGATATATTTTTTTTATTTCATGGATAATTTCTACTGTCTAACGTTTTATACCATTTAAAATTGGTTTTAAAATTTTTTAATACAATGAAATTAGAAGTTATATATGTTGAAGCATTGTTTATATATTAGCGATATACTAAAATTAATTATAAAGTTATAGTGAAGTAAAAAAACAAAAGCAAAATTACTTTGGTCCACAAACAAATTACTGAATATTTCTCAATAAATTTATCTTTAAAAAACACACTTTACAAAAAACTAAATTTATTCCAGATTTTATGATGTTGTCTGTCTACTTTTTCAAAAATCCGTTACATGTTTAACTTTTGAGTCTTTCTCAAAATATAAGACTTTAAAAGTCAGCAAAATTTGTATGAAAAATTCATAACAAGTTCGTTGAACTTGTCGAACAGTGTCTACCCAATGAAAAACCTGCCTTTTACGTTGTTGAAATATTCAACGGTTAAATTGTATTTCTATCGAAACTTACCCCAGAAAAGTATCAGTCATGTTTCACTTTTATTTACGACAGCTGTAATTTAGGAACTTGAAGCAGGACTCCTTTTTATTTGGGGCTAGGGAGCGTTCCATCTATCTCTTTACATCCTCTAAAGATGAAAAGATGGCTATCTTATTTATATACCAAATGATTTTTCTCTACAGTTTATAAAGGAAACTTTTAGGTTTGGAAAGTTACTTAAAGCTAAAAGAAGTTATTTAAAAGAATATTGAGCTGCTATTTTGTAACAAAACTGTAACAAATCATACAACACTTAATGCAGAAAAGTGACGCTTCTTGAAGAATCTCTAGAACACAAATTCTGCATAATTTGATGCTTGAATAAGTCTTGGGTTTTGAATATGCTTATTACAAAAAAGATAATGTAATAATCAGTATTTTTGCTAAAGACTACTTAACCGTATATACAAACCGGTGTAGATATTTAGCCCAGAGAGATCATAAACTATAAACTATAAACTTTAATGAAATTTAATTTGATTTCCCCAAAAATTCTCTTTGGAATTGAATAAACAAAAAGTTAATGTACCGCAGTCAAATGTTTGCTTTCAGAAAGATTTTACGAGCAAAAATATCCCAGTAGTACCATAGTAGTTTACATGGTTTGTAGTTTAAAAGTAATAAATGCTGTTAAACATGAAGATGACGCTTGGCACCCATAGGGGTGAATGGTGGTGTCCCGTCAGCAGCCCCCATAGGTATTCCATTCTGGCCCCCAAGGTGATTCATAAGTCCTAATGCGATTCAATGCCTTGAGGTGCCAAATGGAACCGCCATTTCACCCCGGGGTGAAGAATGCCCCCAGTTTTTCACCTTCAGTTTTGGCAGATTGGTTTTTTTAGGGTTAGTTTTACTGATTAACTCATAATTTAGTTTTTAGTTTTTAGGGCTTAAAAATGTAAGCGAAACACTTGAATATATATTTACCTGTCGTTACTTGCATAAGCTATTATGTTATAAAAAATCAGTAGCTTAAATTAAACAAGGGTTAGAATTTATGATATGTTACACTACAGAACACATAAATAAATAATTCAACAAACACCGCTGAAAAAAGTTAAAAAAAAAAAGAATTAACAAGTTAACACATAGTTCAGTAGTCTAGACAACTACAGCGAATTTCTCACCTTAGCAAAAAAAAGTTTTACTGCTTTATAATGGGGAATCAAATATATTTATACATTTTGAAGCAATGCACGAGTTACTTTACACATACTAACTCCCGAGTTTATAAATAACCCTAGACTAAGTCATAAAAAAAGAGTAGTTCCATTACCAACTAATCTTATGCAAGAATGGCTTGTTATTAGGGTTTTTGAATTGCATTTTTTTCTTTTCAAAGACAGTGGCGTGAAGAACAAAAGCAATTGCAATCTCAGCCCCGTCATCCTATTATTTGAACACCGGTTGCGAACTAATAACGTACATAAACTTTCTTCGGCGGGCGATATTTCCGAATACCTCGTATCGATTTACGATGCAAAGTTTCTTAAAATATAAGCTCTGAGGGACTTTTATAGGCTTGGAAGTAGGGATTGTGGAACGAAAAGACTAAATTGCTCTCTTTCATCTGTTATTGGTTGGTTGGTATACATATATTTTCAGGCTTGTGTGCTTGGTCAGAGACCCGCTTATAAACCTTTGTTAAGTAATACAGACACAACACACACACTCACACATACGTTACAGATGCTGCCCTCTATCGCCCGCCACCTCCACAATTTAGACATGTCCCTGAAGGGGAGGGAAATAGTCTCCAGAGACCTGTACCGTGGGAAACTGCGCAACTATCTTTCACCTGTTATTTGGTAATTTAATCGTTTCCGTCTGTCTGTTTCTAGCCTCCTTTTAGGAGCTTTAACACATCCAAATGCGCTTCGCACCTTCGAACCGCGGCCAAGAGCCGTGGTCGCACCTGAGACGGCACCCGAGCCGGCACCCAACTGGAATTCGAGCGACATCGTATGCTAACTCCGTCGGGACTTTGGACTCCACAGATTTAACGAGCACGTCTATCCCAGAGTACTCGGGCAACCCCGTAATTTAGTTTTTAGGTTTTATTTTTTTGTAAACTTTTGTCAACAAATATCTGTCGATAGGATGTGGCCGGGTTTTGAACGCGGAGTTTTTTGTTTTTTCTTAAATCTCTCCATCTCGTCCCTTGACCATGGCTCAAAATATATAGGTTTATGACAATTTTGCGGCCTCCAAATATCGTAGACCAAAGGCCCGAACCTTGCAGCCTTGACGATGGTTAGGGCCTGAATGAAAGCATTATTGGTGTACGTCGCGTGAAGCAAGCCAATTCGAAGAAAAACTTTAAAAAACAACAACTATTTATTAACAATAACCTGATTTTTACTTCCTAACTCAGAAGTCTACGCCATTTCGGAACTAAACGGGAAGCCCTTGAGTTTTCCATCCGTACTGAGAAGATTGTGATATCAAGAATCCCTTCTCCGTAGCAACAAAAATATCTTTAGGTTTACCATTCCCTTCAGTACAAGGTAGAACTTCTTTTATGTTATCCATTCACAGGGATTCAAGTTGGTTTTTGTTGACTGAATTTCTATACGTAGAATTGAATGTTAGTCTACCTCGAAAAATAGGTTTATTGAGTTAAGGGCGAATGTGCGAGCTTGATCGGCCGCGGGTCTCCAAACCAAAGTGCCTCAGTGTTAATCTAATGGGAAAAAATGTTTTCTAAACCACATTTCTCCGGCCGTATTGAATATATATAGAAACGGTTTTTTATGATAAATCTAGATAACTTAAAGGTCTCTATATTCACACTCTTTCAAATTGCTTCGAATATTGTGTGTAAAATTATTTATTGAAAGTTAAAAAAAACATTCGAACCAATTAAAAAAAAATGGGATTGTCAGGACCTGTAAGTCAGCTACATTTATCACATGAAAAACCACTTGTAAAAATATTCAATACAACCGGATAAATGTTGCTTAGAAATATTTTTTCCTCCATTTGATTAACCTTGAGGCACTTTAGTTTGGAGACCCGTGGTCCAGCAGGCTCATTCTTCCGTAATGTTTGAGATTTAGAGGAGGTAAAAAATCCATTTGGAGTTAAAAGTGTCCTTTGTGTGAGGTTTTAAATAAACTAAATTCGTTTTTTTTTTTACAATTTCATACTGTACACGAAAAATGACTTTGTATAAAACGGTGATTTTTGTATAAAGAATCATCAAACGTTTCATTTTTTGAATTGCATTTCTTCTGATGTTTAAAATTACCATTCACTAATTGTTGTATCCTAGATGTTGGTATTAATCATTTTAGGACTTGTATCAATTATCAGTTATGAAATCGGGGCATATTTTAGCAATTTAATTTTGAGTAATTGCATTTATCAGCTACATTACTTTTCTGAATATTTTGCTTGTGTTATTTATGAAAGCTGTAATGTCCATATTTAAGGTTAAATAAATATTTGACCAATGAAAAGTAAATTTTGTTTCGAAAAACCTGTTTTCCGTGTCAGGTGAGCATCAATATTCTACTAAAATGATGTGGAGTATTTTTGTGGTAAATATTAAAAATGATTTTAATGGGCAACTGGAACGACCGCTCCTTCTTAGAAGTCACAATGCGTCACTCGCTGACATATATCCCACAAACAAACTGCTAATTAGTCCAAATAAGAGCATCTACACCTACAGTGACGTCACAGTTTCGTCAAACATTGTCTTCGATCCTCAAAAACATACCATGCTCCTACCCGTTCGAGGGGCCCGGATGGCAGAGTGCTTTGGACCATTACGCTAGCATTCTGCGCGCTGTAACTGGCGCGGGATCGATTTTCGCCTTCGCCCTGAGTGCATATTCCTTTCCTTGTGACAGTAATTTTTTTTCTGTGTCTGTCTTACGTGACGGAAGGCTTCATAAGCGGGTCTCTGATCAAGCACACAAGCCTGAATATATATGTACCTACAACACTCTCAGAAACGAATACTCAAAAACGACAAAATTGTCCTTAATTTTGACGATGCCGTTTACTGGCAAATGCTCCGAGTTTTCCTTACCTCAAAGTGAGGAAATTTGATTCGTCATTTTTATGAGGATTCGAATTTCGTCTAATCTAAATAGATATTTCGTCATTTTTGATCATGTGAATACAACAATGAGATTCAGTTTCCTCAAAATCAAGATACAGAATCGTCAAATCACGATCATTAAAGTGAGTATTCGCGTTTACTCAAAAGTCACGTGATAGTTTGATGAAATAATCCTCAAAATTAACGAAATGAGGCTTGAGGAATAATGAATCGTCAAAAGTGAGCGTACTATTTCTGAGAGTGTACCCCTACCCGAAGTGAATGAGTGATGAGAGAGCAACAAGGAAAATCTTTAAAGGAGAGCCAGAGGGGAGGAGGAGAGTTGGACGTCCTAGGAAGAGATGGCTGGACGAGGCGGAAGAAGATCTGAGAAGGATTAAAGTTAAAAATTGGAGGGTCAAAGCCAATTACAGGAAAAAGTGGCGCTGTGTGTTAAAGGAGGCCAAGACTGTAGTGCCGAGGAGTAAGTATGTAAGTAAGTACCTCTACCCCCCTACCCGTTTGAATCGTTCATTGATTAGAAAGCATAGTATAGAATGAGTGTTACAAAAAAATTTCCAGTC
Organism: Hylyphantes graminicola; assembly: GCA_023701765.1. Lineage (NCBI taxonomy): Eukaryota > Metazoa > Arthropoda > Arachnida > Araneae > Linyphiidae > Hylyphantes > Hylyphantes graminicola. The sequence goes on from CM043122.1 coordinate 23,918,946, forward strand.
GTTTTTCGAGATCTCGAGCAACTTTAGTCCAAAGAATATACGAAACCAGGATTTTTTTTGTAGATACTGTCATTGAGTTACTGAGGAATAAATTTAGTTCCCCCACACCCAAAACATCTTCTCAACATAACCAAATGGAGCTTTACAAACACACTCTATAACGGTAACCTCTATGTCTTAACCTCTAAGTAAACTAAACCGCATTAAGATTCAAAACATGTTCTTTATGCTTAGCAGCTTTTGAAGTGGGAAGAAGACTATCTTTTTTAAGTCCCTTAAGTTCACAAACAATTTTCTATTTTCAAGATTAACTTTCTTCTTTTTTTTTCAAAAAAAAAAAAGAATTTTAAATCTATAATTCCTTCGCCAAAGATTCCTTCTCCAAAGAAAGCAACTGAATTTCATAACGAATGACAAACATTACGGAGTTTAAAAAACGAGTCTTATAAATAGTAAGAAGTTTCTCCCAATTCTGCTTGGCTTTCTATCGAATATAATTAGAAGACTAAAACGAATTTACATTATAACTAATACATAATTCAGGTGCAATATAGAAAACTATTTCCATGCTTAGTATTCATTAGCATATCGTCAGTCTTTAAAATTATGTTTATTTATTTCTTGAATGTACTATCTTGCGTTGTCAAAGTGATTCTGGAAACCAAGGGAGCACTGAATAAAAAAGACATAACGTGTCAATAATTATTGTTTAAATCTAATAAAAGTTTATATTATATGTGCAAATTCGTTGCATATGTTGTAGTTATGGGCTGTGTACTGATGTAATTTATAATGTTTCGCGTTAATTTTCTTCCATCATGTGACGTCGATGCATACTGAACAAAATTTTTATTTTAGAATATTTATTAAATTCATACCACAGGCTATACATAAAAAAGTTTATCTTTTGAGAATATAACTCTTGTAATAGTTTGCAAGCTATTTACATTTATAACTCTTTAATAGTTTACCAGTTACTTACATTTATTATATTAGAATATGCAACACATATTTTATTTTTAGTGTTATTCTTCAAAATGAAAAGACGAAAAAATGTTTTGTTATTTTGAATTCCTTATTTTGCGAACATTATCGAGAGTTTTGAGTCTGATTGATGAGTTCTATGCTTAAATTTGAAATAATAATCACTAGTTCTTCCAAATATTTTATATAATGATAATGCACAGTATTTTTTAAACTACAAAACTTGGGGGGAACACATTTTTAATCACATTTAATTTATGGTAAAAATAAACGATTAAAAAAAACCGCTGAAAGTTATATTTTTAACCATTAACTAATTTAACCATTTATTAAACATTTCAATAAAATCAGATATAAAAATACTTTGCATGATCTCTCTCTTTTATAAATCATTATTTTATGTTACACTACATCAGTTTAATCAATCATACGTATTTATTAAATTTTTTTTGCAATCAAATTCGTCGAAATTCATGTAAAATTAATGTAATCCTTATAATGGAAAAAGTTGTTTCAATAAATGGAATTAATCATTCTTGCATTAATATTTTTTTTAAATGTTTAACAGATTTATATATTAGATTCTGCTTTGCTAATTTCTGTAAAATTTTATATACAAATAAAGAAAAACCCTGTTTGTTCAAGCAACAACCTCGGGGTTTCTGAGAATTAAATATTAGAAGGAATTAGTATGTTATTTCAGCAATTTAAATGCAAAATTATATACACTAGGAAAATAAGAGTAAATATTTGTTTAATAATGGGAACATACAGGCAAAAGTTTGGTGTACACAGATAAATATTTTATACAAACTTTCATTTGATATTCCTTAATGTGTACATTTTTTTTATAATGACGTGAAAATTATTTGGTTTTTGTAATATAATTGAACAGCTAACATTTCATATTGCTTTAAACAATGTCTATGATTATTAGGAAAGCTGGTAAAATATATTATGAAAGAATATTTTTTATACTATCTGAAAAGCCCCTAAATTGATCTGAATTGAAATGTAACTTTTGAAATAGGTGTGATATAAATTAACAAGTATAAAATACATAATTATAGATCTAAATAAACCATATTATAAAATGTTAAATATAAATAATTCGTAAATAAAATTTCTAAGTTTTACTCCTCTTATAGAGAAGCTGAATTTCTTGAGTATCAGAGCTTTCCACTGTTTTGCTGCAGGTCCAGGTTTCAAATACTGAATTGGGAAAGGTTCACTTAGCCTTGGTTGGTCGATAAAATAAGGTACAAGCAAGCATGGGAGGAAAACACTGAGTCTCCACTTGAGGTTGATCACCTGAAGGGGACATATACTTCGCACCCCCAGAGCTCTTGGTATAGAGGGCTGAAGACAGCAGGCCTTGGTCCTCTTTGAGTGTTTCTTATTTTTTTTTTAAAGTGTTAGTATTTTTTAAAAGTTATATATGGATGGAATAGAGGATACACACGTTTTATATATTTTTAACTAGACAAAATTTGTAAGATTTTGTAAATATTTTTCATTCATAACATCTAAACTTCCATCACTCAACACATACGTTTCTTTGAAGGAACTGTACATATTTCCGTTTTTTCAACTTCAGATACATGTTTTTAAATAATCTTTTACTCCTCTACAAAAAAATATCCTAAAAGAAATTCCAGTCTTTCGCAAAAAGGAAAGTGTTAAAGAAAACTAGTTTCAGGATGTTTTTTTTATTTGATCTGTCTCTTCTCGGCCTTTTTTTCACCGTTCCGATATTTTGGTTTGACAGAAAGGTAAATAAAACTCCTCGTTGCGATTGAAAAATTCTTTAAAATAAGTACTTTATCGGAATCTTATGACAATAGGCAAATACATTTTCATACATCACGTTTTTTTCTACATATTATGAGGAACTTATAGATTCATAAAGACTTCACCATACAAGTCAAAATAATAAATAAAATATGTGATATTCTAATATAACTCTATAGTTTAATTCGATTTAGATGCTTAAAACTAAAAAAATAATAACATTGAGAAATTGAATAAAAAGACAATTGTAAAATCAGTGATCACTTCGCACTAGATTCCAAGGAACTTCTCAGTGATGGGGCCAGGAAGGCTGAGTGGTTAGGACAATTACTTCAGCAGTCTACGCGCTGTAACGGGTGGGGGGAGGGGGGAGGGGGTTCGATTTCTTTTTTCGCCGTACTTTCCTTTCTCTGTGACAGTAAAAATTCTTTCCGTGTCTGTCTTAATTGACGAAGGCTTATATATAAGCGGATCTCTGATCAAGATCACAAACCGGAATGTATATGCACCAACCCCTACCCTAAACGCTTCTCAGTGATTCTTTTTAATTATTAATTTATTTAGCATTTTAAAAGTGACTTAGTGAATCTAAATAAATTAGGCAGTGTCTTTGATCGAAGAATTTACGTTGTTGAAGGTCACATTGTTTTCACGTTCATATAAATACTTTGCGTAAAAAAGATTTAAGGATGTTTACTAATTTAGACAATGTATTGAAATATTTTTATTGCAAAGATATTTTAAATAATATTAAAAAATAATCGAAGCCTTAAATATTACCACTCTTCGGGTTTAGTTTTAAATATATTCATTTTTGAGAATTAAATTTATAATTTGAATATTACAATAGAAAATTGTTTAATTTTTAACGAACATAAAAATAAATATTATGTAAAAAACATTTAAATACAATAAATATATTTTTATTGTGTTTTCTTTCTTAAATTCTACAATTCAACCAATACTAGACCGTACTTCTAGTAGAAGATTCCAACAATTTAAATTTTATATTTAACGTTTTTCATGTTTTGACGAGCTCCTTATGAATATTCAAATATGAAATCTGGCATAACCTATGCAACTACTAAAATCCTGTAAGCTATAATAATATTCTAAATCCCTTAAGAAAGATTTTTTGATCATACTATTCGCGTATCGATACAAATGTACAACATGACAAAAAATGTCATTTATAACATTGTCCAACTTTAAGCAGTGATATTTCATCATTTTTTATTCTTATTAAAGTTTTCGCTCTTCTCAAAAGTGAGTTTTCGTTTTTAGTATAGCAGAGATGGCCAAATATCCTTTTTGTTTATTTTGATACTTGGAAGGTTTTTCATATTAAGGTTACTTTTTCCGCTTTCGTAAATATGGACTCAAAATAAAATAATTTGCAAGTTTTTAGAACTGCAGCAATTTGTTTGGAAACAAACGAATGGGAATAAGCATCAAAATTCTGATGGAAAACTTCAAATATTTAAAAGAAGGTGCGTCTCGATTTTTGTTAAGTTAACCATTTACATTGGAATTGTATCCATTTCTATATTAGTTACGTATGTCATATTATAAACATATAAAGCAAGATGTTAGTTTCTATATTTATATCCGTCTCCAGCAATACATCTACTTAATAAATAAGTTTATGTCTTTTTTAGCATAAGGTATTAATTCTTTTAATAGCATTATTAAAAATAATTCTTAATTCTTTAATAATAATTATTTTAAAAACATAAGATATTAATATTTTTCACAAATTTAAAATAATTGTCATAATTTTCACTATTTCTTTCGTTCAAAATTCTGCTAATGCATCATAATTAGTTATTTGAAAACGTGTTTTTCTGTCAAGGTTATAATAAGAATATATTTAAATTCTATTTTAAAGTGATTGTATTTTTTCATTCTTTAATCAATTAATCAATTATGTGGCAAACGATGTAAATCTAGATAGCATAAAAAACTGAAGAATTGTCGAAAGATACATCGAAAAAAAAACATATACACAATAGATTAAACAGATGCATAACGGCAATTGATTAGTCACCTTTTCTCATAAATTTTTAAATATTGAAAAATAAATATCTGCCAGGTTTTAAGTTAAAAACATCGTTGAGCATTATTTTACCGTATTTTTTTTTATTCTGAGTCCATTTAATGTTTTCTTTTCTTTTATTTTTCTTTGTTTCAAATGAAGAACAAGTTAATTTAACGTTCCTGTTGTAAATAAAAAAAAACATTTTTAAGGGTACTTAAAAAACTATAACGTTTTGAATAAATAGAAATACAAATATAAAATAACTTCAAAAAATGGTTCATACTTTATTAATTATGAAATAACTACTTCACAGCAAGTTTTTATTACAGAATACGTTACTTATTTAAAAAAAAAAGAAACAGAACAGTATAATAAATTCTGCAGTAGGGGAGACCGGAGCTAGTTTAAGCGGCCTCAAATTTGTAAAAATTTGTTTGCTTAATGTAATTGCAATTCCTTTTGTCCAATTTTATAATTTTATTCTTTGTACCACTGATATTTTCCCCCTTCACCCCAAAATAAGCACAACTTAACCCGTGGACCATTGAAATTTTATCAGTTTTTTTTCCTAGCGCCATTTTGGATTACATCATCCCATTGTAAGCTGCAACCTTCAATTTTTTCTCGTCATTACACCATGGATAACTACCAAAAACACTTTTACACTAGTAACTAAAAATTGACAGAAATCAAATGTCATATGTTGCCGGATTAAAAAAAAAACTTGGTCAGTTAACCCGCGGCAAAAATGGTGGAATGGCCCCTAAAAAGGGCAATCGCAGCGGCTTCTTAGTAGGTCGAGGTTTCCTGGGTCGCGTAGGCCTGGTGGTTCTTGGCGTCACTGTAGTCGGTGCTTCTGCCGTCAATTTCAAGGATGACAGAATGTGGAATCCAGTGTGGTCAGCCATGTAGTCAACGATTCGAAGAGTTCCTAATGGGTCTATGAACCCATACCGACCCCGAACTGTACCATCTGGGTCTCGGGTTTCTTCACGGAAGGACTGGCTGGGTCCAGTACCAGTGTCATACCCGAATCGGTACGAGTTGTGGTCCTGGAGCTGGTATTGGACTCTGCCTCCAGCGGGAATGGCGACCACACGACCATATCCCCGGAGTACCGCAAAAGAGCCGTAAATCTAAAGAAAGAAATGCATTTGTTACGGAAGATTTTATTAATTGTACACAGTTGACTATTTTGGTGTAATATTGCACTGGAATTGTGTTGATTTACCACTTTTGTGGTGTATCGAAGTTATGGTTTTACTACAAAACTCTCACTCCAATAGTTTGAACTAGGAAGATCCAGGATTCCGGTGTACCTTGCACCAATTTTTTTTTAAATAAATGCTAGAAACAACACAAGCAGGTTCAATGAGTGAATGAGAAATACTAAAATAAAAAGAGTGATAAGTTATGTATAACAAATGAATTAAGAAGAAATACTTAGAATCTAGGAGAGAAGAGGGCGTTGTTATATTTCTAGAGAGTCTTTTATAAAAATATCATGTTAATTAAACATATTATATTATTAACTTTTACAGTGTAACAACTGTTTGATTTTAGAGCAGAACTGTTGAATTCAGTTCTTCTGTTGAACTGTAGAAAAACTTTTTCAAATAATATGACCGTTGAATTGAAAAAGTAGCTTTTGCCAAAGCTTTTTAAGCTCACATCCTTCTCATTAAATACACTCTTTAAATATGTTCTCGCTATGACCTATTAGTAAAAAAATATTCGAAAAGTCAGTAAAAGGGAAGATATCGGGATAAAGTAACCTACAAAGTAACCTAAAGTAGCATCGACGAAGAGCTAAGATTCTTTGTAATCTGAGCGTCAAAATTTGGTAGTGAGAGTCACCTAGATGGTGCCACAAAAGATGACTCTCAGTTCAGGGGAATATGCCGAGTCTGCAAAGGCTTGACCACCGAAATTGCAGAACCGTTGGAGGAAAAAAAGTAACCCTATTCGACTGTACATGATTCCCAAATTGCAGAAATTATAAGCAAAAAAAACAAATGTTTCATTTATGGCAAAAAACATAAGAAAAACGAGCCATTTCTTTAGTCTCATTGTCTTAATTTTTTTTTATCCTTTGACATACAGCTATTTTATGCTTTCAGAAGTACAATAATGAATCAATATGAAAGATTAATTCCCTCAGAGATTTTGTCTTTCACTGGTTTCTTCTTACATTTGTCAGGTTTTGTCAAACGTGACAAAGCTTAATTGAAGTTTCTATTCTTAACTGAAAAAAAGAAAGTAATATTTCACTTATATAAGAAGAGGATGAAAATAGACTTTCAATAATGTCAGGTTTCTCTGATTTATTTTATTTATTAGTATTTTTAAAAGTATATGTGAATTGTGGTAGATATGTGTAACAGAATAAAACAATTACTAATAAAATAACAAGGTAAATAATGATAAATACAAATAAAATGTTAAAAAAATCGATACCTTTTAAATAAAATGGGAACTTTTCAGAAAAATAAATTGAAAAAAAAAACAGCTTTTGATCTTGTGTACATTAATTCATTAAATATAAATTAATTTGAGAAATCTTAAGGGTAGGCGAATAAAAAGTGATGAAAAAGCTTTTAATTTTATATTTCTAGTCATATTTGTTAGCTTAATATAATTTAATTAACTTTTTTTTAGGTTATTAACTTAGTTTCCTATTTATGGTGAAGCCCATATCAGTTTACGTATTGACATTCATATTTTTTTAAATAGTAAATTTTTGTAATTTAATATTTTTCAATTAGTAAGATTTTGATGGAATTTATCTAATTAAATTTCTTTATTAACGTTTTTATTCCCGCAAGAACTCCCATTACTTTCGAAACATTTTTGTAAACATTTCTTTCCATTTACTTCCGAAATGGAGTGAAATGTTTGCAAAATTTCTTATTTATAATCACAAGATTTTTCGAAAATAAAATAAACAAAATATCATTCCATTCGGAACTATTAAGGAGCTTATTCAAAATATCTTACTAAATATAAAAAGTATATGTAGCCAACAAAGTTTGTGGATAAATTTCACTACGTACATTTCTATGACTTAGCTTTTTTTTAATTAAGTTTTACATTTCGACCTAATTACTACCACTAAACTTAATTAAAAAAATACATTTTTATGTGAATATTTGTTTTTTTTACATTTAATAGTGATGGTAAAAAATATGTTTTTCGTTGTATAAGTCTTGAGATAAAATGTCTTGCGATATAAATTAGGTTTTTTAATAACTTGTTATTACAATTTTGCTCATTGATAACTGAAAAATTGATTGAATTGACAACCAATTTCATGTAAACATACTTTTTTCTAAAAAAAAAATTATAATGTTATTCAAATATTTTTCATTGTTTTATAAATGTTATATAATACAATAAAATTTCTATTACTTAGCAAATTGTAACTGTAATAAAAACTAGAAAGAAAATAACAATTCAACGTACGTTCAACTCAATTCAATTAATTACTATTTTGAATTACTAAATTTATTCACTTTTTTTTAAAAACTGAATAAGCTTTTGTTAAAAGCCTAATTGTACTAGACAAAACATTCTGAAAAATGCAATTTGTATTTTAAATACTTATGTGCTTAAAAGATGTCATTGATTTTTTTTATGTTATAAATGTTCTCAAGATCAAAAGTCTTTGGCGCTAGCAATTATTTAAAAAAAATATTTTAAAGCTCAACTAACCAATAATTAATTAGAAAGTCATCAATTTTGCATGAATAAAATAAAATGCAAAAGCATTTACTTATTTAATTTTTGTTTGTATTTTTTTAAATGCTGGAAGGGTCGTAAATACTGGAAGATTGTTAGTTATAGACACTGTATAGCTTTCGTGTAACGTTACTCCACCTTCAAGGAATACATTACGCCAAATTTATGGAGTAAAGTTTGACAAATATGGAATTTACTCCATAAAATTGGTGGGAGCAAGTGATGTCCCCAGTTTTAAGGAGTAACTTTACAAGAAATGTATCGGGTAACATTGCATCACAAAATATTACTTAACACCTTTTCTTGTGCAACGTTACTCCTAGAAATTGGTGTAACGCTACTGCATAAAACTGGAGGGAGCTAGACTTTTACCAGTTTTATGGAGTAGCGATAGCAAGCTCTGTTTCACCCTATGGAGTTTGATTTATATTCTTCTATTACTGAATATAAGATAAAAAAAGGGCGAATGAAAATCTTACTTTTGACTAAATAATGCATAGTTCCGCAATTGTCAGTAAATAAAAAAATAAAAAAACAAACTTTTGAATTTGAAAAAAAAAGTCCGAAGTCCTCAAATTTTTTTACAATAAAATAATGGATTGTTTTAAGTGGTGGTCATTTGACTTAGTTGATTAATTTTATTTAATTAATCATATTCATAACATTCTGAATTTCGTGTAAATGATGAAGAAAATTTGAATGAAAGACTATCTTTCGATTAAAAAGGGAAGAAGCATTTAAATATAAAAACTAGCACAAAATTTTGATTTGGTTGAATTAACGTTGCAATATAGCCGCACGAGACAAAGTTTTAACTTGAAATTTAACTTAAGCTATTTATCAAGTTCCTAATGTTATAATATGTCCGCCCGAAAAAAGTATTCTACCTGTGAAATTATAAATTTATCAAATACATTTTTTTCGCTTCTACTTTGCAATAATATTGAAATGTCTACATATATTGTAAAAGCGTTATGTTAACCCAATTTGAGAAGTGGTACTTTGGCCTTGTAAAGTGCGATATATTTACAGATACTTAAAGAATACCTAATGAAAATATTTAATAATTTAATTTGATTATCAAATGATGCAGAAATAATTTTTTTTATTATAAATTTACAAATCCCCTTTCAATTCTTGCAAAGAAGAGTAAAATAATGCCACTTTCAGACTTAATTTTTTCATATCAACTCCCAAAGTTGCTGAGAGTAAAAAACTAGAAACTAGGATGAATAATGGTAAAAAAATGAAGGTTGTTTTTACGAAGAATCTCCAATAGTTTACAAAGAAGTTATTGATTGTTAAAAAATAAACTTTACATCAATAAAAATTCGAGTACCACAGATATTTTTTAAACGTTTTTATAACGAGATTAATTATTAAAAGACATTTGTTCACGGCATTAGTTTTTTTTTGTAAAAAATTCCTACTAATGCTTACGTGACTTAAAATAATATCCTTGCTTCCAAACTAACGAAAAATTAATCATTTTATTAATTCGTGCATAAAATGAATTATGGTATTCATGCGAGTTTTCACAGAGTTAATTGCAAATTGTTAAGCAGTTTTTTCAGATAATCTTTTTCGTTTCATAAATTCCCCCTTTTAGTTTAATTATTCACAGTACTATCTTCTGACACATTTCATATTTCTTCGTAATTATATCACATTTTCAATCTGGTTTGTTTCAAGCATAACTGCCTGCTTCTAAAATAATTAATGTTAATGTTAAAGTGATATGATTATGCTCTAGAGTGTAAATTTTCCAACAGTTTAGGTAGTCACTAAATCACAATCACATTCAAGAGGTTTATGCATACCTATCACGTTTTAATTTGTACTTTTAACACTTTCTCGGTAGATATTTTTATGCCTTGTTATCTGCATTTATGACTATGTGATTAGCATAAATAATTCATTCTTTCAGTTAAAAAGACTGTGCTGAATATTTTAAGAGTACTTTTAGAATGTCAACATTGTAAATTATATGGGATTGGGCTAAAAAAAGACTTGCCATTTACTTAATGGGATGAGTTTTTTAGGCTTGTACATGCAGTGTAAAGAAAGTGGAGTTTCATATCCGGAAATTGCTAATTAATGCATTCTGAATGTTTTTCTATTTCGTTAAAGTCGTTTTTTATATAATTCGATTTTTTTTTTCATAATTGAACAAGAAATATCTTAAAAATAGTTTTTATAAGAAGTATTTGTTTTAGTTTCAAATACCAGTTTATGAAATGCTGTTTCTGTGAAATATATTTAAGAGATTTTAATTTAATCATAGGAAGGGTAGTTTCATAACTAACATTCCCCAATGTATAACTAAATTATAGGGATCGGTTCTCTCATTGGTGACTTTTGACGAATGTAAATTCAATTGAACGAAGTCGCCAATAAACGTGCCGGACTTTAATTAGAGTACTCTTATACTTTGGAGAATAATCTTAATTTTAGCACCATTCATTAAACTGGAAATACGAGAATTACCTGAGGCCATATTCTTTACAAATTTCGTCAAGCAAAGGATTTAGTTCAAATTACGGCAGCACCGTTGATATTACAGCACTCAAAATACGATCATTAGCTTTTAAATTTTCACCGCGTTTCATTAAGTCATACCTATACATTAAGTTTAAACCATAAATTATTAGTTAAAAGACTGGCACTTGGGTATAACCAAAATAATCTTTAATTAAAGGATATCGTTTATCTTTATTTGAAGCTTAATTATGATAAAATTTTGGTTTAACAAATAAATCAGTATTCATTTATTTCAGTCATGCATCTTCTATTGGGGGTTTATTCCGGGTTCCCTTAGGGGTTTAGTTGTTCCACCAAGGAATTAAAAATATAAGTTCTTAAATATTGAATTAATGCAGTAAGTGGGAGACTTATAACCTTTGAAAATATTTAACTGTATAATTAAAATATTTATGACTTAAAAAGATATGAACTAGATAAATATTTAAATTAGCTGTCATATTTATCTTATTCAATACTTGAATGAAATATTTAATAATTTGAACAAATTACACTTAATATGAGGAAATAAACACAGATATTACTAGATTCCTTAGGGCAATTCCAAGAGTGACTTACACTACATTTGGCGATTTAACAAATATCGTTTGCATGGTTCAAAATTATTTTCTATTTATTCAAAAAAATATTGTATATCAGTTTACCCTGAACATATAGTATTTTTAACAATCAGTAAAAAAGTGTTTAATTAATATTTTACTAAAAAATAATAAAATTGTTCTGATGTGACTTACACTACATGAAAGGAAGTCGATTTTTGCTTATCATTATATACTCCAATTTCTTCTTCATAGTGCAGTAAATCAATATTCTACCAGTGCTTATTTTAAGTATAAGATTTAAAGCTAACAAATTTAATTGCAAAAAAGTATTGAAATATAATGGGAAATAATTTATGAAAATTTTTTCGCGTGACTTACACTACATTCAATTTGTGACTTATATATCATGTAAATTTTATCACAGATTTGGAAATTAGGGCAATAGTAACATAACATATGAGAATAATTTTGAACATGGTAAGTTAAGAACTGCATACATGGTAAAATTATAGTTAGAAAAAGTTACACAAAGTCCCCTAAAGTTGGTTTCTGGTAATTACTTAATTCTCACTTTAATAGCAATGTCTGAAAAATCTTCCTTCTCACACCATGTAAAAAGACTTCCCTACCATTGCAGATGTTTTAGTTTTATTGAATAAGTATCTTTTCTTAACATTTGCTCCACAAGATATTTAACGGTAATTTTCCTACAAAAAGAGTAAAAGCTCCTTTTCCAGCATCAAATTAATTTTCAGGATTTTGTTGAGAGGTATTTACTTTTACAACATTTCCATTTGTTAAATTAGCCGTGAAGTATTTTTGAAGATTTAATGAAACATCGGCAATTTTAAGTAGTTATTAGTTTAATTTTGTTATTGCTTTGCTAATTTTCAAAAGAATTTGCATAATTTTGCTATAAGAAGTTTCCCAATAAATAAGTGATAATTCTGAAAAACTTATTGTTAATTTTTTTAAGAAAGCTTTCCTAATTTTTCTGGCTTCCTGACAATACATTTTAATTAAACTTACATTATTAAGGTGAAAAACATGAATATTTTTGCGAATTTTGATTAAATTACTTCTTAAATCTATACCATTTGCAAAATACCCCCAGTCTTCAATTCATTTCAAATGCAACGAGTGTTTTGCATTCCTGTTTATACTATTCCAAACTTTCTGCCTAGCCGAAGTAGAATTGCCCCATCTCAGACCTGACATCTATCTAGAAATGCATCTGATGTTCATGAATTCGTAATACCCAGTTGTTGCCGTATTTTGCCTCCTTGTTTGACAAAAATGTAATAGTTTTTTTTTATCAAATACGAGTCCAGCAGAATAAAAGAAATTGCTCTAATTTACCATCACAGTATGATGGGAAAAAGTGATGCCATCACCCTGTGCTGTAGGGTAGGTTAGTAGGTACATATATATATTCCGGCTTGTGTGCTTGATCAGAGACCCTCATATAAGACTTTGTCAAGTAAGACAGACACAGAAAGAATTTTTACTGTCACAGAGAAAGGACGTACATCCAGGGCGAAGGTGGGAATCGAACTCGACCTGTTACAGCGCGCAGACTGCTGGGTAATAGTCCAAACCACTCGGCCATTAGGGCCCCGCCCTGTGCTGTGAATGTACATGTGATGTAAAATGTACCAGTATCGTCGATAACAGTGTGCTTCACTGGGCTGAGATGATTTAATATAACTCGTCTTCTTTGTTAAAACGGTATTGGAGTAAGTTGTTTATGTGACTCTGTATGCGCGAACATTAATTGGCTGTAAAACCATAAGAAAGTGTGATGTAAAAAAATAACCGAAAAATATGCTGTAATTTTGTAGATTTTTTTTGCAGTGAAGGTTTATATAAGAGTCACTCTTATTGCAAAGATACACTCTTATTGCAGAGATCACTCTTATAGCAAAGATCTCAAAAAAGACTTTAAACTTTGTTTTGACCTTCCGTTTCAGGACCATTAGTTTGAATTATTGTTTAGCATACGAAAGTTCAGTGAATTCATGACAGGCCATACTCCGATGTTTGTTTTGTTTTCGTAAAGTAGGCAACAATTTTTGTTTGTTTAGCACACGAAAGTTCAGTGGATTCATGCCATACTCCGATGCTTGTTTTCGTTTTCGTTAAAAAAGATAGGCAACAATTTTTCTTAAATACTTACTCTTCTTTGAAAGGGAAGAAAGAGGCACGGATGTTTCTCAAATAACGGAAATCTTTATTGGTCTCTTCATATGGATTCTCATATTCTACATTTATCTTAACAAAATCAGTCGTTTGTCAGTTACAAGTTTGTTACATCAGATCTGAAAGATGTGGCCGTGTTTGTAGTGCAGTTTGTCCTCCGATATTGTTTTTATCTTTATGTGTCCCGAACAAACAAAAACTGACACTGTTCATGAATTTATCATTTCATACTTTTTCAGATCTTGCCACAACTTGAGGCAGGCTTAAAACCAAAAGTATTGGTACATAATTTTTTGTCTACAATTTTTTAAAAAAAATATTGTTAGAATTTATTAAAAAAAATATTACAAAATTGTCCCCCTTAAATATTAGTTTAAGAAATTAAGATTTTCTTTGCTTTTGACTGCTTCAGTCTAGATGCCTAATGGGTCTATTTTGAAAATTTTAGATTTTTAGAATTATAAAAAATTGCTACCGAAAGGTTTAAAGTAAAAATACGTCTGCAAATCGCATATAGAATGAAATACACCGCTTGGAATTGGCCTTTTAAATAATAATCTGTCACAGAACTTATATTACCATTTAGTGAATATTCGGACACCTATTAATTAATCCATAGTGTTTTATATCTATAATGACAACCAAGATTCTTAAGTTTTTGTAATCAATCAAGGGTAATATAAAGGGCGTTGAGATAATATATTGGGGCATTACAGAACGTCGATTCTCCGCATTGTATGTAAGATCGTTACATATGAAGAAAAATGATGAATAGATTTAGTCGATAAGAACTATCGAGCTCAAGAGAAAATTCTTTTAAATATAAATTGTATGGTATTGATAAATGAAATGGGAATTCCCCCCCCCCCAAAAAAAAACAATAAAAACGAAATAATCTGTCAAAATAACTGCTGAAATACATACGTGAGTTTATAGAAAAACTTTTTTTTTCTATTTGATAATTTTGCTTTTTAGTGTTTTTTTTAGCAAATATAAGTTTTGCTTATAGTAAATACAAATGAAAAGATTTTAAGATAGTTCAAATATGTGAGTCAGGTGTAAGTTCTTACACTCTTAAAACAAACGAGTGAAATCCACTCCAGTTGGAGAAGTGCATTTTCGACACCCTAAAGGCATGCATATTTTCTCAGACTGAGTTAAAATCACTCGTTTGGAGTGATCCTGTCGGAGGTTTAACACACAAAGGATCCACTCCAAAAGGAGAAGTGCATTTTCCAGTCTGGAGGAGTGAAATCCACTCAGACTGAGTTAAATTGGGAGTGTTTGTTTTAAGAGTGTACTATTTTAGCACTCATATGATGTTAGTTATGCACCAGAGAAACTTTACTTGTACTTAAGTATATATTACTCTCAGGTTACGAACAGTTTTAATTTAGTTAAATGTGTTCAACTTACACTGTTTAACCCATTAACGACGCTTATCTAGAAAATTTGCCAAGCGAAAATGACCTTTCCGCTTAAGTTTATTTAAATATATGAAAAAAGAAGGGAAAATAAGTTAAATTTTTAAAGAACTTTCGTCATTAATGAGTTCTTATGTACTTTTACACTCATTGTGTAATTTATTTTCATGATATCATTAGCATTTAACCACAACATAAATGATAGAATTTCAGGAAGAAGAGTTTTAGGTAAATCTTAAAACTAAAATTCCATTCGTTATACTTAATTTATAATGAGTTTGCTTACATAAATTGAGCACTAGAGGATTATTTAAATTTTTGAGATAAGGGGGCTCTAATGTCAGTTATAATGAGTTTATTTTGCTCGCATTTACATAATTTTTAAAATTGAACTTTCTCGTACAGCAAATTGTTGAATTAATGTAAACGTAAAACTTGAAATACATGCTGGCTTACGACACGATGAATTCAGCTTTTATAACATGATTTTCATTTTCCTGGCTTTTTCATAAATGCTTGCTTCATGAAATAATTCTTCAAACTTTTGATATTCTCCTCTGTTAATTTTCTCAACAATTATATTTAGGTCACAACTAACTAATCTAAATTTAATTCATAAAAGTATATTTATTTGATCTTATACAAGTTTCAATACAATCTTATATCATTCATAAGATCTTATATAAGTTTTTGCCATCTTCAACACATTCAATGTAAGAAGTTATTTCATAATTTAAAATCTAAAATAGTGGCAACTTGGTTAAAAAAAAGCTTGATTTAAGCACAAATTATGCTTTTCTAACCATAATTACTAAATCCGATAGCATGTTGCAAAAATAATATCTAGAAAAAAAAAACCTTTATCTACAGAGTCATTATTATTTTCCGTTAAAATTTAGCTCAATTTTATAAGAATATATAATTTATACATCTTAAAAGTAGGTACAATTTCTTTAAGCTAAAAATATTAACTAACTACATTACATTATTTATTCTTTAAGGGGGTTCGGTATGTTGTATACCGGTAATGTTAAATTGGCCAATTGCAATGTACCTTTCACATTAACTACTGATCAGATCATCTTAAAATTTTCTGTGTGTGTTATACCAACCTTATATATTAATCTGAGGTTAAAAGTTTTTTTTCTTAAATAACTTAAATTTTTTTAAATGAAAAAGTTTTAAAGTACCCACAATATCATGAAATTTTTCACTTTTTTGCCCCATAATTTTTTTTTCACTTTAGTTTTATTAAAATTTATAACCTCAGATTAATCTATACTATGTATTACATCATATAAAAAAAGTTTATGAGAAAACATAGCATAGTTTTTGAGAAAAGATACATCGAAGTTCAAAAAATCAAGTTCTGAGAAAAACGCGTTTAAAGTTTTTATCGTTAACCCGTTTCAGTAAGGAAAGGGCTAAATAAAATGGCTTTCAATGTAAAAAATATTTTTCCAATCTTCTAGATACATTCTGACATTATTAATAAAGGTTGTAATAGTATTTTAAGATAATAATTTTTGTTTTTATTTTTTCACCGATTTTGGGGTACTGAACCACCTTAAATTCTTCTTCTAAAAAGAATTTGGAACAATCAAGTAAAGAATTCATGTTTCAAATTTACGAAAAATAAGTACTTAATATAAGCATTTTTTTAAATTGTGGAATCAGATATTTCATTTAATAAGAAACTTGTGCAATATTTTATAGTATCACTTAATGATTTTTCGTATAGACGAAATAATTCTATACAAACATCAACACCAAAACATATTTAAACTGTAAAATTTACATTTCTGATGCAAACTAGACCATGATTCAAAAACTTATGGTCAAATATAAATGATTTCTAGTCTTGATATAGTTATTTTTCCGTCAATAGTTCATTGAAATCCGTCAATAAAGAACGCCGTGAATATGGGATTGGGGCACGTAAGATTTGCAGGGATACAAAGTCCTGACAACCCACTCCTGATAACCCACTTGTATCTCCAGTTCAACGTTAATTCAAAACCAAAACTACTTGAAATACTTATTATTTTCAATTGAAGCTACCCTCCTCTCACAATAGTTTTTTCCTACCCAATTTAAAGTTTTAAACTTTATCCATGATTTTAAGAGATAAGGTTTTTCTTCCAACTTATTTTGCCCCATAACTACAATTACTAGTATACAAACATATTTTTGTGGTGTGATTCCGTTCATTTTATTGTAGTCGTTAAAATAAGAACTACAATACTAAAATTAACAAAGGAATTCGCCCAGATACTTCAACAATTGTTATTTTAAACAAAGATCGGAGGAAAGAAAACTTGAGCATTTTAAGGATCCAACTGTCCCAAAATAGCTATTGTGAAAGAATTGAGTCGATAAAACTAAAGTATTGACAACTAGTAGGAAAAATTTATGCCATTGGGCAAAATTTTCTGTTTTTTTCTTAGCGAGAAAAACATAACGCATACTGTTCCGGTGCTTTCGATGAAGATAATTTTTTTCTTTTCATCGATTATTTTGTTTTCATAAGAAGATTCAGCTATTTAAGTATAACAGACGAGTAATCGATTATACAAATAAGTCAAAGATTATAAGATAGAAATCGGCATTTGGGATGAGTGCCTTCAAGTGGTATATATTGAGACTTTATTAATACAATAAATTTCGAAAATTCCAGGCATTTCTACTTCAAATGTTGAAATAATATATAATTTAATATCTTTTATAATATTCATCAATCGTTAGATAATAATGATAAAAGAAAAACATCTATTGATATTTTTGCGGAAAAATTAATTCACTTTTATACTGAAAATAGGTTTCCGTAAGTTTGTTTTTTAAAGGTTATATGAAAATTTGTTTAAATAAAATACTTTTAACAGTTCCCTTTTAATATTATGCTTTTATATCATTTCATTTATAGTCTTTGAAGTTTCATTTTTGAAAAATATTTTCATTTATGAAAGGTATTTTTGATGGCAGATGGGAAAAGTAGAAAAACTGAAAATGATTTAAGAAATAAATTTTTATTTTACTAATTGTATCCCGCTTTTTTGATACAAGCTTAACATTTAAATATTGTTATTATTTAATTGAATTCAACGACAAAAAAAAGTGTAAAATAACGTTTCAAAAACAGCATGTTTAACTTTTTATAAAAATGAATGTCAAGAAAGTTTTATAAGAGTCAATTTTATCCATGACTAGTTTTTAAAGTATGGAAAAAAATAAAAAAAATTCTTTCGTCTACCCAATTGTGTAATAGTATCCTTTTTAAGATCGTATCGAAATTCTTTACATTATATAACATAGAGTACTCGGGTAAAAGAAAAAACAAATCAATAATTTTTCTTCTATGCTATCTGATAAATAAGATATATATATATATATATATATATATATATATATATATATATATATATATATATATATATATTTTCGACGAAGTTGGACACTTTCTAATATTTCTTTTGGACACATTAGAGCTTAGATTTATCTCCCATAAGTATACAATGGTGTTTGCTTTTCTACTTTAGGGCTTATATTTTAGTTGATGAGAGAAGAATGTAGGAAAATAAATAAAGAAACTACACAAAATTTGTGATTATAAATTTGGAAGAAAAGTCACTGTTTTTGGTTTGATAAGTGGTAACCAACTGGAGCAGGATGTAAATCTGCCGTGGACCAGTAAACTGAACCAACCATAACAATAAATTGAACCATATTTAACATGAAAAGTATTAGTATTTTCCTATTCTTTCTCATCACTTCGAGCTATTGGTTGCTTACAATAAGGGTTTAAGTAGGGGAAGTTGTTGCAACTCTGACCATATTGTTCCTTTGACCACCTAGGCTGTGGGGCCCTGTAGCAATATTTTATAAAAATTAGTCTATTTAGTATATAGTTATTCCACTGGAGGGCTTCTGTATCCTAATGTGGATCATTCAAGGCAAAGAGTATTCGTGTGAAATATAACAATTAATTTCCATTTTAAAATGTAAGTATTTTTTTCATAAGTTTTTTCCTAATACTCTTTTTTGCGTTATGTTTTTGTTGTTAGAAATTATTTTACATATTAGCTATACACGTTAGAAAATATTGTGGACATTTTGAAAATGGTTATTCTAATTATTAAACTGTATTATACTTTTTAATTTGCATTGTCATGGTGTTGTAACTATCTGGCCATGATCAGTTAATGTTCCTTTGAATTGAAGTTAGCTTTACTACTCAAGTTTACAGAAATTAAAAGTGTGAAGTGGTCAAAGGAACAACACCTTCCCCTACTTAATCTTGATACTGCAGTTTACCTGCTTACGTCAGAAATGTGGAAAGTATGTCCCGCTGACCTCATGGTCATTAACATATTAAAAGTCTCAAATTTATTGTGCCTCAACCAACCCTGGAGTAACTTTAGAATTTTACTAGAGTGAGTAACTTATAATTAATGTGCACCAAAACGCAGATAAGTGACGTTCCTACTAGCAAGTTTTGGTAAAAGAGCCATTATCAGTTCAACATGTATCCTATATCTACCAACAATGGCTACATTTTTAATTGAATAATCTAAAGTAGTTTGATAATTAAATCTTTATGACTTTGATTAAAATGGAAATGAATACAAATAAGGTGATATGTAAAAAAAATCCAATTACGTACATCAATATTAGTTTTGAATTCGTGGCTTCCGAGTGACTTTGGAATAGTTAAAGGTTCTTTCGTTTTTTTTTTCATTTCCGCTCACGTAGCGAGATGAGAACGACCAAATAATTCTTACTTCAGTTGTATTTTTATGCTCAATGGTAATACTAACAATCGTGGTTTTATTATTAATTGAATCAATCAGATCTGCAAGCAGTTCTAAAGAAGAACATAGAAGGTAATGTGCAAAGTTTTTATAGCATTTTATAATTATATTTACCTTCAAATTATGAAATTAATTTTGGCGGCCTTTGAGTCTATCATATAAATAAATTTTCATTATGCCATCGTTTGAAGCTTCCACGTCAAAATCCAGACAAGCGTGAACAACATGTCAGTAATTCAAATTACGCCAGTTATTCTATGTTGACAGCTTAAATCCAATGTGTCATAAAACGAACGGTTTCAAACATCTGCAATGTTCATGCATTCGACAGTTTCGAATTAAAATAAATTAATCGGTCTTCGGAAAGGGTGACTGAAGACCTTCAAGCCAAAAAAATATATTCATCGACGCTTCAATTTTGACGTATTTAAGATTTCGTTTTTACTAAAAATGATTTCTAAATACTGTATTATTTAACAAGTATTTAAACCACGGCGTTCGAGAATTTCTTAATGTAGGGTCTCCGTGCTTCCGGTCACACTTTTATTTCTTATCAGACCGGATGTAAACCGGACATAATAATTTGTAAAATCAAGGTTAATGTGTACATTAAAACCTCTTAAATATGTGAAAATGTCGTTTTTTTTATAAAGCTGGAATTATTTACAATCATCTTTGCTTAACATTGTTCATGACGTGCTACAATGACTTTTTTAAGTTGTTACGTTTGCAATAAAAATTTTATTGAAGATTAGAATAACTTTAAAACGGATATTGTTCACAATAAAAAAAAAACTTTTTAAATTTTCCATGATAATGTCACGAAGAGCTTCTGTGGCCTTAAAGTTGTGTAAGCCATGGTAAAACACACTGTAACCAAGACCGAAACGGAAATTTATCACATAACAGTGACCCTGTCGAGTTAATGATTAAAATGCATCATGAAATCTTGGGAATTTACTTTGTTGGTCATGCTTCAAATTCACAGCAAGAGAAAGCGATGCTTTAAGAATAAATAACTTTATTTAGTTCACTGATTTGCCTGGAAACATTTGAAGGTGAGTAATTTTGTAAGCGTTTTTTCTTTTTTTTTTTTTAAATATATATGCAAACCTTGATTGTACCACAGCATGCTTTGCTGATTCAACCAAACAGATGCATATGACAGTTGATTGATTCCGTGTCATGCTAGAAAGCAGTTTAAGTATGATGGATGAAATTGTATTGACAGCTCATTAATTTTTTAAAGCAAAATAGAATTTTTAAGAACAATAATCTAGTCGATAGTAACTTAAATAGTGGTTCAAAAACAAATAGATAATTTTTAATAACAAAATATTTTATAATTTTGCTATTACTGTTTTTATATCTATTATAAGTTTTCTAATCTAATATTATGTTTTAATATTATAAACTTATTTTATTGGTCAATGTCGATTCAGAAAGCCAAGTGTCTACTTTTTTGGCTTTTTTTTATTAAACGTTAAAATATATTATATCTCAGCATAATTTCTATTTAAAGTTCTTACGATTTACTTAAAAGCTTGAAAAAAATCTGTACTATAAAGATAATTTAAATCTTGCAGCATAGAACAATTCTCCATCAATTTTAAATCTCATCTCTAATTTTTCAACATTAATTTTTGCTTAAACATTTGCTTTAATTATATCCCTCAACTTGAAAGCATTTTCATGAAATTATTCTTTTAACCTTTGATATTTTTCTTCTGTTAGTTTTCTCAATAATTATATTAAGGTCACAACTAACTATGCTAAATTTAATTCATTAAGGTATATTTATTTGAGCTTTTAAGTTTCAATATAATGTATAAGAAGTCAAACGGTGATCGCGAATTTGCATTTTTTCTATGGAAAAAGGAAAGATTTCTTTATTGGAAAGTTTTATTAATTTTTAATTTTTATTAGTATGCCCTAAAATTTAATGTATTTGTCCTTTAAAAATCTAATAAAATAATTTATCATACTTTTATAGCACAACGTTTTGCTTTGCATTTCATAAATACATTTTTTTGACAAATCATTATGGAAAGCAGAATTTGATTTAAAAATAAATACATGCAATTACATTCTGTAGTGTTAAACAAATATATCAACTAAATTCTGTTACTGGAAAAAGCAATTACATTGTGAGCGTTTTGCGTTCACATTTACATAAAAAGTGCTTCTTAAAATAACTATGATAACAATCTTTACTATTCAAACATGAAAGAAAAAACATAGCAGTATAATTGTGCGCCAAGAGAAAATATGAATTTAAAGAAAATGAATTTTTTAAAAGATATTTAAGATTGAGTTGATTTATAAATAGAATGCACTTAAAAAGATAAGCAAATAACTGATATTCATATTAATACATTGGAATTTTTGTAATTGAACATAAAAACTGAAAGTTAAACTAGTTGAACTACTCTGAAATTGATTTTCAATTAAGATAAATACACGCTTCAACTAAATATGCAATTTTCAAATGCTACATTTTTATTTTGGGATTATAACTTGATTTATTTGTACTGTCTGTTTGTACAAACCTAATTATTAATTATTTAAAAGAATTAAAGTTTCTCGAGTAAATTTTGTTTGCAATATTGATTTAATTCTAATAAATATGGCTTCTTATGCTTTTAAATGAGCATTACATTTTGCAGTTGTATTTTTAAATAATTAAAGTATTCTTCGAATTCGATTTTTTTCTGAGATTTTCAATGTCTTCTAATTTATATGCGCTGAATTTTTTGAAGTATCAGACTTGCCTGTAGCATTTTTGGTTTGGGCTATGAAAGTGAGTGACAGACGGACTGATCGAGTATAATACCTTCCACTTTTTACGTTATAAACGTAGTGTGGAAGCTGAAATTTAAAACAATGGTAACTTTCTTTTAATTTGCCCCGATTTTTAATTAGAATACTAACTACATTAAATAATCATTGTTAGCGACAAATTTAATTAAGGGGTCTAAGGAGTCTTAAAAATGTGCAAGGAAGGAACTACAAAGTATAGTTTGATCTGTCATGTAATTTTTTAACTACTCAATATACAAGTATAATTTTTTTATATGTAATTCTACAAGATTTATTTATTATAAAACAAATTTTAAAATTTATGAAACTTTAGCCAAAGCTTAAATAAATGATATTAAACATGAAGCTTTTTGAACACATTGTGATTAGGCTTGCGCGGCAAATTGTGAGGTCAAAATTGAAAAAATGACCAAGAAAATTACTTTATATTGTACAAATATGTACAAACTAGGACTTATACCTAAATTCTCAGCTCAATTTTAATTAGAAATTATTTAAAAATAAATTTAAAATCAAAATTTAAAAAATTTTATTAATTTTTTTAGAAAAAAGTTCTTAAAATAATTTCTAATTAAAATTGAGCTGAGAATTTAGGTATAAGTCCTAGTTTGTACATATTTGTACAATATAAAGTAATTTTTTTGGTCATTTTTTCAATTTTGACCTCAAAATTTGCCGCGCAAGCTTAATCACAATGTGTTAAAATAGCTTTATGTTTAATATCATTTATTTTAGTCTTGGCTAAAGTTTCATAAATTTTAAAATTTGTTTTATAATAAATAAATCTTGTAGAATTACATATAAAAAAATTATACTTGTATATTGAGTAGTTAAAAAATTACATGACAGATCAAACTATACTTAGTAGTTCCTTCTTTGCACATTTTTAAGACTCCTTAGACCCCTTAAAAGAGATCATGACTAAACACAAATCACGCGTCAATGCTTTCAAAATCACTAACACGCGGCAGACAACGTCTGGGTTTTGCGTTTTAACCAAGATCTCAATCTGTATTACGAAAATTAATGCCTCACCAAGCATATTTATTTACTCTTAAAATAATAGTAATCGGTGAATATTTGAACACTGCATTGGCAACCGCTATTTTTACAGCCACCTTCCAATCTCATTTGAATCAGCTTTATTACAAAAATGTTTTGAAGCAAAAGGAATTTTTGAGGTTCATAACATTTTTTACATTTTCTGCTTGATAATGGTGTATTTTTTGCATCAAGGGTTCTTTTTAATAATCAGGCAAATAAGATTATTGGATACAAAGTAACGTTTCGAGTGTCTTACGTTTGACTTGTGTTCTGAGAAGCGGATTTGTTAAATTGAGACATTGCAATGCTGGTTTGCCCTAGGGGATGGAAAATGTCACAAACACGCTACAATGGGTAATTTTTGCATTCTTAGCATAAATAGGGTGCTTCATTTCTTTTGAAGTACTTAGATGAGAGGATGGGGTTAGATCGCACACTGATTAAATAGCCAATAACTAATTTTATTTTTAGATTTAATGTTTGCTGATATGGCGTGGACTCATTGATGCAAAGAGATGAGTGCGAATAAGTTTATTACTAGGCAGGAATAATAATAGGAGTTCGCAAGAAATTAACAACAGCACAAACAATCCGCTTGGGAAGCATAAATAGTAAAATTATATAACGAAAAAATAAGGTATGACAACCTGTGTAAGAGAATTCCTATTGTGTTCTGATTAGTTTTCGGCCTTCACTTAATTTTAGAAAATATAATTTACTTGGGAACGTAGTTTGTGCGATACTAGAGTGTGTACAGAAAAATGATTATTATTGCTACTTGGGAAAGACGGGGATGGGGGAGGGGGGATGTTTTTAAAAATGTGACATTGCAAATGTTTAGTCTGGATAATGATTGGCTATAATAATTATGAAATTATTTTTTTACTTTATTTTGTTAAAATAGGTGAGAAGTAATAAACGATTAAATTATCGTTATTTTTATAATTATTTAAAGATTTTATCTATGTGAAATTCTGTTCAAAATCACAAATTTTTGATTTATAATAAAAAACTTACAGATGAATAACCCAATATGTTAAGTTTTCGCTTTTAAAATCCTCAAAAAGACATGAATTCTCATTAACACTACCAGAAATACTTCATTAATATGTTTTTTTAACAAGGTATATCGTGCAATTTATTTCAAAGACACTCATAAATACATTGAAAACCCTTCAAAAGCACAATATTCATTTAAAAGTTTGTTTATGAAGAACCTTTATCTTAAAATCCATTTATTACTCAAAAATACAAGCATAGTTTGAGATTAGAAAGTATCACTTAGCAAAATGCCCCTAGTCATTTTCATTTCATCTGATTTTACCTTATCTTCCATAAAATATCTTATTGATTTTTCTTTTCCATTAGCTATTGGCAATCTTTAACTGACACCCACACTCCTTTAAAGAAGTATTGATTGCTTTTTTATTGGTCTATGGAAATGTCACTGTTAAAATGTAAAGAGTCGCTGATAAAATGTAAAGATTGCTTTCTATTTCCATTAAATTTCAAAATGGAAATAATAGTTTTAAAATGTATGGACAAAGATAAAATCTTGTTATCGCCTTAAAGTGATAGTTAAAGTAAGTTAATTTTAACAATTACACGACTAACCCTCAAAAGATTTATTTATGTAAAATAAAAATTTCGCATAAAAATCAGATTTTACAAAGATTTTTTTTGTTTGTTTTAAGGAAGTTAATATAAATAAAATAAATACTAAATATGAAGTGTCATAGTTTAAAAATATGCCTATATATATGCTGAAAATTATTCTAAATTGTCTTGTCAAAATATAATTTGAAAAAATTTAGAGAAAAGTATAGGGGTAAATTCACACTTTCATATTCAGGTTTTTTAATGTAGATCCAAGTTAACACTAATTTTACTATTTTGTTTTTTAACCACTTACTACATGTGCGCTTGATCTGAAGGTTCCAAAGATTATATTAAATGAATTTCTTAAAACTTACAGTAAATTTTCTTAACTTATTTAACTTATCAATAAATTTGAATTTGCTCAACTTACAGTCAAAAAGTCTTATTATTGTGCTATGAAGAAAAAACGTACTATAAATGTTGCAGCAAAACTTATGTGAAGAAATACTTTTATTTATTATAACTAATATCTATTACTAAAAATAACTAACAAAAAATTATTACAATTTGTAGATAGAGTTTAAAGTACTTTTTAAAAGAATCAAAACAAGTGGAATTTTGTGCAAAAATTAGTTGTCGAGGTGAAAAAATATTGTTTTTAAGATTAAAACAATTTTTAGATTATTCAAAAATACACAATAGAAATTTATTAATTTAATGAATGGTTGGTTGACTTTTAACAATTCCTCTTTCCTCAAAACCAACATACGCTAAAAATGAGTTGTATTAGACGACAAAATCCAATTATATTCACCTGAAAATTGCAAACAGAAGAATAGTGGTTGAGAATAAAAATATTATTTATAAGATTTGAATTATTTTAAAATTATTCAAACATATACAGAAGAAATTTAATAATTTAGTAAACGATCGATTTTCAACGATGCCTTTAATCCATAGACCCAGCACTCACTAAAAAAATAAAAAGATAACATCTGACCATTTTCCCTTCTCCAAACCTCCCAAGACCACACATTAAACAAAAAGGCAATCGCGATGAAAGCTTACTGACCCAATCCCCGAAAGGTTAAAAAGCAACCAACTCTTTACAAGTCAGCATGAATCAGACAGGAAGTCCATACCTGTAAGGCGAAGATCAGTAGAAAGCCACACTGCATAGTGAGTTCACTGGATGAGCGAGTGTTAAAACCGATGGCTATATACCACCACGGGTCGGGGCCTTAACCCTTTCTCGCAGGCCCTTTCGAAACGGGCCCCGGGGCCCCTTCGCCTTGCTCCAATCACCCGCCACCTTTGGAATAATCACTCTGCCATTCTTTTTAGAACTATTTCGAGGCGGAGTGGTCATCTTTAAAGGATTAATATTCTGCGGCTGGGGCGAAACTAATTAAGGTGTTGTTACAACTCTTTTGACGTTTGTTTGCAACATATGGGAACGTTGATTGAAAGTGAAAGTGGTGTTTTATTGGGGGTTTATTTTAAGGGTTTAGATAGGAATATATTTGGAATATATTTAATGGAATAGATAGGAATATATTTGGTAAATACAGGGTGTCCGTAAAAGAATGTCCGAGTTTCAAATTGTAATAGTATCAGCTGTAATCGTTCGACAGTTGGGGTTGAAGGTGACGAATAAAGAATAACTCCAACAGTTTCAGATAAGCGCATGCGCTTGTAACACTACATCGTTTTCACAGTTGCAGTTTTGCGTTTTAAATGATCTAACATGACTTACCTTTTTTAACATGACAAATTCATGTATCGAGCAAGTAATGGAATATCGAGCCATTACTCCGGATTAGCTGCAGACAGTATGGGAAGAATTGTATTTTCGTTTGGATGTGTGCCGCTTCATTAAAGGCGCGCACATTGAGTAACTATATGAAAAACTAGGCTAGTTTTTGTTTAATATCCTGTATGATTTGTTATATTTAGTATAAAATAAACTCCTGTAATATACAATCAAAACTCGGACATTCTCTTGCGGATACCCTGTATAAAAGGTGACAAACATCACTTCCCAAGACACGCTGTTTTGGTTTATTGAATTCGAGGGTTTTCCAGAATAAGGAGAATGTGCATCTTTCTAAGCAATGTTTTTTTGAGTTTTAAATGATCTAAAATGACTAACTTTTTTAGCGTGACAAATTCATGTATCGAAATACGCATTACGGACTTACAACAAAAACTACCTTAAACGTTCTTAATCATTTTTATACTTTCGTTAATGACAAAGGCAAGGCACTGAGTGATTCGCAACACTTAAATTTAAAATGTCGGACTTTTTGTGACAGTTTTCCGTAAAAAATACATTCAAATAAATTTAAACTAAAATCACCCAACAATGAAAACCCCATCCTAAGTAGAACTGTAGAAATTAGCATTGAAATCGCTTTGGATAAATGTCTACGAATCCAGGAACCTAATTATAGTATTTTCTTAGAACCAATTTGTCTTTCTTTTATTTTAACAAATACTTTTACTTATTCACACTTAAACTTTATTTACATTTCTAAAAAGAGTTATAATAAAAACTGTTCATTTAAAAAAGAGCAAAAAATTATGATCTCAAACTAATCCAATTTGCTGATTTTTTTATTGAAATGCATTCTAATACTTTTTGTTTTATATTCTTTCTTGAAAGTTATTCAATATTGTGCTTTAATATTGATTTTAAACTTTTGAAATGACCTTATTTTCTCTTTTATTAAATGCATTTTTTACACTTAAATATTTGATTTATGATTATTTTCGACACTACAGAATCACTTTATTAATGATTCAGATCTAATCAATGATAAAAGTTAAATACGTAAATATTATTTTTACAACATAATTTTAGTGTTCAAATATAGGTAGATTATAGTATTTCTTAAGCTTTCAATTTAATGGAATAGTATTGAATCTCTAAAACTAGTAATATTTGTTTTTGCTTATGCATCTAGCCTAAAAACTCTGAAAGTATTTTGACTCAGACAAAATTTGCCCAGATAAGCAGTTTATATGCGAAAAGATTTAATGGTGTTTCCTAAGCAAATCTGTTTTATGTTAGGAAATGTTTTTGAGTAAAGGGCTAAAGTTATTTTACTTTCTTTTAACGTTAAAATATGCATATAGTTTTTCTAAAACATATAATTTTCTTTAAATATAATTTTTTACTCGATTTTCTAAAAAAAAAAAATGTTTCCTGTCACTTCAAAAATCATTTCGTTGCTAATTGTAAATATATCTTTTGGAGAGAAAGATTTATTTACTTATCTTTTTAACTAATGTAGACAATTCTGTAAAACTTTAAAATCCTCCTTAATTTGCAGTAAACATTAACACTTTAAAGTAAAATTTATAAATTATATTACTGTCATTCAAACAAGTACAACTTTGCTACACTTGTACCGATTACGTAAATTATTTTCTAGATGGTTCATAAGCAATAATCATAATTTTATCTCAAAATAGCAGCTTGCTTTGGAATTTGAAACGACGTGCTTACACTTGAGTATAATTTTATCTTTTTGCATATATCTCTATATGCATAAAAGTGTCAACACTTTTATGCATATGTCAATTTCAAGTCAATAACTTTTGGAATTTCATTTTATTTCTTATTTAGATCTTATTAACCACATACTTTTGATTAGATAAGTTCTCTTCAAAATAATTAAAATCAAATTTATCGTCCACATTTCTTTGAAAAAAACTTATTTGAAAATCACAGCTCCATTAATTAAAATAGAATAAATAATAAAATTCAAATATTCATTGAGTTCCAAACTAAACTAATTATTAACAAACTCTATCCTCGATCCTCATTAAATTTGGTAGTTCTGCCTTTGACATTCTCAAACCAACACACAACACATAACAAACTGAACCCCAAATCACCTTTAAGGGAATTTACCGAGTTTGCTTTATTAAAATTGTAACTTGCATTTTTATCAAAATAAGTTTTAAGGGGTTTATTTAAATGGTGTAGCAAATGAACAAGGATCCAATATCAGCTGTAACTAAATTTTACTTTAATTGAAAAATTATACTTATTCACAGTTTCTTGAAAAGCAGTTAAGGGCAAATCAACATATCCCTGTTCAAGAAAAAAAACGTTATTGATAGAATTATTTGTATGGATTTTTTTTTAAATTTCTTACCTTTACTTTAATATTGCTTACATGATAATGGATAATATTTGTGTCATCTTAACTATATGGCCTAAAAGTTTTCTGAGGCTTTGCAAGGATTTTATTAAATGTTAACCGAAATCCTATGTTAATATATATGTACTAACTTGATTTTTTAGAAAAAAATGAATGTAGCTTAGAATTCTGTTAAACTCTCTCTGATCATTCTATACCTCCAATCCCTTAAAAGAATAGAAGCATTAAAAGTCCGAAACGCGTCTTAACCCCAGACTAGACTCTGAATAGTAATTATTAGACCCAGCTCGAGACAGTCTGAATTTAATGAGGTTTCAGACTGAGGTCTGAGTAAACAGGCTGATGATCGAAGGCAAAATAGGATATATCTCATTTGGGGGTGGTAAAGGCATATTAAAAGACAAGTAAAGACTTGTAAGCTAGTCAACAAGCTC
Source organism: Hylyphantes graminicola (assembly GCA_023701765.1). Taxonomy (NCBI): domain Eukaryota; kingdom Metazoa; phylum Arthropoda; class Arachnida; order Araneae; family Linyphiidae; genus Hylyphantes; species Hylyphantes graminicola. Next base: position 23,949,080 of record CM043122.1, read on the forward strand.
GTTTAAAGGAGACTCCATGCAATCAAGTGTTTACTTCACCAGTAATGAGTTGGTTCATTCGAATAAATGGGATCGGAGAATTTTGTGGCTTATAAATAAATTATGTTTAATTCGTTTCGTGGACAGTGACTTAATTTTTGCGAAAATCTGGACGATGTTTTATGAGTTTAACTTGAACGCTAAAAATAATGTTTTGATTACTCGGAAGGCTGTTAGGTTATATAAAGTTTTGCTAGGAATCACATTATTCCTCGTTAGCTTCGTTTCCCAGAAAACTGTCGATGAGGAACTAAAATAATTTTCTTTTTTGAATACTTTTGCACAGTTAAAAATGTTGTGCTTGCTTCTACCATAATAATGGTTCCTTGTAGCTGCAACGACTGTGTGGTGAAATGTTTCACCATTTTTCCGGTACTCAGATTCATTTTTCAAGTTTTTTAAACAGAAACCTGAGAAACGGTTCAACCCAATACCGAAAATATGGTGAAACACTTCTCCAAACAGCCGTTGCAGCTACTAGGAACCATTATTATGGTGAAAGCAAGCACACAATTTTTAACGGTGTGGGTAGAAGAAGAAAGGGTAGGCTGAAAAGTTCGGTAAGATGTCGAAATAGTATTTCTCCAGAATCCGATTCCAGGTATTCAGAAATATTAGAAATTTAAAGCAAATTTAAAGAACAAGGGAAATCATGACAAGGTTCACCACAAGTGATTCCAGCACAGACTGTTTAGCGATCATTAGTGAGGGAATTTTTTTTTATTTTCCATACCCCACTCTTAAAAAGTTTAGGTACTTGGGGTAAGGAATTGCTGGACTAAGTTGATTGCAATTTGGTTTTTTTTTAATGAAAATTTTAAAATATAACTAGTAATGTAAAGAAAATTGTCGTTTAAGTTCTTGATGATGATATAGAGTATAAGAAAAAATGTTCAAATCAGAAAATGGATTTATCGAGTACTATAAAGAAAATCGATGTGAGGAAGAGGACGAAAACTGCTTTGTACTTTTGGTTCAATATATTTTATTATTTGGGATGTAATTACAGCATTTAATTTTGTTTACATTTTGCATAAATGTTAAAGAATTGTTTTTTCAAATTTCCGGTTTTTAGCATTTTATTTTCAGAAAAGAAAAATCTAAATCTTAAGTTCACCATCTTAAATTAACTTACCTTAAATCATATCTATAGAACAGTGGTCATTTTTCACTGGGATGTACCTTTTTTAATAATAAACAGTTATTCTAGAAACTAATTTTTATAAATATAATTTCCACTTAAGTGTTATTACAAACAGTTTTTATTGCTCCACTCTCAAAAAATACATCACAAAAGTACAAACAAATCGAATTAATACCACCAAAAAATTACAAACAACATTTTCACCACGAGTACCGACAAATTGAATTATCCGCACATCAAAGGAACAATCATAGCCACGTACTGCAGAATATGATTGAGAATGAAAAGCTTATCTAGATTTCTTATTTTTTTCCTACTTTTTCATTTCTGTGTAAATTATGTGCTGAAAACCAAAATTAAATTTTTTTTCAACTTGATTCTATCGGGAAAAGTCTTCAAAACATAAAACTTTTTTACATAAAAAATATTATTTGTTCACTTATTAAAAAAGTACTTTTGCTCTTTGTATTTATGGTAATTGTTAAATAATAGATTTGATCAATATTTACCGTTTTTGTGTGCACACAAGACATAAAAGGAAAGCTTTAAATAGAAACAAGAAACACTTAATAAACTTTATGCATTTTTGTTTGACATTTTACTTTTTCATTATTAATTGATAATATTTAGGCATTCGAAAAACAAAAGTAAAAGATAACTTCTTCCTTTTATGAGCTAGGTTAGTATTTTTAACTCTTTTTAACGGGAATTGAACAAATACTATTTCGTTTTTTTTTAATAAAGGCTTTCACTTTTTGAATTTAGTTTAACAAAACCATTTTATAATAAAAAAATACTTTTTAGAAGTGAGCCTAGGTTATAGCACACTAATATGGGAACTATATGAGCCTATTTGGCAATGTGGGCTTTACCCACATAAGCCTCGGAAAAGGAAAGCCCCTTTATTTTCGGTTAAACCACATAGGCCCATCTAGGATATTTCATAAGTCAATTTTCGATTATTTTTTTAATTGCATCTATATCTAAAGAGATTTCTAAAAATAAGGAAACAATTTCACTTTTTGAGGCAGAATGATAACAATTAACAATGACACAGAATTTTCCTGCTAAATTATAGTTACTTTACACAAATAATAGCTAACTTTTGTCCTAAATGACTTTTTTCGATAACATGAGCGTTATACATGGCGTGCTCATGTGAATGTGTGAATATTTATGGTTAGCCCACACTGACTCATGTCCATCTACTTTATTATATTTGTTTGACAAAAATCGAAAATATGATTCACATGAGTTGGTAATGGGTAAAAAATAAAGATTTTTTATGGTTAGCCCATATGAGCCGCCCGGTGGCGCAATCGTTAGGACTCTAGCCTTTGGATATGCTAGGGTTGGGTTCGAATCCCGGTCAGGCATGGATGTTTGTGACCGTCAATAAATGTTGTTATTTGTCTATGTGTTATTCATTTCTTTGTGACTGTAAAAATTCTTTCTGTGTCTGTCCCACTTGACGAAAGCTTATAAGCGGTTCTCTGAACAAGCACACAAGCTGGAATATATGTGTACCATACCATACCATTAACCCATACGAGGGAGCCCGGATGGCCAAATAGTTTAGACCATTACGCCAGCAGACTGCGCGCTGTTACGGGTGCGGGTCCGATTCCCGCTTTCACACTGGGTGCATTTTTCTTTCTCTGTGACGGTAAAAATTCTTTATGTGCTTGTCCTAATTAACGAAGGCTTATATAAGTGGGTCTCTGATCAAGCGCACAAGCCGGAATATATTTGTACCTACCCCTACTTTTACCTCCCTACCCTTCTACCCATATGGCCAGTATTATCGAATGCTATCTGATTGCTTTTTTGCTTCTCAAAAGTAAGTTATAGAACCTTTAAAGTCTTTTAAATTAGTAGAAAACAGATAAGTTATCGAATTTTCGGGATTAATTACCCGTAAAGAGAATTTGTTTTATTTTTTTAATACAACAAATTCCACATAGTTGCACAGCACAACTGTAAGCCCTTAATTACACAAAATACTCATACTAATTAAAATTGAATTAGTGAAAAGCATATGATAAAAATTAACTGGATAAATAAATATATAGTCATTACTTATAAATAAATATGAAATTTTGTAAATGCTATAAAAATGATTTGACTGTGTTTCTATTTATATATTTTAAGGAAAAACCATCTGAAACTGAATGATTTGAAGACTTTTAATGAGTTTTTCCAACTAAATATGGCTTGATTATCGGCTCATAAAATTCTGATTTCGAAGAATAAAGTAAGTCAACCGAATCTCTCTATCCGTTTCTAGACCTTTTGTTCCAAATCAAATTAATTTTGCGTTAGCGAAGTTTAGCGGATAACTTGCCGAAGCTAATTTGATGAAGCGACAGTTTCGGGCGGAAGTTTTCATTTATCAGCCTTTTAAATCAATGAGCAAATACTGTTTTAAACTTAAACATAAAATTTGAACTTTTGCGTATCCATTTAAATTAAATTAGCCCGAACACTTCAAGAAATATATTTTCTAATTATTAAGAAATAAGATTCTATTATTATGCATATTTTTTATACGTGCATGTTTAAGTAGCTGAGATCGGTAACGAACTTTATAATTTGATACAAAAAAATGTTATGTATTATATATTTCTATAATTTTAGTTTTCGTAAACGCGAAAGAGATAACGTGGTTTCCGGTTTGACAATACGGAAGCTAAATAAGTAACAGTTTTCTTTAAAAAAAAATAGTAAGATCGGTAACGTTTTGAAATTTTTTGATCTACCAAAAACACGATTACGTTATCGCTTTTTTTAAAAAAAAATTTGCTTAATACGCTATAGCATAGTTTTGCGCTACATTTTTAAGTTATAATTGATGATTGATATTATAATTTAATTTTACCTACAGCTCCGTAACGCCTCATCACACCCATAAATTGTCACTTTTTAGAATATATTGACCCTTATATTACTTAATTTGAAATAATTGCAATTTACCCAAAAAATTATAAATATTCATAATTGAATTGTGTCTTCAAATTAATTCTATTGAAAATATGTTACAACAAAATAAATTTGATGGAAGTTCATGTTCTCTGATTTTAGATGTAGACTCCTAATTCGTAGGTGCGCACTAAAGATTGCCAAACTATGCTCCAAGGAGCAGTTATCACACCGTGAGGGAGGTTTGATGGCTCCCTCCTCGATAGTTACCATGATAAAAAATAAAATTACAAAAGTTTCGATTTAGAAGAACCGCGAATCACACAGTCTGAATACAGTAAACTATTCTCCCCATAAAAATTCATGGCTAAAATGTTTTTATTGGAAACAGGTAAGTTTGAAACATGATACATACTAGGAATTTTGTATTTGTAGTCCTGTGTTAGTAAGGAGGAGCTCGTAAATGTGGATTGGTTTAGCAACAGGGTTTAAGGGTTTCGTTTGTCTTCAAAGCTATTAAGAAATATAGTTTTTCCCGGTAAATTTTAGACAGTCTTCCATATTAATGGATATGTATAATAATTATTAAAATAAATATTAAAATAACACACAATATATATATATTTTTAAGATTTTCAATTATTCTTTTTCCAAATGTTATTTCATCTATTTGAAATGGTCTGAAGTTTTAAGGTTTATTTAAATATTTTTTTTCAATATCGTTGAAGCTCTCAAAATAAAAAAAAAAATAAAAAACATTACTTATCTTCTCAAGTTACACAAAACATTCCCGATGAATAGAAATCTTATAGCTTCGAACTAAAAGAAGAAAATTTGAACATGTCACAGGTATATTCACATATATAACACAAATTCAAAGAACCGTGTTATACACTACGTTGTATTCCACCACGACATTCTTTAAAATGTCTATAGTGAAAGGTAAAATCCTCAGTACGTTTTCAAAGACTGCATCTAGTATTAACGGTGATATAGCAAGGACATTGCTTCTTTCAATTTCTTTTCTAAATTTAGTTTTTATTCCAGACGGATTTCAATAGTGAATAGAAACACGCACAAAAATTGTGCTGGATGTGGATGTACAAGAATTTAATGGAATTTTGCGGTGGATCGGAAATTTCTTCCATATAAGTTTTTTCATTTAAATTATACTATTGTAAAATCTATCGTGCGTAGCTTGGATTTAAATTATATTTCATGTTAGGAGTTATGTTTAAACCGTAAAATATATTTTCTGCCCAAAAAATTTAAATAATTTTCCAATCTTTATTTATTCATAGCCAATGAAAAATAACATTAAAATTGACGTTTATCTGTTTAAACAATTTATAAAACAAATAAAGTCCATAGTACTGAACAATAAAAAATATATGTTGTACAAAAGAAGATGTATGAAAAATATATTTCAAAGATAACGTTTATATTTGGTAAGGAAGGTGTTGATAGTTTTCAAAAATTTTAGTAAATGCTTCTACACGATTTGAATAGCGAGTTTAATAAATAAAGCTAAATGGCCATCTATGTTTCAGAAATATAGTATAAATTGAAGAGTGTTGTTGAAAAACATTCTTCAAAGTATACAAATGGGTCTTCCCCTTCTTGGCGACTACAAACAATAGTAAGTTGAATTGGAAAAATCGCCAATGATGAGCCTGCTGGACCCTACATTTCAGTTATATTAAAGGAAACGTGAGTTTTGCAACTGCATTTTTCAATTAGTGTCGATGAATAAATTTGTTTTCAGGAGCTAGTAGTAAAATCATTATATTGTAATATTTGAATTCGGAAATTACTCCTGAAATCGCTCAATTACTGGAAAAAAAATTATATCTTTTATTCAAATATTATACCTATAACTATAAACTGCTTGTATTTCATATTTTTAGCTCCTCCTTAAAAAGTTTGATTAACCAATCTTAGCCGAGCATACGCGGGCTATTGACGACATATTTTAATTATGATTTTTTAGGTAACATTATTGTAAACCTTATGCTCTCCGCTAAAATAATTATTATATCATTCTTTTTAACTATTAACATATCGTTTATTATTTTTACTTATCGTTTACTAACGTATCGTTTATTATCTCTGCCGAAGACAAATGCTTAAGTTGCAAATAAGTTGCAAATGCTTAGAATGCAAATGCTGCAAGTTAAATGTGGGACATTCTAATCAAATTTTAAGGTTTGGTACACTTTAAATTCAGGTAAGGGAACCTTTTGGACCTTGGCCATAGTTTCAGAATTTAATGTTAAAAAATGTATTTTTACACATTAACTCTAAATTATTAGGATATTATTTCTAAAAAAATCATTCGGGTATAAAATACACAGTGCGTAAAAAATCGGGTAACAAATACCTAGAACATAACTAAGAACTGCAATTTAGAACTTTTTCAAAAATTAATTAACCTTCACCATTTATTGTTTACAGAACGCACACCTGCTGTCATAAAAAAATATTCTACTTCAAAATAATTCCCCATGAAATTTCTAAACGAATATTTATTTCTTCAAACTTACCTTCTTTCTTCTATTTACTCTTCTCCATAAGACGAAAGCAGTGTTAATTGCATTTGCAATCTATGTGACTGCAATCACTGAATTGCAATTATCAAATCCTCCAGCCCCTTCTAGATTTAATGAGGTTTTCGGACGAAGGGTGAGTCAACAAGCGTTATGATGAACTCACTTTCGTCATTAGAGGGATTCGTCAAGAGCTTAAGATTGTTTCTTTAACTGTTCTTTTATTTGAAAGGAAGGAGAATAAATAAATGTCTTATTGCAATAGTGGTCTAACCCCACTTAAAAAAAAGATTATTTTATATTTTTATAGTTGTATAATGTAATTTTTGATGCATATCAAGATTCGAGATTGCGTTCAGGGAATGCCACAATGTCACGCGACAGTAATAATATCTATGGAATTCAGAATCTGAAAGATGCGTGCCGTAAAATGAGTATTAGACTATTTCTGTAAAAGGATTTTCAATAAAAATTTATTGTATGAAGAGATAAAATTATTAGATACTATTTTTTACTTATAGTTTCTCCATTGAAGGTACATTTCTAGTTTTTTAGATTTATGTGGTTGTTTAGATTTGAAATTTTTGAAGATTGCGTAAGGTGGGGGGTTAATGCAAATGTTTAATTAGTGAAAATAAAAGTATTTTGAATTACACTTCGAAACCTCTTGACTAAGATTCTTACATATTCTTTGAAGAATAAGATTTTTGAAATGAACCACACCCTTCATGTCAGAATTCAATTAAGTTGACATCAAAATAAGTTATATTTTACAAATTTCAAGAATGAAAGTTTTAATTTATAAAAATGTTGTCTTAGAATAAGAAAAAAAATAACTATACAATCACAGTAAAATGCTCTGACACTTATTACGTAACTCAGCAAAAATAATGTTGGTGCAACAATTGAATTAGAATACATATTATTTGAAATTATAGTAAGGATAAAACCAAAAAATATATAGAGATAAACATTATTGTAATACAAATGCTATCCGTCAAAATTATCATTATTTCATTCTTCTCAACTATTAGCATATCGTTTAATATTTTTAAGAACTCAAATTAAAAAGTTTACACTCTTTAACAATCAAACCTAAATGACGGAGTTTAGCCGCAGGTAACTAAACCATTTGGTTTTTTAAAAAGGGATAATGCATACTCTTTTAAAAAGATATCGCATTTACGACTTTGAAATGAACAATTTATATCGAAACTGTTGATACAACTACAGCCGTTATCGTTCCTCAGAAGTTTTGATGCCTGCAGGAGGCTAGTTATAGAAAAGTTAGTTGCTGACGTATTATTCCGCCATAATATCGATAAAATTCGTGGTGGAAAGAAGGCTTGGTTTATAAGGTTGATTGCACATGGTAGAGCGATCAAAGGAATAAAAGGTGCTCCCACTAATTCATTTTTGAATTGTAAATGGTCAAAATGATGATAAATGCAGAGCTTTTTTTAATAGGATTTTGTGCAATAAAGTATTGATTTTTGTAATAAACAACTCTCACAATCTGAAATATATCATAATATAAAAATTACTTTTAAAATTTAAATAAAAAAAAATGTCAAAAGACATTCGGAATTTTTTTTTCAGTACTACGTATGATTAAAACGTTAAAACTATTTTTTATAAGCGTATTAAGTAACAAGGAACTACAACCGGGTATGATGGCGTGATCTGCTTTCAAAGAATAAATAGTGATTTTTCGGAGGTTTTAACTCAATCAGAATAGAGGTTTAACTAACGAAGAAAGCCCCAAATGTATTTATCAATAACTGAAAAAACCCTTACAAAACGTTATCCTTATTGATATATAACGGTTTTTACAGAAAAGAATAGGACACCGCTATTTCAAACATTAAAAAAACTTTCTCAGATTCAAACAATGATAAATACTTCAAAGGAACCCGTATGAAAGAGATTTCGAAATGAAAATCTGTCCCTGTTTTTATACAACGAAGCTGTTTTCTATACTGGAAGAAAGCAACAGATAAAAAATACTGCAGCATCAAATTCTAAATGTATCTCTCGAATAGAACAGACAAGAGCTCGAAATACGAATGAAAATTTCGCGAAATTCTATGCCTCCAACCCTGAAAAGAGATGAACTTCTGAACGGAAATTAAATTTACGCGTCGCAGAAACTGACATGGAGTACATGAAATAGGTAAAAGTTATTTCACTGAAAACTTTTAATAACTTTTTTTCAAATTGGGATGAGGCCGAATAAAGACAGTAATAGAATGCAGAGATCGCCTCAACAAATGCTTACATGGACTATTAGTAACCGATTTCGAAAATTACTTTCAAAAACTCAAGACTTTTGTTTAGAGTTTGCTTTTCAATTATGGAGTTTGAGAACTTCGTTTGTTTTAGATAAAGTAAATACTTTTTAAGATTCCATTCTAGGCGAAATTTTTCTCATAACTTTAAAATGAAACCTTCATTAACACTTCCCTGGTTTCCTACTAATTAGACATCAAGTTTTCAGCATCGTTTACTAATTACAAAACAAGTATTTTTTGGTGTTGTTGAGACGACACTTTTATAAATCACAATTTTGCCCTACCTCATTGTGACTTGATGGAAACTGTATAATATAATGATGAAAATGTTAGAAAATATATATTCCAAAGTAAATTCAAAACTTGGCTCCGAAAAGCTAAACAAAATAATCAGTAAGCCTAAACTATAAAAGCATCCAATTATGTATGCGTAATAAAGTAATTTGAAACCTCTAAAATATTTCCGTAACACTAACACTATTTGAACTTTTTTCACGGCAGTAATTCTAGAATTACTTTAAAATGTTCGTTTTATGCAAAATAAAAATAGTTTTTAATTTCTTCCTACCTAGTTTTAAACTAGTTTTCTAACATTTGCCTAAATTGATTTTATTAAGAATAGAATGTTTTAAATAATGGTGATGCTTCGAAAATTTTGAATTTTAAATATAAAATTGCACATTGAATTTTCTTTTGCATTAAAAAAAATTCGAATATACTTTTCAGAAAATTTCTATGCAGAATTAGTTATCTTTTATTATTACCTTACTCACGCTCTTTTTTCAAAACTCTTGATATTAATATGTATAAAAATTTAGCTTGTATTCTGAAGATTGGAAATTTAATTGACCAAAAAACAAAGTTTATTTTGGTACCTGCAAAAATATTACTGTAATAACAAAAGATTTGCATATAAAATATAGTAACATTTATCAATAACTATCGATTAATTAATGAATCCGAATTTAATAAGTGATTGTGAATTTTAATAAGTTTATTCATGCTGTTAATGACATGTCCCTAACAACAATTAAGATAAGTTCTTGAATAAAACTCTGATTATTAAGTTATTTCAAAATAGTTTTTATTTATTAATAATTAGAATATTGGTTTATCCAAGTTTGCTCTAGCAATGCAAAAATGAAACAATAAAGACTAAAAACAATCATCATTTTGATTCGTCAGAGGGTCAGAGGTGCTTCGGTTTCAATTAATTTTTAAAAATAAGTTTAATATTTTGTAATGGTATTATAGGGAATATAAAGATATATATCAAATATACTTACTCATATAATGCGAATAAAAGAAAAAATGTTTTCGCTTATAATGTATACCCATAAATCCCCAAACAATTTATGTATGTTCGTGTGATCCAATGTGTCCCAACAGGTAAATTTTCTATAGAATGCCTTCTCATTTTTTTATGATACTTTATAGTCAATTATCATACTATGAATTGCAGCTATAAATGTGTACTTTAAGTATATCACAGCATTGAGATCGAAATTTACACGATTGTTCCCTATTTGCTGAGAAAGGAGAACGCAATGGTTAACGTTTCACCTTGAAAAAGTTATTATTTCTATTTTCATCTGCAATAATTTTGAAAGTGTGTTCATAATGCATGCACATATGGGGTATTACGGCATCAATCTTGATGCAAATACAAAACCTCCTGTTTAGAACAGTTAAAAAGTTATTCACAATGATCCAAAGTGCTCCCTCTCGCATAAAAAAAGCTCAAAAAGTATTTTTAATGATCAAAATTATTTTAATAATTTTATTTAATTTATTAAAATGAAAGAGTAATGTAAAAAAAATTAAAATAAAAAAACATTTCTTAATCTCCAATATGAAAAAACTAAGAAAAAAACTTTTTATAACAGCTATTTTTATAAATTATTATATAACAGCCATCGACTTATAGCTATTTTCACAAACCAAACACCACTACGACATAATTTCATTCCAAACATATTAAAAGGAGTGCTTCGGTATTGGTCACTCACCCGCACTAAGACGATAATCTAAGCAATTCAGCCGTACAAGAACACCTTGACGCAGGCCATTTTTCTTCATTTGCGCCTCTGATCCCCATTAGTGAAGTAGAAGACAAAGAATCTGGGACCCTTTTTTTGATAGAAATAATACTCCCCGAGAATGCTGTCTTATATATAGGCATTAAAAGACAATTTGTGACGCCAATAGCGGAGGAAGTTGGTGATATTTTCTTACCTTTCTCTCGATTAACCGGAGTAAGGTATGAGTGGGGTTGGGATAGTGACGTTTTCCCCATTGAGTTAACATGGTAGATATTTCACTTTCCCCTGCACATTAAGAATTGCTTCTCGCTCTTTTTTGATTAACCAGTGTAAGAAGAATGTGAAGGGTGGTGATATAGTAATATGATGTGTGAGTGGCTCTTGTTCTAACTGCATCGAAAATGTGATCTGTTTAGGAGAATTTTTAGGTAAAAATCCTATTTCGTTGGTTTCACTAGATCGATATAAAATCTAATCCTCTACTACCGTGTTCCCAAGTACAATAGGAATTGCGTGCTTGATAAATTTCTGGAGTCCAAATTCCCGACGGCGCTAACGTACGATGTCGCTTAATATTCCGTTGGGATCCAACTCAAGTGTGGGGTAGCCCAGGTAGCCCCATGTGGTTAGACCAAAGTTAAAGGAGAGTCGTTTCTTTCTGTACCCAATATGAGAAATACCCGCATTAACCAAGAGGGCCCATATAGATCCAATAGTGTGATATTTGTTTAGTCAAAAGTAATTTGTCGTGATTTTTTGCTTATAAGAGCCTTCCAAATCGCCACTGGTCATATTCCAGAGAGATAGCTCTTCTTCTACTTACTTGCAGTTACGGTGTAAGCAGACTAGCGAGTAAGTATACTCAAAGTCACGATTATGTTACACTGTTAAAAATTTCAGTTCAACGTTGAACCAAATATTGGTGAAAAATCAAGAACTTCTTGTCGATACACCATAAAATGGTTCAACCAAATATCACATTCTGGGAATAGACCTGCTTTCACGAAAAATTGGCTCAACTTCTACTAACTACAACCGATAATTTAATTGTTTACTCAAACGCAGGCAACATTACTAGTATTGCTTCAGCTTAAGAATTGTTGTCCGTCCGTGGCCGAGTTGTTATGGCATCAGCCTAGAGATTTAACCTTCAGGAGTGCGGGGGTTCGAATACCATCTACTGCCAATTATCCTATAAATCTGATATCTGTACTTTAAATAGTAGAAAAAATCCTCAATTGGGAGACCCTTTTTATGGTTCAACCTCTTACTATAGTTACGCATTGGGAAAATCCCGTATATGGTTCAACCTCTCACCATAGTTACGCAATTTGAAAATACCGTTTTATGGTTCAACAGTCTACCAAATCATGGTTGCAGCAAATTTGAACCGTAATTTGGTTCAACCTTGAACTATTATTTTTAACAGTGTAGCCAGTTACGGCGAATTAGAAAAATGAATCAATGAATTGTGTGAGAGATGGAGTTAAAATTGACCAAAATAATTAAATATAGGAAACCCGCTCATAGTCAAAATGAGACATACATTAAAGGGGAATTTGGTTTTATATCTCCTAAGTAGATTTTTTATGAATATTTTTTTTATGAAAGAATGAGTGGCTTTAATCCGTCCTCTTATCTTTATTCTATTGTGTTTGATAAGCTTTTAATGCTTGAATGTCTTAAGACAATTTTATCTGTTTAAATTTTAGGAACAGCTACGATGAAATTTTGGGTGATATTATTCCGTTCAACAGCCTTTTTCCTAGCTATGCAAGCTTCTGTCTCTCAAGTTGCTTCAAGAGAAGTAGACTGCTATACTTCATTAGGTAACTTATTTTAATTTTTCTTAGCAATGTGCTTCGAATGGAAAATAATTTTATATCGGTTATACTCAAAATATTTTACAACTTTAACATTCTGATATTTTAAAAAGTTTTATTTGAATTGTTTTATTGTTACCTTAATAGCTCTCTTAAAAGAAAATCAACAAGATTTGTTATTTATACCAATATTAAAGAACATTATCCCATTTGAGTTATTTTTCAATGAAAAAGATATTACCATTTTTAAATTTTTTATTAGTAGGTTAGCTTGGTATTATTGATAGACACACGGTTTTTGGGACAATAAAGCGACATAATTTTATTATTAAAATACTTTTTTATAAAATCAACCATCCTTTATAACTTTATTTAATCCTCTAATACTATACTATAATTTAAAAAGCCGAAAGAAATGTAAAAGGAAAAACACTACTAATGTTGTTTAACAATTTAAAAATAATTATAACTCTTTGGTTGGCAAATATTAAATTTTCCGCTTTTACGTAATTTAATTGCATGAACTTGGTTGTTAAAAATTTTATGTTATTTTTAGAGTCTCGGATCATCATGTAGCCTAAAACTTTTTCTGAATTATCAAAAGAATGTTTAGATAAAATTCTTTGTTCATAAAAATGAGTTTAGTTTGGAAGAAGGAATTATTGATACAAGAAGTGCTTGGAATTTATTCTTTTTGGAAAACCTAAGCATAAAGCTTATTTTTGCATGATAAATTTTCTTGTAAATCGTCAATAATGAGCAACTAATTTAGTCAGTTAAATTTTTAGTTAAACATTTTAATTATTTCAATTAAAAAGGCTAATTTATTTTTAGGTCCAAAATTAAAATAATATTTAGTTTAATGCATTAAATAATTTTTAATTTTTAAAAAAATTCTTATTATAAATGAAATTAACGTGTAATAACTGAAACTTATAGTATTTTTTAATTAATTAATTTAATAAATTTTTATTGAGTAATTTCAATTAGTTTTAATAAATAAATGAAAATGATCTATTTAGTAAATTGAAATTATCACTTTCCAGAAGATCGTGGGAATCATGAACATAAGCTTCAAATGCGATTTAGGAGACAGGTTTCCGATATTGACGTTCGCCGAGAACCAAAGCTTCGAATGCGTTTCGGAATACAGGCTCCTAAGGTTGATGGTCAACGTAAACCCGAGCTCCAAGTGAGAATTAGAGACGAAGCTTCAAAAAACGATGAAACCCGTAAACCTAAGCTTCGTATGCGTTTTGAAAGACAAGTTGCTGAAGTTGATGGGCACCATGAACCCGAGCTCCAAATGAGAACTACAAACGAAGCTTCAGCAGATGATGAGACCCGTGAACCCAAGCTTCGCTTACGGTGGGGAAGACAGGTCCCTGAGGTTGCTGGATCGGAGCCCCGAATGTTGTTTAGAAGACACATTCCAGAAGATAATAAGAACCTTGAACTCAAGCTTCGAATGCTATCCAGTCGTAATATTCGCAATGTGGATAGGTACCGTGAACCCCAGCTTCGCATGCGGTTTGGAAGACAAGTTCCTGAGTTTGATGGGTATCTGTAGTTTGTGTTGTATAATTTTATAGTTGTAAGGTAAATCTAAACACGTTTCGGAAAGTCATTTTAAAGTAAAAATTATAATATAGTACTACAAGCTTAATTTAAACTTCTTAATACAAACATACATAATTGTAAGTTTTTTTATATGTATATTACTAAAGATTACAATTTTCAAATTACTGAAAAAAAGGTAAAATGTTGCTTGAAATTAACGTAAAATGTGGCATAGCTATTAATGTTTATTTAATACTTCAATATTTAAATAAATTTTGACAGTCCCCCCCCCATATTTAGATTAATTTAAATATTTCACACACAATCATTACTCGTTATACTTTGTCAAAATTTTGACTAGCAAGTTTCTCAAAGTAAGATTCATCTTTTCCTAAGAAAGCGAAAAGGTGCTATCAAAGAAGCGTTAAAGCGATTTTATAAGTAACGATGTCTTACAACTTTAATTAAAGTTAAACGACTGTGTAAATTATGTAGAATGACCCCTGTTCACTTCTGTATTGAACTATTTTTATTCAAAAACACTCAGCCTTTTCAACACTTTTTATTGTATTTAAACAAACCGGCTCAGGTAAAAGTGCAATTGTATCACTGTTAACACTCAAAATATGATAATAACTATTGGACATAAACTACTATTGATTTTCGTTACTCATTAATTAACCATTTTTTTTGCAAATTCAATTTCATATTAATACGTAATAAGCAAGAGAATCATTTAAAAATTATTTTTTCTGTAAATGCAAAACCAAATATGAAAATGTCACAAGAGAATAAACATTTTCTTTCTAAAATTGAGTCCATTAGGCACTTTTCTTTCAAAAGTACCTTCATATATCTTAATATTCTACAAAGTAATTTAACTATATCCGTTGATTGTTATTTTAGATAAAAAAAAGAGCAAAAATATGCACTCAACGTCTTGAAAAGATCTCTTAAACCCAATTCGATCACTCAAATATCAAAGAAAAAAAAGAGCTAGCAGCTTTGTTTTGTAAATTGAGGCCGAGCATTTTTCTTATAAAAAAGCAAACAGCGAGAAAATTGTAAAAGTGTTATTCGTGCAGTAAGTTCAGGAGCTTTGGAGCATTAGAAACAGGAGAGAGGGAGAAAATAAAAAGGAGCAATGCTAATCGAAAAAGTTCTAGTACTGGAACTATTACTTCCTTTTTTGACAAGTGCTTCATCAATTTATTTCCTACTATTCCGTTTAAAGTTTATGCTTTTTTTTCAAAAATAGTTTATTTTTATTAGAAGTCAATTTAATTATTCAGTGTGCTTGTGAATATGTTCCATTATGACCAAATTGATGACTAGAAACCTTTAATGCGAAGAATAATGAATCAGTTAGCATCAATTTGTCGACATTCTTTTGGATCACTGCACTATTAAATAACAACAACAGAGTGTAGTTAACTTTATTTTTTTAAATAATGAATTATGGATACCATTGAAATACATTAAGACTAAATGAATTACATAAAATCAAAGATCCTAATTAAAAATAAACAGTTAAATATTTTTATTATTTGAACGACGTACAAAGAGTTCTTATGAACTGCACAAGATTTATCTGTAAAACAATTGTATGATATATAAATTAATCATTTTTTTTATATTCACAGTCATATTCTCATCAGCTTTTGAAATAGAATGAAAGGGAGATTATTGTTTTTGATAAAATAAAATAAAAACTAATATTTGCTATAAAGATTGTATTCACTGAACAGTAAAAAATTTATTAAATAGCAAAATAGTTACATTGTCTTTATATCAATAAAAATACCATATTCTTGTTTTTAAAATAAAATTGGTGGATATTTTTAAAATTTGTTGAAAAAATTTCTTCTATAAAAAATTATTTTTATATCATAAATATTACTGTTATTCAAAGTTTGATGGTGAATAATACAATTTCAAACTGTACTAGGAAAACTGACGCAACAAAACTGATATTAATGGCTAAAATATATAATAGATAATGGAGTTATCTAATGATGGTAAATGGTTAAGAATCTAATGTTTGGCGCAATCTGGAAAGTGATTGGCACATCCATTAAAAGTGCAATTAATTCAATTTAAGACGGCCATACATTCCAATACTTATTCATAAACCATAAAGTACTTGTTTTCTATTAAATCTAATTCCTTTCTCCAGAAATTAACACAATGATAATAATCAAAGGAAATAATCTCTTTATAGTTCCTCTTACGCACAATAGACTGAAAATACTGTATCATTGAATATCCCTTAAGTAAAACATATTACACATCCACAATACTATTTTTGATTAATCATTTAAAATTTTATCGGGAAGTTTTGCAATTTGGAAAAAACAAGGGAGTTCATATCTTCGGAAAACAGCTAATAAATTACGATACGTGAAATACTTAAAGTTGTTAAAGTACCTATACAAAAAGGTTTAGTTTCATTTGTTGTATAGTTAAGAAAATTATTGTTAATAGGTTTATTTTAAAAAATTGTGAAAAACGTGATTTTAAGAACTTGCATGTCATTGATATAAAAAATGCTGTATTTGAAAATATTAAAGTAAAACTAAAGGGTAATGTATTTTTAAATCTGAAGAAGAAAGAATATTTTTTTTTGCTATTTGCGTTAGCAGAAGGAAGTTTATTAAAATCAACAAAAAGATATAACGTTTAAAAAAATAAAACACTTGTAATACGAAGAATAAATAAGTACTAGTACCATTAAACACAATTTTGAGCTATGAGCTACCACGGTATATAAGCTTAATGCTTAAAGCTTAATATACGTGGGGCACTCATTCAGAACACTTTTAGCAAATGTTTATGGAAATTGTTGAGATGTGATTGATTGCGTCCCAGATGCGTCTCACTGTACAGAACGCGCTCAAAAAGTGTCAACAGTACAATATTGTGTTGTTTCAATAGTAGAATTGATGTGATGAAAGTGGATACAAGCACAAATTTGTGTCAATATAGAAGACAATTATTATACCTGAGCACGATTGACAAAAATCTGTAAACTATGTAGTTTTCTAAACTAAGTATAGGTAAGTTATAACATTTCAAAACTGCATCATTCATTCACAGTTCATTAACGGTCGAACGACTTTGGTACACTTACAGAACACTTTTTCGTGTAGTAGTGTGGTATAGTATAAATTTTAACACATGCTTTATCTTCAAAGTTTTTCAAAAATAAAATCGTGCATCTGTTTTATGTCCTTAACGGTTGTTACGCGAAGATTTACGGACATAAAGCAGAAGAAGGTTTTTCGTATGTAGGAAAACTTAAATCAAGAGTGTTAAACTTTATACCATACAAAAAACTTTTACTCGTATTAAAGTGTTTCGAGAGTGCTGTAAAAATCAATCTAAAGTGCTCTGATAAGCATTCAATGTGTTTTAAACAACGTTTCTTAACGTGTTTCAAAAGGTGGCCAAATGCACTCTTAAAATGTTCTGTAGAAAATAGGGCCCCACAATGTATTTCGAAATGCGTTTCGGATAGTGTTCTGAAAATGTTCTTAATAATTTGATTTTAAAAATTAGAAAAATACAGTGCTTTGAAATGCGTTCATAACGTGTTAAGAGATTCGCAGTACATGAAACAAACAGCATTCGATTTTACTTCTTTGGATTTAATATTAGTTAAAATCCCATTGCTTCCATTTATATCAATATTTAAACGGATCTACAAATTTACCACGCATTTAATTTTTTTTGTAACTCCATTTAAAAATTCCTTTGCATTTCATTTAACTGGTTGAACACCGCGCCGGTGTAATCGAAACCTAAAGAGAATAACACATTTCTACTTGTACAGAAGTTGACAAGTTAAACATTCATAATCAATTCCACTTCGGAAATAGCAGTTACTTTAAGTTACTTATCAGTGATTTTGCATTTCTCCTCCAAATCCTACTCTCCATGAAAAAAAAAGAAGTGTTTTTCGTGTACAAAGGAAGGCTAAAAGGTAAACCAAACCTTTATTCATTCTACAGATTTGTATCTTTAGGCAAAATGTAAAGTCTAAATATTTACTTTCCAAATTCTTGTTTCAAAATTACAATGGTTCATTTCTTCAAATGAGTATTTGTTCATTTATTTGTTTAAATGTATACATCAAAACTGCTTGGCATTCATTTGTAGTTCCTATGTATTATGGTAAATAATTTAATTTCAGCTCCTTTATTATTTCATTCTTACTTTTCGGCGAAAAATAAGGCGCTTAAGAAAATGCACTTTGGCAATAAGTGTTGCCACACCCATAACAAAACCCGTCATATGTATTATGACAAGTTAAACAAAGAGCTTTCTATTTTTAAACGGACATTCGTTTCGGTCTGCCCACGACTGTGGAAGTAAAGCTGAAAACTCGCAGTCAAGAAACTGTCGAGGGTTGATTGTTTGCGGAAAAATATTAGTTTACTATAGTCCTTAAATTTTCTAAATAATCTTTCCATTACGTTTCAAAGCAAGAAACAAATAAGTTATTTTTTAAAAATCTACACTCTTAACTCAAAAAAGTGAACTCCACTCCTATGTGAGAAGTGCATTTTCGACACTGGAAAGGAGTGAAAATTAACTCAGACTGAGTTAAAATCGCTTGTTTGTTTTAAAAGTGCAATGTCAGATGTTCAAGATTTTAGTTAAAAGTATTTTTAATCAAAAATTATATGCATACACTCTTGAATTTTTAAATAAATCAGTGATAGATAAATAAAAAAAAATTATGAATATTCTTAAATGAGGAAATTGAATTACTTAGAGACTAAACTTATTCAGCTAAGTAATCGAAACAAATCATATACCATACAGAAAATATTCCATTAAAGGATAATAAAAATTGGCAATCGAGTTAATTGATCCCAAATCTTCAGAGTATTAAAAATTGCTTAATCATCTATACAAGCCTGCAATTTATAAAAGCTAGCTGACAAATTAATGTCTTTACGCCTAGTAAAAGGCGAAAGTTAATTATAGGAATCTTTACAAATTGCGATCTGCCAAGCATTAATTTCGGCTATTCGGTTAATATTCAGAACATTAATTATCAAAGAGTACGAGTTATCACACATAAATGATTTCAGCTCATTATTATATTAAATAAAAATTAGATTTTTCGATAACAATACTTTTATACTGATAGAAGTTATTTCTATTATTAAACTAATTATAAAATTTAGCTATTCACCGACTTAATTATGTCTTGGAATAACTAATTAAATATGCAACATCAAATTAAAAATAAATTTTTGAATAAATAGATATTTTGGAGAAGAATTAGCTAAATAATTCACATGAAAATTTAGATTTATTAGTAAATATAGAAACGGGTAAAACTCTTATTATAAATTTAAAATTTCTGCAAAATTTTCCAAAACACTGTTTACACATTTCACATATACAGATGTAAACATAACCTTCATCCCTAAAACTAAGGATTAGCATAATTTTACGTTTAGAATATACGAAAAGAATGGTATATCATGAATTGTTGACTAGTTGAATTCCTTGTTTACAAGAAAGTCTTTGATCTCAGACATAGTCTGATCTCAGATTTCAACGAGTGGAATTCGTTTTGTTACTTTTGAGCTTCGGAATAACAATTCTTTGCTTCAAAGCTTTGCTATTGTATAATACCCCTGGAGTTTCCGCCATTTCGCTTTTGTGTGGCTTACCCATGCAAATCATTAGGTATCGCTAGTTACTGGGGGAAATTTTATTCCGGTGGGATTGTAAGGAGTTTAAAATATGTCTTTCAGGAAAGAACTTCCAGGATGACTAGCTGCGTTTAGCAATCTTTATTATTTTGTTGGTGACAGCATTCAATGTTTTAAAAGAATTTTATTTTAGACACCCAAAATAATTACAGTTTACTCTTACTAATAATTAAACCTTCAGTCAAAATTTTCTCACTTGATTTTGATGTGTCTTTACTTTATATGAGGCAGTAAATTCAACGTTATACCGGAGGAAAAGTATTATATTGTATGACATTAGAGTTTATGCAATACTCTAATACAAAGCATATAAATCTACAACTACTTTCATTTCGAATACTGGAACTAAATACATGTTTATTGTTAATAACTGATGAATAAACTTTACTGTATTCATTTAAATTAATTTTATCCTATCAAATTAACTTCAATTTCAATTAAACCGAGACAACTAATCAACAATGAAGTAAATTTAATAAAGGAATTCATTCCATAAATATTTGTAGATTTTACAGCTTGTTTTAATTAACTTCCAACTGAGCAATGAAAAAATATTCCCTGAACTTTTGGATAAAAGAAAAATCAAAATGTTTTAAAAAATAATGCACAATCTGTTCGATGCTTTTTAATAAGATTTATTACGGCATTTGTAAACGCACATATTTCCATAATGTTCTTTACTTCAATAAAGAACAAACCAAGTAAAGAGAAAAAATCAGGATATACTTGGAATTATCCTGTAAATGATAGAATGCTTTAGAAATAAAAAAAACCAATTAAATTAGCTTTGCTAATGTTAGAGATTTACTTAAATACATCAATTTAAAACTAAATATCAAGAATTACAAGGTTATTGTTAAAAAAGGATTGGCGTCTGAGAAGTTTTAGAAAGCTTCTCAATTTTTTTTATATTTTCTACAGATTTATTCGTAAGAGATCGATCGTTTATATAATATTCATGCGGACAATTTATAAAGAAAATTGAAAAATATCATTGGCAACAAATTTGTGTAAAACTTACTTTCAATATTATATCTTTCGAAGAAATGTTATGTGTTTTAATGCTTCCATTTTATTATTCAACCATTACTTACATTTGTAAAAAATATTGAGAGCAACAACTATAAATGATCTACAAATTAATTAAATTTAGGAAAATATACAAGTTTCATAACAAAAGAAGCTCGAACAATGTGTTATTTTAATGAAATGTTTAAAATGGCTTAGGTTTTATGAGTTAGGACCTTTGAAGCACTGTTTAAGTTAAGAGATTTGAACAAATGCTTAGCACATTCAACTTAATAATGTTTCCTGAATGTTTCAAAATATTTATTGAATTTTATTATTCACACGGGTAAAAAAAGAAAAAGTATGTAAAACATCTATCATATTTGTATATATTAAATTTGAAAAATGTGTTTTAGCTTAAAGTATATAGAATATCTTGCCATTTCTGATTGTATTTCACTGATAAATATTTGGACCTTAGTTTCACCAAAAATATAGTTCCTAGTAGCTGTAACGGCTATGCGTTAAAAAAAATTGTATATTTGGTTGAACCATTTTCTTTCAGGGATTCCAGGATTTTGCTTCAGAAATTTGAAAAATGGTTCAACCGAATACGGAAAAGAGGGTGAAACATTTCACTTCACCACCGCTCAGCCATTCGGCTACTATGAACTATTAAAACGGTGAAGCCAAGCAATTTTTTTAATAGTGTGCAATGTATCAACCATAGAGAAAAGTAAAGAGTACAACGATTCCAAAATTAGGCTTGTAAATAATACTTATTCCGTCCATTTTTATAGTTATTACACATTTAATTACATTGCATGTATACGCTCATCTTTTAATTAATTCATTGTGATTTATAAATTTCATCTTAAGCAGATAGTACAAGAGAAGTCAAAGCCGCTTCCTGCTTAGAATGTCCAAACAATGGCTTTGATGTATCCATTAGATGGTCCAGAGTGTTAGAGTATCACTTAGTGTAAAGGTATTCAGTTGATTAATTTAACATAAGTTACAACAGACTACTAGACTTACATTTTCAAATTATAAAACTATTTAGATTTTTTTTAGTATACCTGGAGCTTTAATTATATCAATGATAGGTAAGACGAAGCTGCAGGTATTTATTTCACAGGTGTAATAAATATTTCATTGAAATATCAAAAACTATTTATTTTGATGTTTTCTGTAATATTTTTTTCAATCAATTGTTAAAAAATTGAAATTGTTTACTTGAGATCAGAAGGTAACTGGCAATTGTTAGTGTCATTTTTTTTTATTTTAAACAAATTTAATCTGCTCTAATTGAAATATATCTCACATAATTTTTTTACTATAAAAATGTGTAAGTTCTATATAAAAGAAAATGTATTGAATTGTTGGACATATGCTGGGAGTATATGCTGGGATTAAGTAACAGTATCTATAGAAATCGATCAGTGTTCATTTGTCAGTGAACTCAAATTACAATGTAAAGTATAGCATTAATTTTGATATCACTGTTTCTTAAAGCGATTATCATTTTTGGTGATATAATTATAAGTATCATAACTAAAAATTCATTAATTTGTTTACTTTAGCAAAGTGCTCGGCAATGACAGTATTCTTGCTCTTGACAGTAAAGTGCTGGGCAGTATTCTCGCTCGCTAGAAACTAATAGCAATTTTATTAAATTCTAAAAATCTTAACAATACTGGTTTAGATTTTAAATATGAAGAGAAAACTTAATTTTGTATTAGATTTTAAATATAAGGAAAAAATTAATTATATCTTGCTTATACATTCATTGAAATTTTTTAAATAGTAATATCTGGCTTTTCATTTCCATTTTAAATCCAAATATGCAATTAAAAACTGAATAGATTTTTAACCTAATCTAAAACATATTTTCAAACTTTATGTTTGTTTTAGATATTACACGTTTCGTCTTCATCCAATAAGTACCAGATGTCAATACGTTTTTTTAAGTAAACGTCTAATCTATTTCAGATCCCACAATACCCAAACACTAGAACATTTATCAGTAATAAATACTCGTAACAAAATCCCTTCCAAAAATATGCTTTCAAATTTTATAGTTACTATAGATCGAACCTTTCATCACAGGGTCTGCAAAAGATACTTAACCAAGAAGTAAAACCGTTTGTCTCGGATACTTCAGACAAACACAGTGTTGCAACGTAACCCACTAAATTTTTATAGGAAAAAGGACACCCTCTGGAAAGTGTCGTTTTCGTCCCCAATCTCCCCATTTATTGTTGTCATTTCTTCATAAATCCTACACACGAAAAAGAAGGATAGCGTCCGAGATGACGTTGAAAGCATTTCGTGATGATCCGTTAATGCAGAAAGATGCGTCTCAATTTGTAGCTCAACCATCTTTGCTGGAGATACAACGTTATTGATTAGGGACTCGAACTGAGAGGTTCGAAGGAAATAGTTTCATGTTCTTTTCCGCCTGTTGTGTGCGTCAAATAACACTTTCAGCCCCAATGACAATTTGGCATCATCATTTAAGAATTTATTTCTGATCGTCTATAGCCATTTATGGTATCAAAAAACACAGCATTTGATTATCTAAACTTTTTTCAATTAGAAAATATTTTTTATTATTCCCAATAGATGTCAGCCCTATTATTTTTTTTTAAAAATTATGATTAGAAACATGATAATGTCAAATGGCATCACTGGGACTGAAAGGGTTAAAAAATCCTGATATTGTAAAATTCAGAAAAATATGTAGCTCATTTTTGAGATTTATCAGTTATCTTTTATTTTAGGGAAAACAATTTTGACCGAAATTTGGAGTGAATTTAAGATTAATAAACTACTTATAAGAAAGCAAGAAATATAAAACTATCCTTATATTTTCTAATACTAATAAATGAAAAATTGCAGGCTAATAAAACTATCTCCATCTATCGAAAGAATGAATGTACAAAATTCTGTACTTTTCATATGTATCACATGAACTAATTACTTAGTATGTGTTTCATTCTCGTTATCCTAATGTTTAAATCATGACTGTACAAATTTCGGTACTTTTCAAAAGTATCACAAAAAATAAATGATTGTTTTTTTTAATTCCCATTTCAATGTTTGAAATATTCTGGAGGCTTACTTTGTAGAAAATAATTTAAAATAATGTGAACACTTTGTTAATAAAGTTATTTTGTTAAAATTTGTCAGTTAAATAAAATTGCTCAATGTTATTTTTAACAAGAAATAATTGATTATAAGAAAATTTTGGTGCAAAGAACATTTGTTTTAAAGATTTTTGGAAGGTTATTTAAAACTTTACAGACTGTTCTCTCAACTGAACTTAATTGTAATTTCCCCACTTCACGTCCAGTGTCTTCTTATTAAATCGAAACTAATTCCATAACTCTGGCATCGCTTCTCGCTTCGCGGAATGGGACAGGTGGCGCCTCGTGCGGATTCCTTATTTTTGATTTATCGGACTTCACTTTGAAAGAAACGTGGGCTCCTGGGCCCTAAAACAATACATTTTGCTGGGTGCTTAGAAAAAAAATAGATTAGTAAGTTATATTTTTGCCTTAAAATCTTTTTCTGTTTGGAGAAAACAAAAAGACTAAAAACTGTCTTAAATAAAAACAAATATATCTTTAAACTTAATATTAGACATATTGTCTTAAATTTCTTATTGTCTCTTCATTATTTAGGGTATTAATAAATACGTTTAAAAATACCGTGATGTCAATTCAGACACGATTAACAAATTAAAAAAACCAAGAAAACGGCAAGTTTAAAGCGTTTTCAGATTCAGACGCAAAGTTATTTAAATTCAGACCTCAGAAGTCTCAGAAAGAAAACCCATTTTAAGACACGGTTAAAGTATGCCGTGCCATCCGTTTAAACCACTTTTTAGTCCATAATTTACACATTTAGGTTTGCAGTTTTGCGGCATAATTTTTTAAGTTTAGAGGGAGATTTAATGGATTTTTTTCTTTTGATTAGTATCAAGCAGAAATTACCAAGCTCAAAATGTGTCCCCCAGAGTGGCTATGTTAAAGATCTAAATGTTCAAAGAAAAACCAACACACCCATTATTCATTAGGTTAGCATTGCTTGAAAAGAAAGTAAATGAAATTATAGAGGGGCTAATTTTTTGACGATAGTGATTTTCTTCTTTATTAAAAAAATATATATAAATTTCAGAGAAAAAGGCAAGACGTTCACTGGAGAAAGTCAACCATTTCTCAAAAGTTTTCAAAATAGAAAAAAATTAGCTCTTTATTCCCTTTAAAAAAAACTTCCCTAGTAAAAAAACCATTCAGAGTACTACTTTCATAAGTATGCATACCTTGATTTATTGTAACAAATTTTTTTAAGCAACTAATATACTAAAGTAACTGAAAGTTTTTCGTCGTTCCATAGGGGAAGGTGGGTTCCCTCGGACCTATTTTGACTTTTCAATTTTTAATTTCTTTATTACTTGCAAAAAGTGAATAAAAATATTTTTACTAAATACTTTATGTTGTTGTATACAACATATATTTATTTTAACATGTTATTTAAATGATTTCAACTATTAAAAAAATAAATACAGAAAATTGTAATTAGGACCAAGGTACACCACCGGCGGTGTACCTTGGTCCAACTGGTAGTGTACCTTGGACCAATTATTAACAGGTAGAGAGACTCGATTTACAGTCCGAAAACCAATATTTATTAGCCACATAAAATTCAAAAATACATTTTACAACCTATTCTTATTTCTAGCCAAGATTGTAGTAATTGGTTATGTTAGGTCAATTGGCTTAGTAAGAGGGTTTATTGCCTTAGTTTTGTTTAGTGCCCTTTTGGCTTTTTCAGCTGCAATGCGATCTTTTTTAGGTGTATCCGTTAAAATGCAGCATACAATTTAAACTGTCATTTGGTCATTTCATGTCATAGAAAAACATTTGGCTATCTTTCCGTCATAAATTTGAAAAAGCAACTCAAATATTTTCTCCCATGTTTATACAACTAGGCCTAAACGTAAAAAGGATGTTCTGCTTAGATATTTATTATAAAAAACATCTTTTTAGATGCACATGCAATAATTATTTTCTATATTATGTCAATATGGTTAAAATTTTATAGGCCTACCATAGATCTAAATAATTAACTACAGAAAAATTATTTGTCACACCATATAAATTTGTTTTACAAATTTCCATTCTACATAATTTTACACATCAGGGTCGCATTTTAATAGCTTAAAATACTTAATTTCTCAAAGGAAAAAATTAACTTGAAATTTAAAAAGGGTTTTCAACAATCTGAAGTACATAAGACCTATAGTAGTGTACCTTGGACCAGTCCAAGGTACACTACCTGTATTAGGTTCGAGGTACACCACTTGGATATTAAAAACAAAATAGTTAATCACCAGGTTAAGGTTAGACTTAACTTAATTTCAAGCACACAGTTTTATAACTAAAACTTTGCTTTATATTGCATAACCATCGTTTCTGAATAAACACTACATTTTTGAGCATAAAAACACACTAAAGAATCTGACAAAAATTTACTTTTGAACTGTGAATTTAGTTTTTCGAAACCTCTATAATAAATTGACCTTTTAAACAAACAGATAGAACTTCACTGAGACTCCTGGTAGCAAATACTTTAACTGCATATGGTGTTGTTTCAATATCTAAGCAAATCGAGCTAGAATCATCATAGGTTCGAGGTACACATATGTCCAAGGTACACCACTTACCCCTAATCGAAAGTAAAAACTTTTGGGCACCTTTTTGTCATTCTGTTTTTGCAACAACTTTTACAAAAACTATACGCTATGATGTATTCGGCGTAGAATATATGATGTATCTAGGGACATCACATATTTTTCTGACACGCTTGCATCGGGATCGGATCCCTTGAAGATATTAGGTCATTCTCCAGGGACACGAAATAGATACAAACTAAAAAATGTGCAGCCTAAAGTAAATTTCAAACTTTAGTTGATATTTCAGTAAAGATTGAAGTCTATGAAGCACAAGTGAAGTTTAAAAGTATCATAGTAGCTAAAAATGAAAATAGAAAACGGTTACAAAATATTTAGATTTATTTTTTTTGCATCTGTTTCACAGTTTCTGAAAGCAAATACCATTTCAATGAATAAGTAAAGATATATGACATATCCTAACTAAAACCCCGCAAAAACTTGTATGTTTAACCCAAATTAAACTTAATAACTTAATTATATTTTCACATAGTACTTTAACATCCCATCCCCAGTACTTCACTTAGTACTTTAACATCCCAACCACCCTGTCGGCGACAAACAGTCGCCTCAAGCAATCGTTCCCACACAACTTTCCTGAATCACCCGCCTACACGTTGACCTTTTAAAACCTTTCTTATAACAAATTCTTAATTTCTGATTGGTCAGTCTAAGAGCACTGTACACTTTTCGCCATTTTTGTGGACAATCCGTCATCATCCATTGTCGACTTCAGACGATAACTTAATCCTCTCTCGATGCTGAACTAATTCAATAAAAGACTAAATTTTATCTTAAGTTTCTCTGTCGACTTATTTTACATATGTATAAAAAAAGAGTATTAGAGTATTGGAAGACCCTTGGAGCAAACTACATAATACATATGATTTGCACGATAAGCACGTGATTAACCAACCAAGCCAATTATTTCTTATCCGGTTGGCAAAGCTCTGATTTTGTTAATGGTGTTTAAAGCTAGCAAATTCCTTTGCCTTTGGCATAGAAAATAATATACATATGTGTAAGGAATAATAAGAATACTTTCTCCGAACTTTGGCAGAAATACAAGGTTAGGAGACATTTTATGTCAGCATCCCTCGTTGAAATAATTTAATTTATTAAGAGAGAGAGGAGTTTTTTCAAAGATTCGCAACAATTTTTATATCTCATGTGAATTTTAAATGAAGCGAAATCCTTCATACATGGTTTAAAATTAAATAAATAATTCTTAAAAATATTTGTCAGAATTATTAATAACAAATATAGCCTTATTGTCTTAATATCTTTACTTTATTAGATTAATTGCTTGTAACCAATGCCATAACTTAGGCTATTTTTGTACGGAGTAGATATTTTCATTTGGGATTATTTTAATACTTGCTTACGAGGCCCAATTTACTATACCGTGCAGAAGGGTATATTTGGACAAAAAAATATCTAAACGTTTTTTTTTAAGTCATAAAATTTGAAGGTGCATTTTTGCAATTAGACTTTTAGTAATATAATGAGTAAATTTAAAAACTTGGGTTTTAATTATGAGAGATCAAATTTGATAAAAATAGTTCGGATACTAAAATCGCGTTTTTTATTTTTTAACATCCATACACTTAAGTATATTTCCAGTAGCCATAATTTTATATAGAATAAAATACAATTGAATTCAGCAAAATTTAGAAGTAAATTTAATATTCGAATACATAAGCTTTACATAAATATTTGTATTATGTAAACACATTTGAGTTATGAAATCCTTCTTGTGGTAAAAAAAATCAACTGAATACTATCTAAAACAATACATATAACGTACTTTGCAAAATGAAATAACGTCTACATCATCTGAAAAGCAATTCCCTTGTCATTGCAAGCACATATTGAAAAGTCATCTTATATATTTCCCTCGCTATTTCTACCGCAGCGTGACAAAAGTAAAAAGTACTTTTGGAATATTGAATCATTATGCATCTTATCAGTAATATTTCTATAAATAATTGTAGTTGTTAAGTATTATACATAAAATCTTGGTAAGAAATAATTGTTATGACATCTACATACAGAAATATTCGAAACCCAATGTAGTAGGTGACCAGACAAAGACAAAAAAATAAATCAAGATATCTTAATGACTTTTAATTGCAAAACTGTTAGGACCTAAAGATTGATTGGTCTTCAATCGATCAAAAGAACACAATGACTACGATTAGCATATTCGTCACTTTATATTATGGAAACGGAAATCTTTAAACGGTTTTCTTCATGATGCGTCACTTTTACAAGTATTATGTATACTTTAACTTTGTTTCTAATTTATATCGAACTATGTTAATCCGAGATTTATGTCAAAAGCGTAAATACGATGAATTAATTTGTAATTTAAAAAAATCGTGTATTTTTAACAAAATAATTTCTTTAAAATATTTTAAAAGAAAGTTTTTATAAATATCTTTTTATCTATGAAGCTTGATACGAAAACATTATTCCGTTTGATCAGAATTCAAACAAAACAAATTATCTAGGAGCACCAAACACTCTGTTGTTCTTTTCTTTCGTTAGTGCACGAAGACGAAGGGTCGAAATGCAAAACTCTCATTCTTTAAAGTATAACTAAGATAAATGGTCTGGTATTTCAGTAGAAAATTGTTTAATTAAATTTACCGTTATTACAAGTCGTCAATGAATTGATCTGACCCTATATTATTGTTATACATGGAAAATGTTAGTTTTGCTAAAAAAACTTTTTTTTTCGCACATTATTTTTTTCGACCAGTGGCATGGTAAAAAGGCTGGATCAAATTTCAGTTCAATTCAATAATGAGAATGCGGAAGTCAATTCAAACTCAATTAAGAAAAATCGTTCTCCTTAGACATTTGTTTTTCGAATTCTTTTTATTCGAAATACTTGGCAATAGAAAAATTACTGAAACTCAAATAGTTTGAGACTATTCACTCGTTTCTTCTCTGAATACTATGTGGAATTCACTCTTTATATATTTGTATTCGTAAGATCCATATTTTTAATGGAAAAAAGCTTTCAAATGATTTTTGCGCATGATGAATAAAAGTCAATAAAAAAAGACCATATTTTTCCTAAGAAAAGAGTTAATATTTATGTTATAAATAAAATAGTTAAAATATTTTACATTACATTTTTATAAAGCAAATGGTAAGGTATGCTTTTACAAAACAGAATACCTAATCGCATTCCATATGAAATAAAAAGTTAAAACGTTTAAAAGACTTCTAATGCGTATTCAAAAAAGTAGTTTGAAATTTTAGAAAATTAAAGCACGGCTTAAAATATTTAGCCTATTCATCATTATTTTTTTGTATTATGTACTACAACAGTGTTTGAGTAAATACATGTAAAGTATAAAATTACCACCCCTTTTTAAAACTAAATAGTCAGTTATTTCTGAAAACAAACAACTTTTGTTTTTGTTTCAAGAAACATTTGAAAAATTTGTAAAAGACATAGTAAAATAATAAAGAATCGTTGTTTTCTCTTCGGAAAACAATTTTTAAAGAATTGGAATTTAGGAAAAAAATCGACTTGCAAAAAACTTTTAGAGATGCTTTTTTAAATGTTTACAATACTATATTTTCTTTTTTTACTTATTTTCTCTGTGTTGTGCGGGAATCCATTACAAATATTTTTTATAAGTTAAGTTTAAAAAATTTCTTTTCGTATTTTGACAGCTGCTATCTGCTAAATTGCATCTTTCCTTTGGAATGCGATATACAATGCAAATGAAGGTTAAAAAATATTTATAAATTTTATTTCAAAGAAAAATAACATGATCTTCGAATTTTACAGACAGTTTTATAATGTTATTTGTGTGTGTGTGTGTGTGAAGGAAAATATAATTGTAAAAAAATATTTAAAGTTATTATCAAAACAATGTTTTATAAACCATATATAATTCTTTTTGCCAATATTTTAGCGCTGTTCAAATCTGTCGATTTGTGGAAGTTTTTATTTCACACAATGTAAAAGATGTTATGCAATGTTACTCCATGAAGTTGGTGGCAACCTCTAGCTTTGCGGAGTAGCTTTATGCCAAATTAATGGAGTAACTTTATACCACATTTATGGAGTATTTTTACACCAAATTAATGGAGTAACTTTGTACCAAATTTATGGAGTAACGTTATACCAAATTAATCGAGTAACATTATACCAAATTTATGGAGTAACTTTATACCACATTCATGGAGTAACTTTATATCAAATTTATGGACTTACGTTACACAAAAAAAGAGGTTTAATCCTATTTTGTATTGAAAAGTTACTCTTAGAAACTGGATTAACGTTACAACACATTTTTACAGTGTGCATAAATATGATTGGTGAATATCTACCATGTTATAACAAGCCTCTGTGTTATGTTATAACATTAGACATGTAGAGTTATTCCTGATACATAAATATATATGAATACAGTTTGCAACAGAAATAAAATTCCCAAAGATGCATAACGCAATTTAGTTAGGTTAGGTTTGAATTATCGTCGCAATAGAGCTACACGAGGGCTATTGGTACGGGCGCAGTCAGGTGACGAGCCAACGCCTGAATAGGCACCCAACGCAACCGTTAAGGGCGTCATTGTACGCAGCGTTAGGACTTTGAAGGATATTTAACGTGCACTCCCTTACACTGGGTATTATTCATTGGACATTTTTGGCTGCACAGGCTGTTTATGCTAGGTCGGCAGCTATTTTGGCGATGCCCGGACCCGAACCTGGGACCTTCCGCATGTTAAGTGATTGCTTAACCGACTGGGCTCCCCAGCCCTAAATCATTTTAGATTTTTTTTAAACACCCGAACCACTAATTTATTAACTATATTATTTCTTCAATTATTAAATGTTATTGAAATAACATTTCTAATTTTCTAAAAAAAAATGTATACACACTCCTCCTTTTATCAATAAACATTTTCTCTAAGTAAACACATAATTTTTTCTCTAACATAAGTAATTCCTTACACTCAACATGTAAACAAACTGATTTAATATTTATTCAGCTAATCAAACCCCCCACAGGCCATCAACAAGAACTTTTCAATACTCAATTTAATCCCCTTGTGACAAATTCATTTTTTTTTGCCTCACTCCCCAACAAAGCCTCGTAATTAAAATCTTCCGAACCCAACCTTCCCAAACAAAACCGACAGAAATGGAATTCATTCCGAATCACCAACTCATCTTCTTAATTAATCGGAAACCCGTAAGCAAGTATCCCTCGCCCTTAATCACCTTTCGAACAATGAAGACTCCCGGTAAACTACAAGAAGCCCTCTTGACGTGTTGGGGGGTGAAGCATGAGTTGCTTTAGAGACGGATATGTTTGCATAAAGAGAATAGAAGCTATACTCGGTTATTTTTTAGGTAACAGATGGGGTATGTAAACGTTATTTCTATCTGTCGAATAAATTTAGTGTTTATGTGGTTTAAGGGGACGCATTACCAAAAAATTTAAATCCGGTATTTTTATCGCTAGCGTTCAAATTAAACTATTTTTATAAAGAACTAACATTCAATAAGCATATACAAACAAAATAATTAATATTGAAACGTTAGTTTTTTCAAAATATTAAAAATAATAACGATTTTTCAAAATACTACTCCTCCTACAATTTAAGGAATTGTGTTTTTTTCAAAATGTTCCCACAACTTCTGTTATTAAAAGTTGGTATGGATATTGAGCTACCAGTTAAACAAAAATAGTTATGCAGATTTATGTATAAAAATAGCCAAAATATAAGATTTTTTTCTAAATTTTCAACTTCATCACTATTTAAAAAAATTCTAATCACACTAGACCTTATCCCATACCAACTTTTGTTTATGGTATACGCCTTAATGCAGGAAAAAAATTTGGAGCTCTACATTTATTAACCTAAAAGCCTTAGGCTTTTAACCATTCATAAGCTAAAAAAATTAATATTTACAAAATCAACAGAAAATTTCAAATTTTTTTTGCAAAACCCACCTTATTAATTTCAATAAACCTCTATCATTATAAATGATACCTTCATTTTTTGCAATTGTATATTTATATCACATAGTTCTAGCATGTTTAATCATTTTCTGGGCAGCTCTAAATTTAAGGTAATGCGTCCCCTTAAAATAATTACGTTATGCATCTTCGGGAATTTTATTTCTTTATACCAAAACCGACCTTAAGTTTGCAGTATACAAATGTTCTACGAGAAAAAGGGTAAATAGTTCTCATTTTTGAGTGCGAGAATCTAATACAAAATGGTATTTCACATTCAATAAACAAATTTATTTGTTATTTCAAGACAAATTTATTATTTTTATTAGTTTAGCTTCAGTTAGAGTGTTATTTTAATTATTTTTAAATTCGATTTTGACGTAACAGGGCGCACGAATATCAGGGTCAAATTATCAACCAATCGGAGCAGGCGAAGATTCGGCCCAGCCGCGTTGTTTAGCAAAATTCCTCCGCGTAGTACATTTCTCTGCCGCAAACTTAAGGTCGGTTTTGTTTTGGTATAGTAGGGTAGACTAACCAGTGAATGAACGCTTAAGGCGCTGCGTTGGCCGGTGAATGAACACCAGGATATAATGACCAGGACAACGGCCTGGTCAACGGATATAATGACCAGGCCATATGTCAGATAGCTTCCTACTAGATGGGAGGAAGTCAGTGTTGCCAATCCATCTAGTTGAATGATTTTCATTCCTTACTTTTTAATTATATTTACCAAATGTTCATTCACTGGGGCCTGTTCACTCACTGGTCAGTTTACCCTATTTTTAGTTTTAGTTCGAGATATCGTCGCACTAGAGCTACACGAGGGCTATTGGCGACGGGAGTCGTATTTTAAGACCACAGTCAAGTGACGAGCGGACGCCTCAGTAGGCACCCAACGCTACCGTTAATTTCGAAATCTTACACAGCATTGGGACTTTAGAGCATATTTTAACATGGCACTTCCTCTACATGGGGTATTATTCGTCGGACAGTTTTGGCTGCACGGGCCGTTTACAAGTTGGCAGTCATTTTGGCGATGCCCGGACCCGAACCTGGGACCTTTCGCATGCTAGGCAAGTGCCTAACCGACTGGGCTCTCCATCCCCTTACTTCTTTTGTAAATTTTGCTCATACATCATAGTAGAAAAATTTACGTCTAGTGTTATAACTTAGGCACACTTTTTCATTAAAATGCATTTTTTTAAAGTTATTTTAGAGACGGATATGTTTGTATAACGAAAATAGGAGAAATGCTTGGTTATTTTTTTAGGTAACAGATGAGATATGTAAACGTTATTTCTAAGTCTCTAAGACAACATAAATAACTTATTTATGTGTTTAAAAAAATAAATTGTGATAGAATTGAATATAGAAAAATATGAAGAGTATCAGCGTTTAGTTAAAAATATTGATTGTGCTACATATAATCTGATCCTTAATGGATCACAAAACATTTGGATGAAATATTCAATTTCAGAATTAAATTGAGCATTTAACAGATGGCTGAACAAACTTTTGAAATATTAAATAGATTTGACACCCTTGAATAAGCTAAGGAAATTTTGCAAATCATGATTCGTAATTCCTTTCTGTTTCTTCCATTTATCTCTAATAGTAATAACTAGTTATTTAAGCAACTTAACTACAATCAAATTTGTGTTTTTGTAATAATTTATTATAAATCAGCAAAATAAATATGAAGAAAAAGGTTTGTTTGAAATATTTGTGAAAGAGTTGTTCTTTTTTGGGGGGGAGGGAGTTAAGATATTTTTTATTTGGGGGAGGGGGGGGGGTGAAGAATGTTCTCAATTTGGGTTTTCGAAAAGCCACAAAAAATCGACAAAGACAGTAGGTTGTTAAAGGGAAAAAGAAGTAGGGAGGGTCTAAGATATGCCGGACCCTGAACAAACCACTGTTTGTTTAGTTAAAAAAATAACACCTAATATTTTTGCTGGAGAAATTTGTATACCCAAAACATCATTCTGGTCAAATACAATAGAGTCAAAAATGTAGATTTATTGTGTTTTTCACATTTTCCATTCACATTTAGAGTCAAATTCACATTTAGAGTTTTCAATTCACATTTTA
Organism: Hylyphantes graminicola; assembly: GCA_023701765.1. Lineage (NCBI taxonomy): Eukaryota > Metazoa > Arthropoda > Arachnida > Araneae > Linyphiidae > Hylyphantes > Hylyphantes graminicola. The sequence goes on from CM043122.1 coordinate 23,984,007, forward strand.
GAGTCGCATTTTTTTTCTAACACCATCTGGACGTGTAATACCAAATTGCAAAACTGCCAAAATACTCTGGAATCATATTTTTTTTAGGGAAATTACTTGCTATATGTTTGTTCCTATATTTTATGGAAGGTTTCTAACATACAGTACTTTAAGAATACTACTGGTAAAAATTAGGCAGATTAGCTGCCAAATTTTTCAGGATTTTTCCTGATTTTTTTATGTAAATTTTTTTTATCTTCAATTTGAATACTTAGTTTAAAAAATGTCGTAAAATTATTTTTAATTCTTTATTATTTTAATTATTTTATTATTATTTTTTATTATATTTTAATTATTTATTATCTTTAATTATTTTGAAATTTATTACATAATAAAGGTAAGGTAATTTAACTAGTATTCTATGCGTCAATGCTTAAAATCCTTGAACCGCAAAGCATTGGGTGTTAAAAACTAAATAATACAATATTGTCTTCAGTCGGTGCAGAAAAAAAACGTTTGTGAGTCAAAAATACAAAAATGATTTATCTTTCATTCAGCTGTATTTGATTTTATCACAATTTATTCACCAGTATTTTCAGAAGCACCGGATGCTTTAAGATTCATTGTATTTCTTCTTTTTCATTTCTTATTTTATCACTTTTATAATACCTATTCAATTTATTTTTTAATATGATACTTTTATTATGAAAAAACCTATTCAACTAATTCATTAAGTGTCAGATGAGAAAATTACCCAAAGTTTTATTTTGGGGAAAATATAAAAGAGCAATTGCAAAATCACGCTTGAGATAATGTTGCAGATAGCAGTTTTCTATAATGAATTCATTATAATAAAATTTAATTTGGACTTAAACCTTTCTCTCTTTCTTGTTCTTAATGAAGACACGTATGTTATAAAAAATGTGTATGTAATTCCTATGACTATTCATTTGAATAACGATCTTGGGAAATGTATCTACAAGGATCTTCAATTTGAGTAATAAGTTGACCAATAATTAATTTATATCTATAAATAACGAAATAGGAACCGTGTTTATAAATTTAAGCGAGGAAAATGTGAACATTAAAAGTAAGCATATAATAATAAAAAAAATTAAACAAAAAATAAAGTTGAAAAAATTATCACCTGAAAAGTGCGACTCTAAGAATTAGTTGTAATTGCTTAATTGAAAAGCAGATGACACAGAAGGTTTTGCTTTGTCTTCAGAAACTTAAACTTACAAAACTTCCTTTATTCTTTGTGAAGTAGAGAAACTTTCGAGTTTACTATCAAGTAACTACAGTAGAACTATATGATGTTGTTGTAAAAGTGTTATTTGATTAGTAAAAGGGACTTTTAGAGTGCAGAAGCAATTTTTTTTCTCACTTCAGTCCTGATGTGCGGCAACGTTAATTATACCACCATAGAATTCGCATTTATTCATTATATTATTACTTAGTTTGAAGGTTTTACATACATAGTGGACCAAATACACGTTTGCTCATTTAGGAGATGTTGTGTTTGAAAGATATGATGGTGGAGAGGTTAATGATAAAATATGTTTTAGGTTATGTCCACACTACAACAATAAAAACTGACAAGAAATGCGCGCGCATGGAAATGCATATATAATTTGTACCATTCGAGGTAGGTGCGGGCATTCCTGTACAAATTGTATATGCATTTCCATGCGCGCGCATTTCTTGTCAGTTTTTATTGTCGTAGTGTGGACATAGCATTAGAAGAGCTTCCTAATAACACTAATAGCACACTAGATGTTTAATATGTAAAAAAACCCCGGTTAACATACATATGATAATGTATGAAACTATATTGGAAAGTGGGCTTAGACCACAAATCATTGTTAAAATAAGGCATCCTACATTTTTTCCCAAAAGAAATTTCTAGGGATAATGCAATTAACAGGTATTAACAAAAATAAAGGAAAATAATTCAGATGTAGTTTGAAGAATGGAGGCATTATTAGACAGCATTGTTAATTTAATAAGTCAAAGTGTAAGAAATATAATTTTATTATCAATAGATGTCACTGGATATGAAAGAATACCGTAAGAAAAACGATTAGTCTGACAAAATAAATTAAATGCTATAAAAGTAGTAGATTTCCCAATGTGAATATTTATTTTATGATAATTATTTTAAATTCGGTTTGCATGGCACAAAAATATTTTTATATATTTTTACATTCATCAGAGTTATTCTAGTTATGATTAAAATATTCATGAAATATCAATTTACTAATTATTTGTTTTATAAGAAGATCTTTTTTTAATTCACAATAATTTGAAAGACTGTATGAACTTTTTTACCCATCTCAAATGCTGATAAATTATAATTAAATTTTTTAAAGGCAAACCTTTTGCAACTAGATGAATTGATAATTATGATTTTTTTAAATTATCAATATTTTGATGCATATTTTTCATATTTTAAACAATGGGACATAATTATTTTAGTTTTTTTTATTGATAAGTAATTTCTTAAAGCTAACAAGAATAAGAAATGCTAACTTAAATAAAAGTATTGATTCAATAAATATTGCTAAGAATATCTTTTATTTCTGCAATCCATTACCTTTTATAAAGAAATAAATTATTTTTGTGATGCATAGATATAAGAAATCCTCAGACACGTTAGTAAATATATTTAGCTAATGAAGTATACTTTGATAACTGCGCATTTTCTTTTTTTTTTGGATTTTCAGTGTCAAATTGTTTGATTTTCGAGCAAGTTCCTGCTTCCTAATTATTATAACGCAAACTCTTGAAAACTCTTTAATGTTTGTTGACCTGAGGGAAAATGAATAAAATAATGAGGCAGATAAAACTTTTGTACATATTATCAAGGGTCTGCAAAATAAATTTTTTTTAAAAAATTAATTTCCTTATAAAATTATCGTGTTAAGCGCCATTATTTATTCATTTCAATGCTTTATTATATATTGTGTGCGTGAGTTACAATGCTATACAATTATAAACGGTTTTTTTAGAAGAAATATTGTGCCCTAATGAATTTATTGTAAAATTCAATTCATTTTTTTGTCGAAAACCGCTGAAGGTCCCAATAATTTAATAATATTTATTCTAAAAACTAACAGTATTTCTTAAGAAAGGTAAATTACATACTCATGAAATAACAGCACCTTTCACTAACAAGACTATTTGAATTCAACTGTGGCTATTAAATAGTTTTTATTTACGATTACCAACTCTGTAAACCTTTGATGAAACGTAGTCCGTAAAATAGGGGACAGCAAGTGCTGCCTCCAGTATTGCGGAGTAATATTACGGCATAAAGTGTGAAAGACAAAGCTCTTCTCAAAGCTATTTCAAAGCTTACAACAAAGCTGAGAAATGTTACTCCACAAACACGCAAAATCAGAGTAAGGTTACACCACAAAAACGGAGTAAAAAGCAAGTGGCTCCAAAGCTGACCACCAAATTTATGGTAGAATTTAATTTGCTTAAAATTTTTTTGTGAAACATTTCTCATATATTTGGGGTTAAGTAAGATTTCTAAAAAATCAGTAGAATGTTACACAGTTTTTTACAGTGAACTAGCACTGTTACTTTATAAAATATTGTAATTTCTAATAAACTAGTCATCTAAGTAAATTTGACTTAAATAAATAAGAGATGTGAAGTTAAGTAATTTTTTTAAGGGGGTATAGGAAACAAAATCTTCAAAAAAATCAAAAAATTATTATTATCATAAAAAATAACACACATATTTAAGAATTGTATAAAACAAAAATTTTATTTATATCTGCAGTAGAACGTGAGATGTGTAGTTTTTTGTGTCATGACATCTGTGTTGGCCAACCACGTTTATAATCTTTGCTTCCTCGTAATAATAGATAGGAATAACGTTATCGAATCCTTAGTTGTTCGGTTGGTTTGGAGCGCTTCAGTAAGGAAAGTGATAAACTTCAAAGCTGTTTTTCTCCTTGATCGTGTTTTCGATGATTTTTTGACTTTAAATTGATATAACTTAAAATCTACTGCCCATAGAGTGTCAAAATTTTTTACTCATATTTTTCAAACATATATCTTTAATTTGTCTTTAGGGATTAGTTGTAAATAGATTATTTTTTTATTTATTAATTTTTATAAAAAAAGTGAACCGGTGAAATTATTAAAAAAAACTTCAATAATTTTTTTAAAAAAAACTATGGCAAATATGAAAAATCGGTAAAGACAGTTTGTTAAATACATTTTTCTGTTTATAAAAATTCTAAATATTTGCTTGCCAATAAATAAGTTTTTGACTTATAACAAAAATAAGAGACATCACTTTTTGACAGATTTTATTTTTTTAAAAAATAAATAATGATAATTTAAAACCTTTGACTATCTAAAAGTGTAAGTATATTTAGTATACATTTATGGAAAAAAAATTGTATTGATTTCTGCAATATTAAAGAAAAAAGTTGAAAGTGTCCCATACCCCCTTAACAAACTCTTGTTCAACAAAAATAATGGTACAAAAAAGTATATTTCACAAGAACATTTTTATTTGCAAGAACATTTTTAATTTTGAATTCTATAACGACAACCCCCCCAAGGATTACAGAAAGACAACAAGTATGAAATTAGTTTCATATTTTTCAAGCTGACATCAAATGCTACAAACGCTATGTGACGACTTTTCTATTTTCTTATTTCAATGTTAAACCAGTGTTTCAATTTTATACATAAATTACTTTAGTACAGATTTTCTGTAAAGTATGCGATGTTCGTCCACTGTAATATACGCTTCTATAAGCTTATTTTTCCAACAGTAAAGAAGCTATGCATTAAATATTAAATGAAAGTTATAGTATAATTACCAAAGCTTATTTATTTTAATAACATTTGAAACTCCCTTTATTTTATGTTCATATCGTCAAAATAACATTATCATTCTTTTTACGTTATTTTTTCTATGAAAATAAACAATGTTTAAAACACTAATGCAATTTACTACTTGAAGCAGAATTTTTTTTATAAAAACATAATTTATTCTGTAATGTATTTAGAATTATACTAAGCATTTTCAGGAAAATGTCTGTATATGTTACTTCAAGATTATTCTAAATACTCAAAATGTTTTTTATGTCTCAGCTCCAACACAGCATGCACCGATCTTAATGAATATTTTGAAATGCGTTTCCATTTTTTCATTACTCACAATAGAAATATCATCGTCCTAATATATAATATAAATAATTAATATATAAATAAAAAAATAATATAAGAATTAAAAATAATTTTATACATTCATTCAAAGTCAAAAGTGTGCCTTCTAGTTTTTGTGCACTGCTGTCCCAAAGCAAAACATTGCTTGAATATTGTTGGATGAGGGACCTCTGTTTCATAGAAAATAAAAATTTCGTGCAATTCACAGCAATTATTAACAGCAATCGTGGATTAATATAATTTTTTTTATAGAAAAGCGCAAACCAATGTTTATATTATAACAATGGTTAAGTATGATGCAGTATCATGCAATAATTTCAGTTTAAATAACATTTTGACTTAATTTCTCGAGAAAATATCCGATTTTTTTTTGTTTTCAAAAGAAAATTTTCTCTGATATTTTAGAAGAAACGTAGCATTGTGATATTAACATTACTGGGATAGCAAAAATGGAGGAAAAACTTATAAAAAAATGAAATCTTATAAATATTAACATGCTGGTGTTGTCCATCTGTCATTTCCGACCACATCAAAAATCAATTCTATTAATCGGATATTAAAAATTCTTTTTTTTTTGTTAGGAAGGTATGACCTCAGAAACCCAACTTTCATACTTTTTGTGCGCCTGTCTGTACGTCCGGACGATAGGTGAGTTTCCCATTAAATAAGCATTGAAATTATTTTTTAGTCATTCTCATGCTATTGCTGCCATATCAACAATAGCATGTGTGATAAACTTTATTTAGTTAAAAATAAGATTATTTGAAGCTAAATTTATATTGGTCATAAATCAGTTTGGAATGGCGTCCTAAATGTGATAATTTGATTGCTCATTATTTGTTTTCTAAGAAAGCGGCAAGACATTATGTATTTTGCATGACAATGAGGTTAGTTTCAATTTACCCTTCTTATTTTTTAGTGAGTTTCGTGTTCTTTTCATTAATAAATATTTAATTATTTTTCGAACTGCAAATAAATTAAGCAGACGACAAATAATATTAATTTAATTTTCGAAAGATAATTAATTAAAATAGTTGATTCTGGCTTTTAAAGGCTTAAATTACAACTGTATCCTGTGGCTGGCGATTTTTTTCTAATGTGCATAAATATTGTGTAGAAGCGGTTAACATAGCATTTACTTTACAATCCTCTTTTTTTTCTTATAAGAATTTCAGTAGGTATTAAGTAACAGGAAAGTAGGCTATTTAATTTGTTTTGGAACGGCTTGTTTTAACTCTTTCAAATTGAAAAAAAAAAGCGTTCTAAAAATATTTTGGAAATCTCCTTTCACGCCCTTTGATACCATTCTCTTTCGCACGGGAAGCACGATAAAGCCTCGTGAAACGAACGAGACGCTGCTTGATTCACAATGGGATTTACGGTTGGATGAAGCAAAGATTTTGTCGAGATCTTTCTGAAATTACTTTGTAAAAACACTATTGTGATGATTTTTTCTTTATGTTCTAGAGTTTTATTGAGTATTGATTTTAGAGTTTAACAGGTTAGTTTAGGTTTGAATTATCGTCGCACTAGAGCTACATGAGGACAATTGGCGACAGACGTCGTATTTTCGAACCTAAGTCAAGTGACGATCGACACCTGAAGAGGCACCCAACGCAACCGCTAAGAGCGACATCGTGCACAGCGTTAGGACTTTGAAGGATATTTAACGCGCACTCCCTTACACGGGGTATTATTCGTCGGACATTTTTGACTGCACGGGCCATTATAGAGGTCGGCAGTTATTTTGTAGAGTAAAACAGTATAAACTGTAAATATAGCAATGGAGAATTTTGCATAACGCATACATAAAATGGCATACTGATTACACCGTATTTGGCAAAAAATATTTATTTCGATGAAGTGTTATGGCTTATGTAGCCATGAATAGCAATACTACAGCTTTAATTTGAGCCTTTATTTCTTATAAAGTATTAGCTACTAAAATTATTATACTTTCCTATTAAAATAACTTATGTCCAGTTTTTTCTAATAAAAATCTGTTTAAAATCCCACTTGTTAATTACCTAAAATAATACGGTATAAATGGAGAATATTTTAATAAAAAACTTTTATTATATTGATTTTTCAAAACTTTTATTATATTGATTTTTCAAAACTTTCGAATATCGTACTTCTTTTAGAATAACATTGGCAATATAATAATTGTTCACTTACCAATACACCAATATAATTTCTCAAGGATTCACGGCAAATTTTGGTTGAACTCCTGTCATTACTAGCTGAATAAACTACGTTTTACAATAAAGCGCCATCCCTTATAATACCAATGTAACTTTATAACAACAAAAAAAACCTTAAAATTCTGAATATTAAAAGTTTTATCCGTTGTCAAACTCATTAGTTTGGATGAGCAGCTATCGCAAAGTATCAATGGGGCATGAAATTAAAATATATTATAAAGTTTTCATTTTATTTTTGTAGAAAATGATCCATATCAGTTTCACCTGTTTCAATTTTTCATTTTTTTTAATTCGATATAATAATAAAATATAAAATTTCGTAATAACTTGTACGAAATTCTTTTGAATATGTACTTTATAGGTTAGAGAGCTAAATTGTGATTTTTTTACTTTATATCAAGTAAAATAAGTAAACGTTTACTTTTTCAAATGATAAATTTAGAAAATAATTTAGGGATCGAATATGTGTAGGTGTGTTGTATAAATGATTTTAAATTTCTAAACAAAATAAAAATAAGTTTAAAAATTTATGTTTGCGGTTTTTCAGTATAGTTAGAAATTTATTGAGGGCTAAAATATTCTGAAAAAAAAAACCTTCATTTCTGAATGCTATATCAGAGATCTTCAATGGTTTTAAAAAATAAGTTAAAAGAATTCCTTATCGTATGAATATATATATTAAAAAGAAAACTATAGCAAAGATTTTCTGAAACATTTCTCTTTATACGTTTTTATAAAAGCTAAATGCACCTTATGAAATATATTTATAGTTTTATATCATTTAAATACCTTTCTAAATGCTTTTTTGATGCGAAAATGTATCCTAACGCATGTCATAAAAAAAGGCTTATTGGTGAGATAATTAGAGGCCAACCAACACGATACTGCCATCTCAAATAATTTATAGAGAACTTTTTTCATATAATAACTATACGAGTGCGCAAGAGAAAGGAATGCCCAAAGGCAATAAGTTTTGATGTAACGCAAGATATTTTTTAGTAAATCATTGGATATATTAAGGCAGACAGCATAAAACAAAAGATAGCCTCAGGAAAAAATACAATCCAGTCATTGCAAATTTATTACCAATTTTGAGACACGAATAGTTATAAAAAATAAATTAAATTTGTTTCGTTACTTTCAAGTTAAATAATATTTTAGAAGTACATTCAATCCCATAATAAAAAACAAACATGCATCTGAAAAAATTGCGATCTATCTTTAAAAGTTGATTAAGGAAAGTTAACAACATTTTATATAATATGGTATATTGGTTTTTCATTTTGTAACAATTTTAGAATCGCAAGAAGTACTTAGAGATTTTAACAATTGGTTTTCATAACCAATAGATAAGCTAAATCTAAAAAAAATGCGATATACTTTATTAAAAGTTTCTTTAAGAAGCAAACTATGTTTCAAAGTTTTATATTACGGTATATTTATTATTTTTTCATATAGTAATACTAATTAGTTACATCATAAGCTGCTATCTTAGAATATTTTAACAATAAATTTAAATTCGAAATAGACCAATTATGATTTTAAAAAATTAAGTTAAAATACATAGTTGAGTTAATAACTCTACACATAACTATATCCTTAATAGTATTTCAGTGATTAGAATAAAGTTGCAACGATTAAAATTATTATAAAATAACTAATGCACCTATCACACTTATAATAGTAACTCGTAAGCAGTATGAACAATATTTAATAGAGATTTGAAACGACGTCACTCCCTAATAACTATGATTTTATGGTTGTACTATTTTATACATAATAGTAAATGGACATGTAAGGATATTGAAGTAATGGATATGAATGTTGTTTGAATTGATGCATATGTTTATATGAATATATGGATAACGGAATGCTATTAATAAATTGATAGCCATCATCTATGGAAACTTCTGAATCAAATTCAACCTTATTATATAATTCAGCAATGATAATGTGCCGCTTTGATTTTACGAATGCAATATGTTTTGAACACGATGAAACAGGTGAAAAGCGATATGTAATTTATGTTATAGATACATAGCGTAGATTCTATTGCTTTTGAATTATAAGTGTTGAGCTTAAATTATGCGTTACGAAAAAGAAAGGATAGTAATACTTTGGTGTTGTAAATTATTGATATCGTAACTGTTTGAACAAAAAATATTTGCAACCATTCCGTGAACAACTCTTATCGACGGAAACAAAATACTAGTGTCGTGTTTAACTGTGGCCACATAAAGGTGATGCATTTGAGGGTAATTCTGAAAGCTACTGTTAACATCTGTTTCCAATGGGCTGTTTCACAGAGTGGTGTAAGGAACATAAATACTGACCGAATGGATTCACGCTTATGTTACTGATAGAGAGATGGGGACCATTTCAGAAATTATGTTAACAGGTGTTAGCGTGCTAGTCTTTGGAGCTGCAGGGTTCGGGTTCGAATCCCGGTCAGGCATGGATGCTTGTGTTTGTCAATAAATATCGTTATTTGTCTATGTGTTATTCCTTTCTTTGTGACTGTTAATATTCTTTCTGCGTCTGTATTACTTGACGAAGGCTTAATAAGTGGGTCTCTGATCAAGCACACAAGCCGGATATATATGTAGTAGTAGTTGTTAAGAGGTTTATCAAGTATATAGGTGAGGCTTTATGTTCTAGTTATTAGTACTCAGGAATGCCTGACTCAACTAATACGGTCTGAAAAGTTCTCGTTAGCGTCATACTATCCGTTTGATGATTCGGATTTTCGGCTGATCCGAAAGAGAGGAACGAAACCTATTCGACATTCGTCGGACTTTTTTGGCTGCACGAACCATTTACAGGTCGGCGGTTGTTTTGGCGATGCTCAGACCCGAACCTGGGACCTTTCTTAGCTAGGCGAGCACCTAACCAACTGGGCTCCCCAGCCCATGACAGGGTTTCAAAACTAAGAGGTTCGTGTAATATGAAGCTAGCTATAAATACACAAAATTAAGTGTTACAACAACAAAACACTAAATAGAAAAAAAATCTATAAGGTATATTTTCGATTGATTAGTTGGATTAAACTATAGGTTGCTGATTCAGTTCCAAATAATTATTGATTGATCTGAAAGTGACCATTGTTGAAAATTTAAGCAGATTTCAAGTATCATTTAAATAATTATTATTTATTCAAATAAAGTAATTTTTTTCTGAATTCCGTAACGAAAATGGCGATTCATTCAAAAATCTCGTGGTAACTTTCACTTTGACTTTTGTTATTTTAAATGCAGGATCGAGTTTCATTTCTAATTGTTACATTTCTGGTAAAAAGTTGCGTTTTCCTTTTTGCAATTATATTAATATTTTCCGAAGTAAAATATGTAATAAGCTTCATTCACTCGATTTTCATCCTAAAACTATTTGTAATTTAGTAGAATATTGTGCAAGACATCCAATTTATTTTCCTTTTTTTTACGGCAAAAATTATTGTTCAAATATATTTGGGGTTATATAAGTTTCTGTTTAAAAACTATATGAAAGCAAGACTAAAGTTAGTAAAATAAATACATTTAAAACTTAGTTTTAGAGTTTTTTAAACAAAATATAAAAATATCTAAATGTGGTTAACTAACTTAAAAAGTACTCCTTCTTAAAGTTAACCATTAAAAAAATTCATTTTCCTCTATTGCTAACAGTACTACCAAACAAATAACCCCGTTTTCTAAGAGTAATACAGTTAATCTTGTTATAAACTCCTCGTACGACACATTATAATATACATATTTGTTAACTGGCTAATGGGTACATTTACAAACCAGTAAGCCACTTATCACCATTACTGCAACATGCATAATATCCCCTAACAGAGAGCAAACGACTAAGCCGCGAACTATACGTTAAGCAACTTGACACAGCTGAGCTACATAAGTACGGTATCAAGAATATTCCAGAATCTACTGAGGTGGTTTGATTAAACTGTAAATGATATTTTGTTTGTTCGTGTGAGAGGTATATCTATTACAAATGCATTATTTTAGACACTTTTTATAATATGGTTAAATTTTCTTAGCACCTATTTTCAAAGTGTACAAGGGTAATGGAATAAACATATAACTAAATAATTCACATGTTGTTGTTTTCGTGTCCCATGATAATTGAAACTATATAGGGCCAAAATTATTGATGATTAGAGTCGCCAGGTCTTTGGCCTGGAGACTATACAGAATATCCTGTGGTGATGCGTCAAGGTTATAAAGAGAGGCAGCAATTGCTTGGCAGTCACATAGTAAATGTTAATACTAATAATGTTAATAATAAGTCACATAGTTATGTGTTATACCCTTAAACTTACTTAAACATTATACGCAATTACACTTAGCTTACACTTTATTCGCAAAAATTTACGCTTTATAATAGCGTATCTAGGAAATCTGATAATTCTTTAAAAGTGATACATGAAAAAAGTTTATATAGATTCCCAACGTATCCGATTACTTAAAATTTTCTTAATTTTTTTAAAAATAATTTTGAGAAACAAACACGAGTTATAATGATAAACTATGGTAAGCAGAATGTTTAAAAAAATATTACTTTCTAATTAACCCTTTTCAAACCCAGTTTTTATTCACATTTCTATTAAACCAATTAATAAGAATCATTCACAGATTCCAATGCATCTTCCAACAAAATGGAATCTCTCCTTAGGTAATCAACAGACTACTTAAATTTCCGAACCTTTGATCCATTCGCTATTTTCTTTAGAAGTTTAAAACTGCATTAGAAAATTAAATGGGAAGGCTTTCTACGTAAATGAACTTTCGTTTGAAAACTAACTTGCTTCAGCTTTTAAATAACCGTGAGTGTAGAGTTTGCTAAAATATACTATTAAATATTTTGTTACTTGTGCGGAAATGCATTAGAATAATAAATTTTTCCTTTGAGGCTTCTGATTATTATATGATTATTCATAACTGGTTTTATTTTTATTTAATCAGTTATTATGTAATATTAAAAATAATATTTAATTACAACAAAAGTATTTTTAATTATTTCAGTTTTATTCCATGTTTCAAACGTTGTATTCCAACTTTACCTTACAATTTATTTAGCCTAAGGAATTTGATTACATTATGGTTATTTTTAATATAATTTTAATTACCTTGCTTAAGATGACGTATTTCCATCCAGATTTCATTCTTACTTTTCCGTCGATCTACATCATTTGGTGCTCTGTTCACACACTGTAAAAACAAGGGAGTATTATTACGCTTGTTTTGGGATTATGAATTGCTATATAAGGTGTAAATAAACAGGACTTTTGGTGTCCGCACCAACATAGGTGTTATCATTCACTCGAAATGGTTTTTATTTAAACTTAAGAAAAAATTGGTGTTAACATACACCAAGAATGTAGCCTTTCACGACATATCGAAAACGAAGCACCAAATTTGGTGTTACAGATCGAGCCAATCTAGCAATTCTTTTGTTGTAACGGGAAAATTAGAACTGGGTTTTGATAATTTATTCGTGATGTGCATGGTTTGAGTCTTACTTTAAAAATTGCTAGATAGAAATCTTATTTCAGCGTGTGCAGTTATTACTTTTAAATGATTGTTTGTGTGTTTGCATTCAGTTAGCCCTAAACAACAGCAATATTTTGATTTTGATGATGTTAAATTGTGTATTGCTGAAAAGTAAACACGTTTTTTTTTGTATTTGCTGAAAAATGCAAAGTAAGCGAAACAATTATATTTATTCTTTATATATAGATAACTGAAATACTATTGAATAATTTAACTAAAACTTCAATATTAGCAATTCTGGTTAAAACGAGTTTATATCTTTGTGCGATAGTATATATGATTAAAAGATATTGAAATAATAAGTGTAATTTCAGTATTTTCCCATAAGTCATTTAGCTCATTAATATCTGAATTATTTCAGTGATTAACTTCCCTATTATGAAATCATCATTACGCTTTCATAAATGATATTTTACTTACGTTTTGTTTGAAAAAACTATAAAATAGTTAAACTGAGTTAAATTGCACAATTTTATGGCTATATAGATAGTTGAGTAACAAATTAAACAATGTCTAAACACCCGATTGATATCTTTAATTTACGTTAAATATTCCTAAACATTAATTTTGTTTGATTATGTTTTTGTATAATATGTTTACATTTTCATTTTAACTTTTGTATCGTTGAGTTCAACTCAAGTCGCAAATCAACTCAAGTTACAAAATTAGCTATTTTTAACATTACATATATGTCTGTTGTTCAGGATTTGTAAGAAAACAATTTGCACCAAAAAGTGTTTTTAAAAAATAACCATTTTATCCTTTTGATTCTGAAATTAGTACCAGAACACCCTGTTAGGTCGTTAGGTGTTTAAGTACACCAAATCGATGGTGGCGTTTTATCACACCAAAAATGGTGGCAACAGAGTAGCCAACAAATGTGGTGTTTCTACACACCAGTCTATTATCGGTGTTTCATTACACCGATTTACTGGTGGTGTTTCCTTACACCACTTTTGGTGGCTACTTTGTTGCCACCATTTTTGGTGAGAAGATACACCAAAATTATTTGCAGTGCACGTGACATTGTTTCACAAATCAAGGAACTTGAATTAATTTATTTTTATTCAGTTTTTTTGTCATGCAAGACTTGAAATGTGCCAATTAATACAGGCACGCAATAGTTTGTAAATTTACATTTAAATAAATATAATTATAATGTATATTACACATTTATATTTTAGTTAATTGGTTGGTAGACATATATTTTCAGGCGTGTGTGCTTGGTCAGAGATCCATTTATAAACCTTTGTCGAGTAAGACACACACATACGCGACAGATGCTGCCATCAATCGCGCAACATCTACACAATTTAGACATGTCCCTGAAGGGGAGGGAAATAGTCTCCAGGGACCTGTACCCATAGAAAACTGCGCAATAACCGCTCACAGGACTTTCGGACCCAACAGAATTAACGACCACGGACTCCGCATTTACTCGACAAACACAAACACCCTTGCCTTATCGGGATTCGAGCCCGAACCCAGAAGCTCCAAAGGCTAGCACCCTAACCATTGCAGCACCGGGTCTCTCCCTCCCCCCCATTTAAGTTAATATAACACTGTACATTTATATACTGATTAAGATGAATACATAAAAATAATTTTGGAAATCTGAGGGATTTAACTTTGAAAATTTTTAACAAAAACAGATTAACATTGTTATAACTTCTTTGATGAAACTTGATTTATTTTACATTGAAAGAGTAAACATTTTATTACTTTTACAGTAAATAAAATAAGTTTTATAAAATTATTAAATTTGATTTCCGTTGCCTTTGGCTAAAAATGCATATGAAGAAACGTGCTGCTTTTTAACTTGTACAGTCAAGGCAAATTCCTTTTAATTCATTTTTCATTTTTTCTTTTATCTGACATTTTTTGTAACCAAAGAATCACCAATTATTTTCTTACTTATTTATTGTTTAAAATATCTTTTTGGATTACTTCCTATTGAGTTTCATTCTGCAACATTTTCTGTTGGATATCTAATCTATTTGATTAGAGGTATTATTAAATTTATATCTTATTTCAAATAATTATTGAGAGTTAATTAGTTTAGATTTCCTCTGGCTAGCAATCTTACAGTTCCAAAATAATAACTTTTTTACACGGTTTTCTCGTTCTTCTTAAACTAAGGGAAAAATCAGGTAAAACAATTGACTGAAAATAGCTTTTTTGAAACTTTTTATTCGTTTAGAAGAAAATCAATATTTTTTAAGTGTTTATTCATTCTTAAGCAATTTAAATCAACGATGTGGTAATGTCAATACAGAAGAGTGCACGATTATGTAATGGTCTGAGAAACTTCTTTCTAAATTGCAAAGTATTGTGTGATAAAAAAACCCTCAGCCTTCTATAATTAAATCTAAAGTTATTTTGTGTTTTTATGGGAAGTAAATTTATTTTTGTAGTTTTGTTAATTTCTTAGGAAAGTGTAATTTTATTGTTAATTTTTATATTGTTTTAGTACTTGGACTTCGATGGATAAAATTACATATTTTTGGGAGTTAGTTCAAAGCACACAAAAATAAGAAATACGGCTCAGTGATCTGCTTTGTAAAAATATATTTTGTTAACGTGGTTTTAATAAACATATTTATTTCGACTTTAGTAAATTTTCTGCCTTATCTTTAGATTTCAATTCAAAGATTTTATGAGTGATACGTAAGCCAAACAGGAATTTATTTTACATCATCTTTAGTGTGTTAGTGAATAAGTTTTAGTAAGATTTTTAAGTGTATATATTAATAAATTATTGCGTCTCAGTGGCTGAGAGGTTAAACGTGTCCGTCTCGTAAGCCCAAGATCGCGGGTTCGAGCCCCGGCTGAGTCATCGGATTTTCTGGATGGGAAAATTCTGGGCACGCATGTCATATGACTATGTGGCATGTAAAAGATCCCCGGAGGGCCCGCTTGGGTTCTCTCGTCAAAATTAAAATCTCAGCATACTTTAACATCCACAGAGAGCTCAGATTCATTGTAATCTGAGCGTCAAAATTGGTAGCGAGAGTCGCCTAGAAGGTGAAACAAAAAAATGTATCTCAGTTCCGGGGAATATGCCGAGTCTGCAAAGGCTTGACCACCAATGTTGCAGCCCCATTTGAGAAAAAAATATTAATAAATTATAGGCTATACTTTGAAGTTGATTTTTGAAGCATGATCTTGGTTGGTTGACGGCATATATTTTCTGGTTTGTGTGCTTGATCAGATACCCACTTATATACCTTCGTCAAGTAAGACAGACACAGACAGAATTTGTGCTGACACAGAGAGAAAAGTACACCAGGGGCGAAAGGCGGGAAATGAACCCGCACCAGTGTGCCAGTACAGTGTGCAAACTATTAGCGTAATGGGCTGGGAACAAACCCAACTAGAAGCCCCCCCCCCCATCCTTTTCCGAAATAAGTATCTTGTGGTCTAAAGACCAGTGTCTTACATTCCCTCTCATCTCTAGTCCTGTATATACCAATAAATACTTTTATTACTTTGAATTTTTTTTAGCAGTCAAGGTTATTTTCATACTTTATCTTCGCTGAACTTTCTAGGATTTGGTGCACTTTTCATTAATCGCCGTATATTTTAGAAATAAATTCTTCGAACAGCATTTGTTTTTGATACTTAAGCTGAAATTTATCATCCTTGAAATTTTGGAATAAATCGGTGCTTGTGTTTTAAAACTAAAGTAAACGAATAAGATCAATACAATTTAAATTTTCCTAGAAAGTAACATTATTTTTTTACTCTTTTGTTTTATCAGATTTTGAAAACAATTAACCCCAATTAATTTACAACTTTAGCAAGAAATTTTTAAAAAATTGTAAAACGCAACATAGTTCTTTAAACAAAAGCGTATTATTGAATGTTTTAAACCAGTTTCCGTATTAATAATATTTCAAAACAGAATCATGGAATGCCCTCAAGTGCTGCGTTAGATCAAAAGGCTTACATAACAAGCCTATTCAAATTGCTAACAAGAAACGAGAGAACCTATCTGGTCTAATAATACCCAAACTATTTAAAAGTTGAAAGTGCATTTTATTCCTAAAGCTACATATTTCCTATTAAAAAAGATAATCTAAATTTTTGTTCGCTCGAAAAAACGAATTTCCAAGTCTTTTCAGATTGGAAAGACCATACCACGATAAAAAATGAAATTCCATTATGAATTTACATAGATCTAGAAAATGAGTTACTACATTTAGATTTTCCCATCAAAATGACTAAATTCTGTAAAAACTTTTTGTGCTATGATTTTCAGAAACGAAATCAAAGGCAAAATTTATATTTTCTTATCTAAATCTTTTTTTCTAAAATCACGAGAGTCAAGAAGTACATTAAGTGTACCATATATTCTGCAATTTTTCTATTTTCTTATTCTGAGGAATTGGAATTGTTATTTCCTTTAACAGTGCACGTATCCGATGACTAAAAGTTCTCTTGTAAGTGCTTTGTATAGGTACTCTTAACAATAAGATAGGCGCACTTATACGACAAATTGAAATAACTTACTTTGAGGCAGAATTTTTATAAAGCGTGGAATTTTACTCCAAAGCAAGACGGCTTTTTTCAGACGAGTTAAATGTTTATAAAGCCAATTGAAATCAGTTGAATTCTTTTCTTAAATGTTTCGCATGTACGAATGGAATCTCAATAAAAATCTCAATTTTTATGTATATAAATTAGGCAGAAAATCATGTTATTGTACGGCTTTTTGTCTTAAAATTGTATTTTAGCCCGTTATCTGTGCCCTCCCATCTAACAAATTTAATGCTGAGGTACTTTATGAGTTTCAAGAATAAAATTTTCACGTAATTGGAAGTATCTGAAAAAAGACTATAAATGCCATAAGTTAAGACTTAACATCATCACGTGTCATGGTGTCCCATCTAACAAATAAAATGTTGAGGTACTTTATGAGTTTCAAGAATAAATTTTTCACGTAATTGGAAGTATCTAAAAAAGACTCAATAAATGAAATAAGTTAAGACTTAACGTCATCACGTGTCATGGTGTCCCATCTAACAAATACAATGTTGAGGTACTTTATGAGTTTCAAGAATAAATTTTTCACGTAATTGTTGAAGTATCTGAAAAAAAGACCCAATAAATGCCATGAGTCAAGACTTAACATCATCATGTGTCATGGTGTCATTACCATGATTAAAGCGTTTTTGCAACACACTATGTGTCATGTTTGAAATAACTTTTAAATTTGGTAGTGCATTTATTTCAAACATTGTTGGCCTTAAATAAGTTATTGTATAATATAATAATAAAAGTTATTTATCATAATGATATATAATTTATATGATACATAGGAACTTATGGTATGTTGCTTGGGAGTACGAGGTAGTTCAGAGAAGAGAGTTAGATTTACGATACATTAAATGTGTCATTAAGTGATTTTAAATGTAATTTTAGTTTTAATTGATTTTACACCACGATCTTATGTGTACAGTGCCATTTTCACTATCTTACCCTTAATTTCTAGCTTTTTAACAGTTACAAACATAATTTTGCAGGATTTTATCTGCATCTTAAGGGAAATACCTCTTTATTAACAAATTGTTAGAAATATATAAATTTGTAATTAATAAATAAAAGCAAAACACTTTTTAATTTTCACTTATTTTATATGTTTAAAAAACTGAATCCATTAAAAATGACACCTATTTTTTTTCTTGGAAATGATGACATAATATCATTTGATAACCTCAGTTGTAATGCATGTAAATTCGTCAAGAGGTTTGAATTAATTGTTTTTTTTATTTTTTCTATTAATTGTATTACAAAAGAGAATTAAATTTATTTATAGATTAAACTTGGTTATTCTACTAGTATATAAAGAAACCGAATAATTGTTTAGCAGATAAAAGTTACTGCTAATTTACACATACTTAACTTTAAATCTGAGCTGAAACATTTGATTGTAAGGCAATAAAGAATGCATTTCTTGTGATGTACGAAAAATCCAAGAATTTATATTTTAAAGTTTTTTACAATATTCATGAAACACAAAAATACATAAAGAATAAAATTTAAAAATGAAACAATAAATTTTTTCTTATAAATACGCAATACCGCGGGCCTAGTTCTATGGATTACCTTTTTGATCTAGCGAGAAAATCGACAAAAGTCTAGAAACGAAAAAAATCATTGTTATCTTTTCTCACGAATGCACCTACAAGAACATCACAAGCTCATAATAGGTTTTTGGTCGACAATGCAGTATTTGGATCTATCCAAATTTTAAAAAACCAATATTCCCCTTTTTAAAGAAAACAAATCTCTTTGTGTGCTTGCATATGTGCCGAAAAATTTATATATTTCTGTATGTTATCCGTTTTTACATGATGAAGTAGTATTTCTCTTTATAGCAATACCTTCTCAGCAGAATTTTACACATCAAGTTCAGTTATTGATATTTGTTTTGGTTATATATAGAAACTTATTTTCTCCCAAGTTATTGTACTAGCTTATGTATGTTATATCGTAGGCAAAAATGAAATTTTTTAAACAGTTTATTTTGAAGTACCTTTTCAATGGTTTAGAGAAATATAAATAAATAAGAGTTTTGTAAGCTTATCATGCTTAATAATATTTCTGAAAGTCCTGCCGATTCTGAGCCTTTGTGGGTTAAACATTTGTGTTTTATAGTTTGAATTTTAATTGAAATATTTCAAAGAAGCATCTGGTACTTCAAATACAAATATTAAAAACCTAAAATTACGCTCATAAAGTTTTTCTAAGAATATATCTATTTTTGGTAATTTGAATAATACAGATATGGCATTTTTTTTATTCTAAAATTTAAAGCTAGTTCAAGCATAGCAGATATATCATACGATTCCATTTAGGATCAAGCCTGACACTACTACAAAAGTGTTTTTCAGTGTTAATCTCCTTCAGAACTGCAATTTTTCATCAGCCTTTTCGGGTCACACCATTTATTTTCACTAAAATAATTCTCTAAAGTAATGGAGGGAGGATTTGTCATACAATTTACTGTGTAGGATAAACGGAACAATTGCGCACCACACAAGTTTTGTTAAGATTTTAAAATGTTTCAATGATTTTAATGTTTCAATAATTTTTAAAATTAACAATGATGTTGTAAAAATAAATGCGACAGAAAATATTTTTTTTTACAATTGCTGATTCTTTTTTATTTGTATTTAATACCACTAATAACGTAAAGAAATTCTTCAAATTAATACCTCAGCTAAATATAAGAAACAAAACAATAACTTATTATAAATTAAATATAATGATAGAATAATATTGTTTAAAAGTACTTCAAGTACTTATCATTTGTTTTTTCATAAATAAACTAAAATATTTTACTTCGAAATATATCTTTTAAATTAATCGAAGTGGAATACGAGCACCAGATAAGAAAACGAAGATAAAACAACTTCACTATAATTTATTTTTAATTGCAACAAAACACTTTTATTTATTTTCATTTTGTAACCCAATACCCTATTCATAATAACAAGAAGTGAAGGTTTAATTACAGCCAGATTTGTACAGACTACTGGTTTTTAGCTCTATGAACATTTCGATAATTCTTTAGAAGCTGAAATATAGACTATTTTATTAGTTTTAAGGATTAAAAAAGGCTTACGTTTGCGAAATTTAACATCTTCCATTTTTCCATTGAGTCACATACATAAAGAATTAAGGTTTCAAAATAACTCAATAATAAATAAGAGACTACTTAATGAGAATAATTCTCTATAACTAAACTCCCCGGCGTGACAGCCCATCACTGGGCCAAGGCCTGCCGTGCCATTTCAGCTTTCGTGACCTAGGGCTCTGGGGTGCTAGGCATATGTCCCGGTACACTCTTAAAACGAACGAGCGATTTTAACTCAGTCTGATTAATTTTCACTCCTCCAGTCTGGAAAATGCACTTCTCCTTTTGGAGTGGATCCTTTGTGTGTTAAACCTCCGACAGGATCACTCCGAACGAGTGATTTTAATTCAGTCTCAGTGTTTAGTTCCCAAGCATTCTTAGTACCCATTTTATCAACCCATCAAGGGATGAAGGGATGAGTCAACCTCGCCCAATCCGGGATTCAATCCCCGGACCTTTGGCTTGGCAATGCGAAGCATTATCACTAAGCCACTGTGCCTCAATTCTCTAACATTTTGCAATAAAAAAATGAAAGGAAATGTAATTATTTTTCAAGTATAAAAAATGGCACTTTATTTGATGGGCTATGTACCTTTAATGCTCTTGGAATCAGTTTGTGGCGTTATTTATTAACACCCACGGTATTACTGAATCAAGGAAAAATGACGGGCTGTCTTTTACAGGCTTCCTATTTCTATGAAGGCCAACCACGTACATTTTCTTGTTGGCGAAGATTTTTTTGTCGTGTTTTCTCATTAGTATGGTTATCTTCTGTCAATAAAATGGTCTAATCAATGGTCTTTCTTGTATAAATAGCATATAGTATGAATCTGAGTTTACTTTATATGTTAGCGTTTTTTCCAGTTCATCTTTCATGTTACTTAATTAACTGCATCAATTTATACGTATTTTACGTACAAACATTGAAAATTCTCATTGTATGGGTTAAAAGCGAAATGAGTAATTATTTAACTGCAAACCTACTTTTGGTCCACCCTGTAGTATGCTGGCGAAAGTGTGCAATTACAGGCCAAATAGAGGACGAGCAACAAACTTTTTGTAATTTAACTTCTGGTCGCTCACTAATATCCTTATCTAAAAAGAATATAGAGTGGTGCAGGCCCGTGGCCAAAAATGTTAGTATAAATAAACTCTAAAAGACTAATAAAATTTGCTTTCTGAGGCTATAGCCATGTATATAAATAATGTCCTCTTCATGCGCATAAACGTATTATATTAAAGTTAAGTATAATAAGTATAAAACGATAATTAAGTATATTATTAAGTATAAAACGATATTCTTATAAAAGAATAATAATTATTTTTCAGTTTATGATGTTTTGTTCCATATTCGATACACTGCAATAATATTATGCTGAATAATGTTATGTTAAACTGCAATTGTTTTGACACAAATTTAATAAAATTTTCCCGGGCAAAAATATGATTTTAGGCAATATCTGAAGACTGACGAAATCTAGAGTGTGTTTTACTTAGTGGTAAACTTAAGGTAAACTTAAAGCAAAACTTAAGGTCTCTCAAATTCTCCAGACTGACTCATCATTACCCCAATAGCTTTAATAATTATAAGACTTTTTTATTTTGCAGTCTAAGCTGTAATTATTTAAACTGGATAATTAAGTGTAAATCACAACATATTTCACCCTTTATATGCTAGACATGGAAATTTCAATTTTGAATGTATCCCAGTTTACCCTAGATATAAAATAATTTAACTTTTAAAAATCCAGTACTAATTGTTATACCACAAAATATAATTTTGACACTAATAGCATACTATTAAGTAATTTTTAATGGGTATTATCTGTTCTAAAACTTTGTTGCAGAAGTTCGGAAGAAACTTTTTTTAATTTCAAACAAACCATGGAACGTTGTATAAGCATTATTAGTTATTACGGAACAGCTTGAAGTCTTAAAATGGACAATTATCCCTTCCAAAATCTTTAAAGTTACTTGTTACAAACGTGTAATAAACCCCACCAAAACACTCTCACTTATTAGAATATCAACTGACTTGGCTACAACTTGATACAAAGTGTCTCTTTCGCGTTTCCATCCAAGTAATGAGTCAATTTCAATAAGCTTCATGACTTTCAAAGTACCTGTGCAAAGCGCATAGAAATCTAGAGAATCTACACATACTGTACTTGAAATTGCAATGCTATTTATAACATTGTTTCGTATTATAATTTATGTATTTAAAGATTATTTTGTGTTCTGCAATGTAATTATATAAAAATAAATTTTATTACTTCTTTACTCACACAGAAAAGTGTAGAATTCACAAAGATAGGAATTTTCAGGAGTCATTTGAAGCATTATTTATTTTAAGTTTCTCATACGGAATCTCATAACTTTCTTATAAAAATTTTTTTAGAAATGCATGATTTTGCATATAAGCCGAAATATTGTATTTTGATTAATATTAATAAAAAAGTAAATTTTGTCAGCTACATAACTCTTATTCGTTGTTGGATTGGCGTTACTATCTTGAATAGTTGTAGAAGTTATAAAAAAATCGCTGAATATGTGAGTAAATAGCGTAGATCAAAATCCGACAATAATATAGCTCTACAATGACTACCTAATGGAAGTCACTAGAAAGATTTTGCAACGGTTAAGGGGGAAACCGCAACGCTAACTCTAACCTATTCTTCGGGCTATTGCGCATGCGCATACATCACCGTAATCTTCGCTAAAACACCCTTTTTGCATAGCGTTTAACGATAACCTTATCCTTATTCTAAGAAATCATGACCATAACTGTAACATTAATATTACGAAACGATTATTGGCTTCGTTAATATTCCTTTGATATAAGTAGAAATACTTAGGAAACGTTTACCTTATAGTTGTATATTTCTTTTTAAGGTTGCTTTAACGTCGTGTATTCTTTCCCGCGTGGTTAATACATTAAAAAGATGGACAGCTGGGACTTGTTTCAATACAGAATGTTTGGAGGAATAAATGACGATGAATTAGAAGACGCATTATAAATTGGTCTTGGAGAACCACGGGAAAGTGGCTACTTGCGCTCACAAAAATGTTCACGTATTGACTTAAATAGGCTTACCGTTCTAGAGTTTCAGCAAAAATTCCGATTCAAGAAGGACAATTTTGAAGAATGTGCTATGGGCTCGGAATTCCAGAAAAAAATACAGCTCAGAAATCGTAACTCAATTGTAATAATTGATATAGTAACGAGAGTAAAAAAATCTTGAGTAATACATTGAACAACATGGTTATCGAAATTTTGCAGAAGTTACAGAAGATGCTTCATTTAGCAATTTGACTAAATTTTCCTTTTTCATGTTTTTTTTTTGTCAGTAATTCTGGATTATTTAAAAAATTCTTATCAATGAAATATTTACTTTAAGGGCAGATGAACAATAGGCATCCATGATTGCACGTTAGGAAAACTTAAGCCAAAAATTGGATTGACAGAAGCTATTGCCACTAAACTGAATACATTAACATATAAATAGGTATATCTCACAAAGTTCTTAAAATACATATTGATTATGACAAGTGGGACATTTGGCTACTTTAAGAGAAAAATTCCTAAGCGCTGACCCAGTGACAAATAACAAAATTTAGCGAGTTTTAAAGAGTGATTACTTTTTCTGGCAACCATTTATACACAAATCAAAGGAAGGGGATGTTAAACTAACATGCATTCTAACTAACTATTAAACTAACATTCAGCACCTGATCGGGATAACCTTTAAGATCACACAAATAAAAAATAGCAAGCTAAAGGAACCGTTCGAAAAACGTGATTTTCTAAAAATCGCCAAGATTGAAAAGTTGCCGGGTCAGCGACTACGATTTGACCTCACCCAACTTTTTAGTCACACACACAAAAATTTTTTTACAAAAGAGGAAACTGAAAAAGTAGAAAAAAAGGCATTCGGATATATGCAAGCTACAAAAAAACCGCCGGACCACGAAGTAGGACCAGAAAAACCATAGTATTGGAGATATGCACAAGCAATTTTGTAATTAGGAATAAAAATTTAACGTGCAAGTTAAAATAAAACAATAATGGAATAATATAGCTGAAATTAAATACATGTAAGGGAAAAACCTCATTGCACTGAAAGTTTACCGAACGCTTCTAGGAGGTTTATTCCGGATAACTAAGATTTATTTATTTTATATAGATTTACATTTACTTAATAAATAGTTTAATAACTTACTTTCGAAGATTCGCCCGATCTTCTGTGACGAACTTCTTCAACAAATGGTGCAAATGGTCGCGACAAGCTCTCAAGCTGTACGATTTATGGGTAGCCGCCTCTACAGTTTCCTTTACACGCTTCCACTTATCGCCATCGTTGAAAGGATTTTCTGCAACAACCACTCAAACACCACAAACAGCAACCACAGCAATAACACCACTTTCTAAACAATTATCCTCGTGGCAATTCCATCTAATTCGGTTATCCTGCATTTCAAACTTTAAAAAACTTCAAAGTCCTAACTCCAAACACAAGCTAAACTAAACACCCCGGCGCAACAGCCCATTACTGGACCAAGGTTTGCCATGCCAATTTCAGCCTTCGTGACCTAGGGCTTTGGGGTGATAGGCATATGTCCCGGTAAGTTGGTCAGCCTCACGCGGTCAAACACAAGCACGTAACAAAAATAAAGGTTGGTTGGTTTGACATATATTTTCAGGCTTGTGTGCTTGGTCGCAAGGACCCGCTTATAAACCATCGTCAAGTAGGACAACACAAGACACACACAAACACATATGACGGATGTTGCCATCTGTCGCCACCTCCACAATTTAGACAAGTCCCTGAAGGGGAGGGAAATAGTCTCCAGGGACCTGTACCCGTGGGAAAATGTGCAATGACCACTCACAGGACTTTCGGTCCCAACAGATTTAACGAGCACGTACTCCGCATATTCGGTGGGTCTTCAGTGGTACCGAGACTCGATCGCGAGATCTTACGATAACGAGATCGAGATCTTAACCACAAGGCTCTCCACAAGCCGATGTAACAAGGAGTACTAACTACAAAAATCAACATTGGCGAGCATAAAGTAGATTTTTCTCCATTTGGCAAACTCGATTTGGCTAACAAGATGTCAGAGCTATACTTGATGCTGATTGGCTACCTATATCTCTCCGCAAAACCGGTTCACCGATTTTCGTGTCTCCACGAAAAAATTCAATGAACAATTCTCTACAGCGGTTCTCCATGTTATTCCTATGGAAGTTCCGTGATCAAGGTACTCCGTGTGAAAAGGCCCTTAGCGTTACGGTAAATTTCCGAAATAAGACAGCGATTCAGTTAACCTTATCTCTACGCGCTTTCTGATTGGACGAGAGGTTAAGTTTTGGGTTAGCGTTAACGTTACGGTTCACCGAACGGTATGCAAAAGCTCTCTACTGTCTTTTTGACCTGCTTTGTAACTATCTTTTTAAGTTGAGGATATTTGACGATTTGGTTTTGACACGATGAAAACGCCCTTTAAGCCACCCTAAATTGCATTTCCTCTAGTAAAATAAAATTTAAAAAATAGATAAAAAAATGTATTATCATGATGTTCATTATGAAACAAAGGCTTGTCATAAAAATTTACAGCGGTTACAAATAATATATAGATAGAAATATTTTGTCTTGTTTAAATTAAGTTGCTGATTAATTATTAAACGGTTAATTTATCTAATCCTGCCAAGTACAGCTATATTTTAATTTATTTCAGAAAAGTTTTTTTTTTGTTATCTACCAACTTTATTTTCCAAAACAAACTTTCTTTTTTAGATCCAAAAATGACATTTCTACCCAGAGATGAAGACATTGATTACCAAAATTTCGATGTTTCAAAGCATTAGAGTCATATATGTTACTCAGAAACCATCCAGATCAGAAGTTGATACACGGGAAAGTCCGTTTCGATCAATGACAGTTTCAACCAAACGTCACAATTTCTAAGGTGAAGTCGAAAGAATGCCATTTTGACAGTTGATATAAAAATTGAAGCTTGTATTTTATTATATGGAGGAATTCTTAGGGGTCGTGTTCGCATTTCATTTTCAACAGCTGTGGAAAAATTTTGCGTACTAAGAAAAACAATTTCTGGAAGTTAAAAAAAAAGAGAAAAAAGAAATCGTTATTTCATACCTATTTTGAGATGACGTGCCACCTATGCACGAAATAAAGATGCCAAAATATGCCACATTTTCTTTTGTATGGTTTGTTGTTATTGAATTCTAAATATATATAAACATATATTAGTGTATTCATAGGAATAAATACATTAAGAAATACCCAAGTGAAATTATACCTTTTCTTTTATATATAATTCATTTTTTTTGTAAAAAAAACTTATAATGTATTTCAGTCATTTTTTAAAGATTATCATTTTTGGTTTTGAAACAATGTTTTTTAGTAAAAATATTCTGTTTTTAAGAAATTAAAAAGGTATTAAGTCTCCTCATCAAAATGGGAGCGGGTTTTTTTTCTCGATTAAGAGGTAATCCTAAGGATCAATGCCAAAAAAGAATTCCTAAGTCGGTTCAGAAATTTTTTTCTTACTTGTTTAATGATAAATGTTATTTTTAGCTTTTCAAAAAACTTTTTTTGGAGGATGTCTAAAGAGGAAAAACTTTCCAGTGAAAAAAAGTCTCAAAAATTTTGATAATACTATGGCATGGCATTCTTCCTACGACGATGATATAGGGTAGACTAACCAGTGAATGAACGCTTTAGACGTCACGTTCGCCAGTGAATGAACACCAGGATATAATGACCAGGACACAACCAACCTTTGTCAGATAGCTTCCTACTACATGGGAGGAAGTCAGTGCTGCCAATCCATATAGTGGAATGATTTTCAATCCTTATTCTTTTAATTATATTTACTAAATGTTCATTCACTGGGGCCTGTTCACTCACTGGTCAGTCTACCCTACTAAGATTGATGCCATTTTCAAAGCTCCATTATTGTCAACATAGATTTTTTTTGTCTTCGCGAGTGATTTACATAATCTAGTTTACCAATTACTTTAATTGGAGAAAACAAAATGTGTGGGGTTGAACCACATAAGTATACTAATTATGCATAATAACGTTATGTATTTCAGCAATTTAATATAAACAGCCAGATTACTCATTGGATAGTAATTTTTAGTGCATTTGTAATGATTTTTCTTGGGAAAAATTGGAAAAACATCAATTATATTTTTAAATACTTTTTATTATTATTCGAAGACTAGTATTTATATTTTCATGATCCACTGAGACAGTATACACTGTAAATTTTTTTTGGTTAGGCGTGGAAATCATTTAAAATGGGCCAAGTTTGCTAATACATACTTACTACACTTCAGAATTAGAGACGATGTTTTGCATTTTATTTTTAATGTAATAATTGCAGCTGTATTTTTTTTATTTTGAAGCCTTATACTTCAGATTTTCTCATAATATCAATCCTAAATTTAAATCCCGAATTCATACTTTTACAATGATGTTTTTATTTTTATTTTGAAACCATTTCTCATGGAGATATTTCACACTATAACAACAGTCATATTATTTTCCAAAACGACTCATATGCAAACGCTTAAAATTTTAATATTGCAATGGACGTTTCGGTAAAGGAAGCTTTTTCATAACAATCGAATCGTTGTAGTTTTGCGCTTACCACTGCAATTTATTTATGAAACAGATATGGATCTGCTTCCTTTAAACCAGCGGTTGTACAAATTGCTTTGAGTATTGCGCCAATCGATAGACATTGCTTTTCTGCATATATTATTTTTCATTTTGGTGCAGATTGTTTTGCTAGCATTGTTTGCACTTTACTTTGCATAGTGCGATGCAAAATAGATTTCAGCTAATGGATTTACGAGAGTGAGATTTTTATGTAGAAACCATCAGGCATTGAAATGTAATTTTTGTTTCGAGCGATGGTTAAATAAAAATACGATGATTTGAATTTTTGTCTGCAAATTTTCTTGCATAAACAAATCAAGAAAACACTATGCCTACATAGTTGAAATATGCGTTATAGTCATTTGAATCATGCTCTATTAGTATTTATTGATTTCGTTTTAGTTCTCTAATAGATGCTCTTTATTCTGCATATTGTAGGTAGTTGGCAATATAAGGTTCCTGGTTCCTCTCACAGCCATACTATAAACGTATTTTTGTATCTAAAAAGCCCTAAAAAAACACGGGGCTTTCCAAGTGCATTGGGACAGTCCTGCTCGTTAAATCTGTGGAGCCCAAAGTACCGACGCACGGTGACGATGTCGGTGAAAGTTCTATTTGGTACCCGCTCAGGAGTCAACCTTGTCACTTAACCAGGGTTCCTAATTTCGAGGAGTAATTGGCTGTGTTCAAGGCTCATTTCACCCTGTTTTTTTGTTATGTTATGGGCTTACATAATACCGTAGGCATGTACGAAAATCCTACATAGGATAGAAAAAAGCACCATTGATAATCTTACTTCACAATCATATACTTAACGAAATAGTGCTTACACAATCATATGCTTTTGAAACTTTTCATTTGGCTATATTTAAACAAATTAAAAACCTTAAGTACGTTTTTTTACCTTTAATCGCCATGTGAAAAATCCAATTAACAAAAATTTGCCGCCACGATTGTTCGGCATCCTAAATACAGCGAACATTGTCGAAAAAGTTACATGTGAAACTGACCAAACACTGTGGAAAACAGGGACTTCAAAAACAAAGAACCCTATTAAAAACAATGTTTTTAACCCTTTCAGTCCCAAAAATTTACTACACTACAGAAACATCTGATATTCACAAAATAAGCTTATTTTAGGTCAAATATAAGATTTCCATAAGAAAAAAAATTCATTTTAATTTTTTATATGGTTTTTGAGATAATTCCAAATTTTTTTAACTGTGGAAAACAACAAATTATACATACATTACCTAAAAACCCTTCGAGTTATATATTTTAAAGTATCTGACCACATTATTAAAAAAAATAAAATAATTATTTTAACCGAAATAGTTTAAATTGTGTTTTAAATATGAGGAACTGAAGTGAACTTTTCAAAAATCAGGTGAAACGCTTGTTAGCTATTTTCTGAATAAAAAAATAGTAGTTCTGATTTCTATTGAGATTAATGTAAAATATTGTCTAATAGAACAGAGTGTGAAGAATCAAATAATGTGTATTTGGATGTCATAACGGGGCATAAACATTTAGAAAAAAAATATTGAAAGTGATGATGCCAAATGGCATCACTGGGACTGAAGGGGTTAATATAATATATTAACCCTTTCAGTCCCAGTGATGTGAATAATAGGGTAATAGGGCTAGGGTAATAGGTTGGGAGTAATAGGGCTGACCATATATTGGGATTAATAAAAAATATTTTCTAATCGAAAAAAGTTTGAAGAATCGAATGATGGGCTTTTTGATATCATAAATGGCTATAGACGATCAGAAAAAAATTTCTAAAATGATAATGCCAAATTGTCATTGGGACTGAGAGGGTTACCGCGATTTCTTAACTTTTAAGAAAATCCTCTTTGCGAAAGATGTAGAAGTGATTAATTTTTTTTTTCACATTTTCAAAATAAGCCTTCAAACATACATAAGAAAAAGACATAGCACTTTAGTCCATAGACAAAATATTAGAATTTACAGTCTAGTGTACATCAGTAACCTGCATCTTTATTAAAATTTCATTTTTTTTATTTAAAAAAAGTTATATGAGCATTTAAACGAGTCTTGCATAAAAAAATGATAGTATGTACTACCTAAGAAAAAATAAATAGAAAGTTGTAAGAACTACCAGAACTGAAATTCCATGGGGTCTTCATTATAAGTGCTCTTAGTGACCAATTTGTTGAATTTCTTTAACGGGATAAGTGGAGAAAAAAAAGACTGGAAAATAAAAGGATTTAGGGATTACAAAGATTTTTAGATGGCATCCAAGTTGGGTTTAATCCCCATTATCTTTTAGAAACTTTTCTTTTTTTAGAGAGGATAGTCTCCAAACTAAGCAGTCCTTGTTAGGAATCCTTGTTATATTCCCATTTTGGTTATTGCTGAATGTCTTTTTTTTTAATTAAGTAAGTTTATCCAAATTATGGTTTCAATGTAACACGCGCAACTATTACTTAGGTTATATAGATTACCTTTGTTTATGTTACTTTATTTTATTGAGGAATTAAATAAAATATCTGCATTAAAACAAATATTTAAAAAAAATCTTATATGTAATACACAGTGTATTAATGTGTACTTAAAATGTTACACTAAGATATTGCTGAACATTTAACATATATAAATCAAAATGCAATAAAAAATATATAAATCTTTATCTCTAAATAACCCACTTACGTTAAACACTTTAAACAAGATTTAGTAACTAATGAGATTTTATAATGCACCCCTCCCCCTATGAATCATACATTTTTAAATTTAAACTTCCTTTTGATCAGAGTTTTCATATCAATATCATAATCCTAACAGCGATCAAAGTTTATTGAGTTCCCAGTTGTCACATCAAACGAGTATATTTTACACCCAGTAGGGATTAGTGCCCGGCAAGTATAGTATTTGACATTACGCTGCTCTGTCCGGGAACTATGTCACAATGTATTTATCCTTTATACATTTAACCCTTTCAGTCCCAATGACAATTTGGTTAATTTATTTATCATATTTCAGACATTTTTTCTGATAGTCTATAGCCATTTATGACATCAAATAGCACATAATTTGATTTTTCAAACTTTTTTCGATTAGAAAATATTTTTTTAAATCCCAATAGATGTCAGCCCTATTATTTTTTAAATTTTAATCAGAAACATGATGATGCCAAAGGGCATCACTTGGACTGAAAGGGTTAAAACTATTTAAACTGTACTTTATTTTTCATATGATGTTAGTTTTAATATGTTTATCACATTTTATATTTTCATATGATGAAGACCATACGTAATTTGACATGGATCAGTTAAGACACCCAAATTATTTTTTCCAGCTACCCCTTCGGTATTTGTTGAATATCTTTAAAGATTACTGAAAAGATCTTGATCAGGTATAATTTTTTTAAAAAAAACTTATTTATTTTTTCCAACAATAATTTTTAAAAATAGTTACTCCATTTTCCAAAACATGCTCTTTCCAAAAACTCCAATGAACCAATAACCATTCAAAGTCCACCCACAATCTTTTTACCCAATAAAAAACTTTAAAACTTTCCCAAAAAACTATACATATCATTATCACCCTTGTCCTATCAGGGCCCAAAGTTTATCGACTAAGAATCCGTGATTTGTTGTATTTCACCCAGATATAACTTCGGAAATTGTAGAGTGTTTTTAAGCGTTATTGAGAAGATCTTTATCAAGTATAAGTTTTCTTTAAAAAAAATTAAACGTGATACCAACAATAATTAAAAAAAATAAAACAGTTATTCCATTTTCAAATCATACACTCTCTTAAAAATAATCAATCAATAACCATTTAAAATCCACCAACAATCTTTTTTAACAATAAAAAAACTTTAAAACATTCCACAAAAAAACTATACATATCATTATCACCTTTGTCCAATCAGGGCCCAAAGTTTATCGACTAAGAACCCCGTGACTTGTTGTATTTCTAGCAGGCATCCAGTTGATATTTGTAGAGTGCTTTTAAATGTTATTGAGAAGATCTTAATCAAGTATAAGCTTACTTTTAAAACAAAATTAATCGTTATACCGACAATGCTAAAAAAAACCCAGTTATTCCATTTTCAAATCATACACTCTTTAAAAGAATAATCAATCAATAACCATTTATAAATCCACCTACAATATTTTTTCCCAATAAAAAACTTCAAAACATTCCTACAAAAAACTATACATATCATTATCACCTTTGTCCTATCAGGGCCCAAAGTTTATCGACTAAGAATCCCGTGATTTGTTGTATTTACCCAGATATAACTTCGGAATTTGTAGAGTGTTTTTGAGCGTTATTGAGAAGATCTTTATCAAGTATAAGTTTTCTTTTAAAAAATTAAACGTTATACCAACAATAATTAAAAAATAAAACAGTTATTCCATTTTCAAATCATACACTCTCTAAAAAATAATCAATCAATAACCATTTAAAATCCACCAACAATCTTTTTTTCCAATAAAAAAACTTTAAAACATTCCACAAAAAAACTATACATATCATTATCACCTTTGTCCAATCAGGGCCCAAAGTTAATCGACTAAGAATCCCGTGACTTGTTGTATTTCTCCCAGCTATCCAGTTGATATATGTAGAGTGTTTTTAAAATTTATTGAGAAGATCTTTATCAAGTATAAGTTTTCTTAAAAAAATTAAACGTTATACCAACAATAATTAAAAAACAGTTATTCCATTTTCAAATCATACACTCTCTTAAAAAAATAATAAATAACCATTCAAAATCCACCTACAATCTTTTTACTCAATAAATTTTTAACCAATAAAAAAACTTTAAAACATTCCTACAAAAACCTATACATATCATTATCACCTTTGTCCTATCAGGGCCCAAAGTTTATCGACTAAGAATCCCGTGACTTGTTGTATTCCTCCCAGGTATCCCTTCGGAATTTGTAGAGTGTTTTAAGCGTTATTGAGAAGATCATTATTATAAATTTTTTATTAAAATTAAGTATACATTTTTCTTTAAAAAATTAAACATTATACCAACAATATTTAAAAAAAAAAACAGTTATTCCATTTTCAAATCATACACTCTCTTAAAAATAATCAATAAATAACCATTTAAAATCCACCTACAATATTTTTTACCCAATAAAAAACTTTAAAACATTCCACACAAAAAACTATACATATCATTATCACCTTTGTCCTATCAGGGCCCAAAGTTTATCGACTAAGAATCAAGTGACTTGCTATATTTCTCTCAGATATCTCTTCGGAATTGGTAGCGAGTTTTTAAGGGTTATTAAGAAGATCTTTATCAAGTATAAGTTTACTTTAAAAAAAAATTCAATGTTATACCAACAATAATTAAAAAACAGTTCTTCCATTTTAAAATCATACGCTCTCTAAAAAAATAATCAATCAATAACCATTCAAAATCCACCTACAATCTTTTTACTCAATAAATTTTTAACCAATAAAAAAAACTTTAAAACATTCCTACAAAAAACTATACATATCATTATCACCTTTGTCCTATCAGGGCCCAAAGTTTATCGACTAAGAATCCCGGGACTTGTTGTATTTCTCCCAGGTATCCAGTTGATATATATTGAGTGTTTTTAAACGCTATTGAGAAGATCATTATCAAGTTTAAGTTTTCTAAATATTTAAACGTTATGCCATCAATAATTAAAAAAATGCAGTTATTCCATTTTTAATTATACACTGTTCTCTAAAAAAATTATCAATCAATCAAATTCAAAATCCTCCAACAATCTTTTCCAATAAAAAACTTTAAACCCCCCCCCCCCCAAAAAAAAAAAAAAAAACTATACATATCATTATCACCTTTGTCCTATCAGGGCCCAAAGTTTATCGACTAAGAATCCCGTGACTTGTTGTATTTCTCCCAGGTATCCAAACGGAGTGACGTAAAAGCGTGTTGAATCGATCTCTGGCATCAGAAAGGCGCTTCTGACCGGCAAGAGCGGACAGCAACTAAGGAGCGTTGGAAGCAGCTCTTCCGCATCCTCATCCCTAGCTCTCTCGTATCATTTGATGCTCGGGCATTCCGTTGGAGCGGCGTTTCTCCGTTTCACTCGGTGAGCTTCTTTTTGAAATAACTTAGAGGTGTGTGTTTGAAGAGTTGTTTTAGGGTTTGATTTGTGTTTTAGGTGTTAGGTTTGTTTAAAAATAATTGTGTTTTTTTAGATTAGTTGTTTTATAAAAGTTTGTCTTGGAAAAAAGTATCAAAAGTTAGAGTTAAAGTTAATTTAAGTTATTAAATATAGAAATGTTAACTTATATGTATGAAATGCAAACTTTTCGAAACGTCTAAAGTTTTTTTTACGTCAGTATATTATACAATTGTTTATTATGTTTGTACTTTTGTCTGTATACATGTAATTATTATTAAATGTGCATAAGCTTGCTTTTAAATTTTGAAATTTTAGCTTATATGTAAGAAATACAATCTTTTAAAATTGTCCAAAGTTTTTTTCACTTCAAAATTTTTAATAAATGTTCATTATGGTTTTACTTTCGTCAGTATTCATGCAATTATAAATATGCGTGCATAATCTTTTATTTAAAATTGTGAGTTGAAAAAAATACTTTAGCGGAAATATAATATCCTTAAATTATAATTATAAAAAAATCAATTTTAGCTGTTGTAGTAATAATAAAGTATATAGTAATGTTATAAAGCTACATTCGTATTAATTCTATTCTTTTTGGTTTTGCGTAGGAAAAAAAAACGTGTTTTTTTTATCTAATAATAAATTGTCCAATTATATATTAAGGTTACAATTTAATATGTTTAATTTTATAATGCATTATTTATTTTTGTGCACACATATACAGATTTAAAAAATTAAATATATTTTTACAGTGATAATTTGTTTCAGATTGGCATGCGCCAGACATTATACAAGTTTTGCAACTTCTAACAATATATAGTGACAATGAATTTTTATGTACAACTGCTGATTCTGCAATTTTAAAATGTGGGAGTAATGCCTTGTCAAAAATCAAACTTTACTAATATCTAACCGATGCACAGTGTGTCAAGATATCACATTAGCTAGCATTAATTCATTGGAGTGATTTATAAAAATTGTGTTGCTCGTATTTAACGTAAAATAATTAATTATGATTAAATAAGTGCACTTAAAAGATATTTTTAGATAAGAATTTTTACCTTTTTAACCAGTTTTCTATGAGGCGCGGCGTTGTAAAACGCTAAAGAGTTTTAATTTAATCGCTTGATTTACCATCCGGGCCATTTGTATACTTTTTGAGATATTCTGATAAAAAACAGATTTTTTACGTATAGGGTTTTATACAAAGATTTTCTCACATTAAATTGTATAATTCCATTCTTTTTAAAACAAGTTCTTTTGAACGTAATTCTAAGATGCAATACGTCAATCTGGTGACTCGCCAACGCAGCGAAAAATTAATAAAAAAAAACTCACGCATTTATATTATGCTTTCATTTTAACATTATGAAGACATATATACATACATATATATCGTATAAGTTGAAAGAAAAAGCATACTGAACTAATTTTACAATTATCAATTCAAAAAAATTCACTATAGATTTCTTACTAGATACAAGCTTTTTTGAGAATGGTGAGATAGTTTCTAAGAAATCGTCACCACTCCACTTTATTCACTATTTACGGACTAAAATCAAGGTGTATGAGGCTTTCTTTATCCTATATATTATAACTAAAAATATTTTACCGGAATTTTCATAAAAGAAATTTCAAGTTTTATGTATTTCAAACAAAAAGCTATTTAAATGCGTTTTTTTAAATTTTATAAATTAATTTGTGCACATAAAACAACATTCATATTTTATTTAAAAACCTTTTATGTCAAATCCTGCTAAAGTAAACTCTTGATAATAGTTTTCGGTTGTAGTTCCAACTACGAAACAAATATTACTTACAAACACTTTTCCCAACTTCTGACGCAAAAAAAATGAAAAGTGAACTGAAAGTTTTTTTCTCATTGCACCCCCTCAAGCACAAATTTGCAATACAAATGCGGAGGTCAGCATTCTTTGAGTACGGTGTCACGTCGTACAATTCTGCTCCTTTACTCTTTTTGTCATTTCAAAGAAGCAGCCACTGATCCTTTCATGCCGAACATAATTCTTCTTTTGTTCATCTCTCTTACCTTTCTTGGATTCCACTGATCATCACAATACCCTATTCTGTAAAAACCACCACTTGAAAATTCGGAAGGACTGGCCAAGAGTCATATAGGTTCTTTTTTAATCTAATGTCCTTGCCTTTATAACTTAGAAAACTGCGAAATAAGCATATTCTTATAGGTAAAATGCTCTTTTTGAAATCATTTTAAACAGTGAATTTGTTACAGAGGATACACATTTCAATTGACTATTAAGATTTAAATAACTGCTACACAGAAGATGCTCTTATAAGTTGGCATTCCACAAAAGAAATTTTCCCTCTATAAATGTAGTTTTTATCTTTTGATATGTATATATATCATCAACATAAGGTATTATTAGAATTGAATAAGTGCTAATAAAATATTTATTTTTAACTTATAGATAGTTGCCTGATTTTAAGGTATTAGTTATTAAACTAAAGTATTAGTAAATGAGCTATGTAGTAAATAGTTAAATAGTATAATGTTAATGTGATTTTACTTTTATCACTCTTATTCAACATTGTATTCTAAGAAATTTCAAAGTTTTCGAAATTCAGTTTATAACTTAACTAGTGTTTAGCTAATATACATTATCAACAGCTAAACTTTTATCTTTTTAAATGTTTGTGTTATTTAATTTCAGATTAACTATCTCACTTCGCGAAAACTATTCATCGATTCTTTTTATTTTATAACATTTTCTTATTTAGATCCTTAAACAAGTATACAAAGTTACAGATTTATTGAAATGTTTTTCAGTTTTATAAACCAAGAAATGTTTCAAATTTTTCTCACGTCAATACTTACTTTAACCGAAATAAAAAGTTTAATTTAAAATGCAGGAAAAGTTCGTAGAGCTAATTGCATATTCATGTGTTTCATTTTTGTTTAAACAACAGAAAATTCAAATTTGTTTTCTTGAATGCAAAACGCTGGGAGAATTCCTCATATAAATAGCAAAACAAACATAAAGAGGTTCGAATCAAATACAGTATTGTTTTGTATCCATCTGTAAGTTTTGAAGCATTTTTTTTCTTCCCATAATTTAAATTCCACTGCGAAAACCTAAAACATTTATTGTTCATTATTTTCACTTATTTGATAAAACAGTGAAATACGTTAGAACTTAGGGAGAAATATAATTTTTTCTCATAATATTTGATTTTATCGCTACCTCAAGCATATATATGTTTTTAGAAATAAAAAACTGTGTGTTAGAAGTTCATGTTTAATAGTTGTTAAGCGTAATTAAAATTTTAATACCTTAAGTTTCGATTTTCATTATTATTTGAGAGCAATAACAAGAATATGACTTTTACACTTGCTATTTATTATTGCTGATTGTTGTAATTTAATTATTATTATTTTAAGCATATCGACTATTTTAAATAAGTTTATGGTTAGTCTAGTCACTTATTCTAATATTTAGCTTATTATGTTCAATATAACCGAAATATATATGATGCTTTAATACCGTGTGTTGGCTGTATGAAAGAGCTGGGCATGCGTATGCTCTAAAAAGATGGACATGTGGTCAGAACTGAACTTTTCTGAACACGTGTCCTTCATTTCGGTGTATACGCATGCCTAGTTCTTTCATGCAGCCAATACACGGTATTGAAGCCATATCTTTCGGTTAAATTGAACCTAATAAAGTGTAATAACATAATAAACATAACTAACATAATAAAGTGTTCCATATCAAATTCCAGGCATGACTCATTCGTTTTCTGCAAAAATTGTGTTAATAACTCTATCCATTTCTTTTTTATTAACTTTTAAAACAGTTAGTCCATTTTGGGACACATATTATATCTAAAAGTCAAGCTAAAGATATTTTAACGCACGATGTTGAATTGTATATAATTTAACCTTTAAAACCTCGCATAGCTCTAGTGCAAAGTCCATTTAACTAAACCAAGTACTAAATAAAGTGTAATAACGTAATAAACATAACTAACATAATAAAGTGTTCCATATCAAATCCCAAACATGACTCATTCGTTTTCTGCAGTAATTGTAGTAATATCTCTATCCATTTATTTTTTATTAACTTTTAAAAACAGGTAGTCCATTTAAAAACAGTTAGTAGAAGTGTACTTCGGCTAGATTTTTTTCAAATTCTCATAAATCCATGTTGTTGTTGTTTCTCATCCCCACTGGTCTAGCGGAGCTAGACCAGGTCCATGAGTCCATTCACCCTCAGGAAATCGAAAAACAAGACCGGGTCGCGCAGAAAATCCTCCTTTGCAAAATTCACGCAGCTAAGGAGGTGGGCCTGGCTGGCTGCACTGGAGAGACATTTGTTGCAGGTGGGGTAGACCTTTTGTTGCTGTTCGTACTTCATGCACTTTAGGTGACCACAGTAGAATATGGGACACTCTGGGGACGGAAGTGACGTCATCAGGGAAGGAGTTGGGTGTTCTCTAGTGGCTCGGAAGTCACGTGACCGGAAGTGGCGTGGGAGTCGTGTGCGCTCTAAGTGTTCGGTGGAGTTGAGTTGTAGGGTTGCTGGTTTGTTTGGCGTGACGTATAACCTTACTGTATTGTTTTAGTTGAGTTGTAGGTGTACTGATTTGTTTTGCGTGACGTAGTTTGGAAATAATTATAGTTTCGGAATGGCAACGGGTCGGTTATAGTAAAAGAGTTTCGGAATGGCAACGGATCGGTTATAGTAAAAGAACAGTTATTTGTAATCTTTATTGCATAACTTATTCGCAGTGGAGTTGAGTTGTTCTTTGGCTGCAAGTTGAGTTGTAGGTGTGCTGATTTAAGGTGTTTTGCGTGACGTATAGTCTTACTGTAGGAAGTATAATAGTTTAGAAATGGCAACGGTCTTTAATGGGTTATGGTAAAAGAACAGTTATTAGTAGTCATTGTTTCGGAATATTTTTTTTTACAGTAATTAGGGAAAGTTTAGTGTAACATTTTAGAACAGTCTTGTTTTAATAAAAATTGTATCGTAATCATTTCTTTGTTTTAGTAATTATAGTCTTAAAAATATAACTTTTTTTTTTTCAAAAATAATAATAATAATAAATATTACTAATATTTTTCTTCAACTGTAAATATTATATGTATAAGTTTCATATTATCGAAACTTAAGTTTTTTTTCTTTTAACTTTTAATATTAAGTTTATTTTAAATGCACTTAGTTTTTTTACTTTTAAAGTTTATTTTTTAAAAATATTTTTATCTTATTTTCAAAGCAGTAATAAAATACACAATTTTAAGAGACATCAACATTTATTAACACCAAATGCATATATACATGGAATAAATATTAACATAACATTTCTTCTGAAGATGCAAACATATTTTTCACATCATGTAAAAATGATGGTACATTAATCAAGGAGAAAAAATCTCCAATCAGAATCAAATTCACAAAATATACATGGTGCATATTCTCTTCAACAAATTTCCGTGAAAGTTCAATATAGTCAATCTCGTACATAGCTGAATCAAAAAACATATCTACAAGTTCTTTAGGTGTATGACACGCACAGGGTATCGCATCACGTCCATAGCAAGGGGCCAATTCTTTCATTTTTTTTTTAGTGAAGTTAATTCAAGAAAACACTTACGCAGTGATTCCTGCTATTATTTTATGTTGGTTATATGTTGGTTCATTTTATTCTTACTATATGAAATGTGGTTTATAATAATTTCAATTGTAGAATTATTCTCTTATAGTAAGCAGTTCTCCTGTTTAAACGGATTTCAAATCGTTGGTGCTATTCTAATCAGTAAAGTTCTTATGTATAAAAATGTAACTATTTTTACAATTTGCACTAGGTGATTTATTACGTTTAAATGTACTTCAAATCGTCAATATTATTTTATAGCTAGCGTGGTAAAAAATAAAACTAGTTAGTCCCCTCGGTAAAATGTTTTTCTAAAATTATTATATTTAGAAATTTTTGCTGTTCAATTATTATTTTAAATGATTTACTTTTTTGTTAAAAGTATTTTTTTTAAATACTTTGGTTAAAATATTTCGACAAACGGTCTAGAGTTAAAAGATTATTATCAAGACAATAGTAATAGTTTTGTTTAATGTTTCTTATATTTAATGCTGAAACTTAGATTTTTTCTGCTCTTAATGTGAATTTTATATTTAAATGTATTAAAAGTAAAATTTTACTCTCTATTTCGCGTCTACATTGTGAATGTTAAGGTCTGAATAAGTATGTAATGATATTGCAATACCTTGCTTATGGAGAAGTAGTTAGGTGATTCACATATTTTTCATTAAACTAGTTAAATTATTTTAAAGTGGAATGGTTATTTCGCAAGTTATTGTCACAGAAATTTAGTATGCTCTAATTTTCAAATCGCGTTTTTTCTATAATCTAATATTACAAAAATCTGATCTAATATCACAGTACCCCCTCGTAAAAAACTTTGTATTCATACAGGTTTAAAGAAAATAGTTCGGAAAAAATTCCCTTGTAATAGCTGATAACAGTCTATGAAATGAAATTTCACTATATAATCAGGAAAAAAATCTTAATTACAATTACAATGATTTAATTACTTTTAAATAGATGGTAACTATTAAAGTAAAAGCCCTATTAATCTTGAAAAGGTAGTAACACTTTCAAATCAAAAATCCTCGAAAAGAATGCTAATATCCTTTACGCAAGTAAACACATAGAGGTCCATTGTCAATAAACAGAATTCCCGATAAGAAAGATTCTGATAAAGTTAGACTAACTTCATACATTGCTAGAAAAGTTACTCGGATTTATCAGAGTACTAAATTTCAACTTTATTTTAACGAGTATTGTAATGAAAAGTTTTGACTAAAACTATTCAAAGTATTTGAATTATAAAAGGGAATTTAATTTTTTTCTTTTTCCATGCTAAATAGTGATTACAGAATGATTCATAGAAAATAATACTTAATCAAAGATAAGACTACAGGATGTAAAATTTATCAAATAAATAATATATTAGATTTAATTCTTAAAGATTAATTGATTTTTAAAACGAAAAAATTACAAGTAAACAAATCGATTTTAATATTAGCACCGCAAAACATCGAAAAAATGCAATGACTTTCTTATTCTTATGATAACGCAGCTATAAGATAAAGTCCATAGATAAAACGATCTGATGAATAAACAGGACTCACAATCCCGTGAAAGCTGTAATATAGGCGATAAGACTCGATACAGCAAATACTCTATAAAAACCACCCTATAGATTTTTAATTAATACACTTTAATTTATAAAAATGTAGAATTTCTAAAGGATTTACTTTTATAATAATTACAAGAGTTAGTTTATATCAACCAAACTTCAGGGTTTTACATTTTTTTTATTGTTGTAAACCAAGTCTGAGTTTTACTAAGACTATTTTTTTAAAAAAAAAAATCTTGAAAGACTACCTTTTTAAATTCCAACTCTCACTCAATCATATATCTTAAGACTTATTCAGTCATTTTTCTTAAGAGTTATAAAAAAAAAAATACTAACAAAAACTTAGTTTCAATTTAAAATTCAAATGGTTACCATAAAAGATGATAACATTTTTATCAAATAATACTGTGGAATAAACCTCAGTTTAAAATCCATTTATTAAATAAATTTAAGTAAAATCGAGTTACTCGAATGTAGTTTGTTTTATATTTGGCTACATTATCAATGGTTCTATGTAATGTTTAACTAATACTCAAAATATTCAGGAATATACCAGGTTTAATGTAAAAATAATACACCAACGCGTAGATTATAGGCTTATATGTATAAATTTTGGTTGGAGTTCAAAAACAACTTTGAAAGAAATTGAGTAGTTTTATCAAATATTTTTGATTGAAACTCTAAAAAATTGGATATATTCTTTGAAATAATAAAATAGTAGTAAGAAAACGTGTAAAACTCTATTTTAACGTCTTTTGGTATGACATTAATGGTAGGAATATATCTGAAATACATAATGAATTGTGTAGTTATATATTAGTTGAACCCATATGTTTAATTATATATGACTAAGTCTCAAGTTTTAAAAATATATAGTGGATGATCGGAGGATTGAATCGAAACTGCGATATTGCGATTAAATAGATGATTGAATAGAAATTGCTTCTCGTATCTTCGATACGAGCAAGTGGAAGTCATTGGATCAGCATGTTTATTGAAGATGGAAAACACTTAGAATTTATTTGTAGCTACGGCAAATCTCCCTATTTTTTACGGAGATATATTTAAACCTTTCCTATCAAATTTTTTAAATGTCAGTTGGAATAACACTTGTTTTCAAAGTTTGACTTCTAATGTATGTGGAGCCTATTGTATTTACTTTTTATTTAAACGTAGTCAAGGACATTCTCTGTATTGTATAATTAATGAATTAAATCAATGTAAGAAAAATGATTTTAGAATTTATCAATTTGTTAAGAAACATTTTGGTGTAAGAATGCTCTTTCGAAAATAAAAATATATTATTTTAATAAACACTGTGTTTATACTTTATTACATTGTGTGTTTGTACTTTTTTATTCATTGTCTACATAAAAAATATTTTATTATAATATTTAATTAAAAACAAAACTAAAATAAAAAAAATTATAATTTTTTCTTTAAAAAACTTTTACTAAAAATAAAATTTAAGAAAAAGTTCAAACTTTTATTTCGAAAAACTTTTCAAGTTAAAATACTTTAAGTGTTATTAAACTTAAAACTAAAATACAGTAAATTAATTTTTAAATTTTTTCTTTCTGAAAAAAGTTTTTTAAATTTTTTCTTTCTGAAAAAAGTTTTTTTTAAAAAAAATTCAAGTTAAAAAATATTTTTCTTATTATTTAAAAAAAAAATATTTCATTATTTGTACAAACATATTTTTAAATACCTTTAAAGAAAATTTCATGAAAAAAAAATACAGTAAATTAATTTTTAAATTTTTTCTTTCTGAAAAAGTTTTTTAAATTTTTTCTTTCTGAAAAAAGTTTCTTTAAAAAATTCAAGTTGAAAAATATTTTTCTTATTATTTAAAAAATCTTTATTGATTATTTGTACAAATATATTTTTAGATACCTTTAAAGAAAA
Source organism: Hylyphantes graminicola (assembly GCA_023701765.1). NCBI lineage: Eukaryota > Metazoa > Arthropoda > Arachnida > Araneae > Linyphiidae > Hylyphantes > Hylyphantes graminicola. The sequence goes on from CM043122.1 coordinate 24,027,487, forward strand.
TTTCACATGAAAAAAAAAATGGTTAAATAAAATGACAAGGAATCCTTTTTTTTTTTAACAAATCAAACTATTATTTATTAATTACTTTAGTTACAATACATATAAATAATGACAAAATCATTTACATTAAAGTAGAATACAATTAATAAGGTAGGCAATTGTTCATTTTAGCATACATGACATTATCTTTAGAGTAAAGCCTTTTCTTATTCACAATATATTCAGAAGGCATGTTAACCTCCTTTAAAGCTTTATAAAACTGTTTCAGTCGAATGTAGTTTGTTTTATATTTGGCTGCATTATCACTGGTTCTATGTAATGCTTAACTAATACTCAAAATATTCAGGAATACCTCAGGTTTAATGTAAAAATAATACACCAACGCGTAGATTATAGGCTTACATGTATAAATTTTGGTTGGAGTTCAACAACAAATTTGTAAGAAATTGAGTAGTTTTATCAAATATTTTTGATTGAAACTCTAAAAAAAAAATTATATCTTCTTTGAAATAATAAATAAGTAGTATGGAAACGTGTAAAACTCTATTTTATCGTCTTTGGTATGACATTAATGGTATGAATATATCTGAAGTACATAATGAATTGTGTAGTTATATATTATTTGAACCCATATGTTTAATTATATATGACTAAGTCTCAAATTTTAAAAATATATAGTGGATGATTGTGGAAAATAACGTTTAAGAACAAAATTAGAAGTCGAAAGTAGATTTTTTTCTATTTATTATTTAAAAAATATATAGGAAAACTTTACAAAAAATCTAAATTTTCTTTCAAGAAAATTTTTTATAAATAACAATTCGAATATACTTTTACAATTGTATTAACAATTTTTTAAAAAAAATCTTTTAAATAATTTCTATTTTAATTTTATATATTTTTTTTCTCATTCTTTTTATTTTTTTTCTTTCAATATTTATATTTATACTTTAATAATTTTTTACTTTATTTTTCTCATGTATCATTAGCACTTATTCATCGAATTTATAATTTTTCTACCATACTTTATGACTTTTATGTTACATTTTCTATTTGCGTAGATGTTTGAATGGTTTCACTTATGGGTTGATGTCAAGAATCTTAAAGTCCAGCTTGGAGTGTTGCGAATATACATTATCAAATTTATACTCTTTCTTCCATACGTTAGGATTTTTGATGTAATTGTAGTTTTGATGATGTTATAAAATCTTTTTTAATTGATTTAATTTTTTAAATGGATGATTGAATAGAAATTGTTGCCCGCGCGTGCGCGCGTATCGAAGATACGAGCAACAATTTCTATTCAATCATCCGTTTAAAAAATTAAATCAATTAAAAAAGATTTTATAACATCATCAAAACTACAATTACATCAAAAATCCTAACGTATGGAAGAAAGAGTATAAATTTGATAATGTATATTCGCAACACTCCAAGCTGGACTTTAAGATTCTTGACATCAACCCATAAGTGAAACCATTCAAACATCTACGCAAATAGAAAATGTAACATAAAAGTCATAAAGTATGGTAGAAAAATTATAAATTCGATGAATAAGTGCTAATGATACATGAGAAAAATAAAGTAAAAAATTATTAAAGTATAAATATAAATATTGAAAGAAAAAAAAATAAAAAGAATGAGAAAAAAAAATATAAAATTAAAATAGAAATTATTTAAAAGATTTTTTTTTTAAAAATTGTTAATACAATTTTAAAAGTATATTCGAATTGTTATTTATAAAAAATTTTCTTGAAAGAAAATTTAGATTTTTTGTAAAGTTTTCCTATATATTTTTTAAATAATAAATAGAAAAAAATCTACTTTCGACTTCTAATTTTGTTCTTAAACGTTATTTTCCACAATCATCCACTATATATTTTTAAAATTTGAGACTTAGTCATATATAATTAAACATATGGGTTCAAATAATATATAACTACACAATTCATTATGTACTTCAGATATATTCATACCATTAATGTCATACCAAAGACGATAAAATAGAGTTTTACACGTTTCCATACTACTTATTTATTATTTCAAAGAAGATATAATTTTTTTTTTAGAGTTTCAATCAAAAATATTTGATAAAACTACTCAATTTCTTACAAATTTGTTGTTGAACTCCAACCAAAATTTATACATGTAAGCCTATAATCTACGCGTTGGTGTATTATTTTTACATTAAACCTGAGGTATTCCTGAATATTTTGAGTATTAGTTAAGCATTACATAGAACCAGTGATAATGCAGCCAAATATAAAACAAACTACATTCGACTGAAACAGTTTTATAAAGCTTTAAAGGAGGTTAACATGCCTTCTGAATATATTGTGAATAAGAAAAGGCTTTACTCTAAAGATAATGTCATGTATGCTAAAATGAACAATTGCCTACCTTATTAATTGTATTCTACTTTAATGTAAATGATTTTGTCATTATTTATATGTATTGTAACTAAAGTAATTAATAAATAATAGTTTGATTTGTTAAAAAAAAAAAGGATTCCTTGTCATTTTATTTAACCATTTTTTTTTTCATGTGAAATTTTCTTTAAAGGTATCTAAAAATATATTTGTACAAATAATCAATAAAGATTTTTTAAATAATAAGAAAAATATTTTTCAACTTGAATTTTTTAAAGAAACTTTTTTCAGAAAGAAAAAATTTAAAAAACTTTTTCAGAAAGAAAAAATTTAAAAATTAATTTACTGTATTTTTTTTTCATGAAATTTTCTTTAAAGGTATTTAAAAATATGTTTGTACAAATAATGAAATATTTTTTTTTTAAATAATAAGAAAAATATTTTTTAACTTGAATTTTTTTTAAAAAAAACTTTTTTCAGAAAGAAAAAATTTAAAAAACTTTTTTCAGAAAGAAAAAATTTAAAAATTAATTTACTGTATTTTAGTTTTAAGTTTAATAACACTTAAAGTATTTTAACTTGAAAAGTTTTTCGAAATAAAAGTTTGAACTTTTTCTTAAATTTTATTTTTAGTAAAAGTTTTTTAAAGAAAAAATTATAATTTTTTTTATTTTAGTTTTGTTTTTAATTAAATATTATAATAAAATATTTTTTATGTAGACAATGAATAAAAAAGTACAAACACACAATGTAATAAAGTATAAACACAGTGTTTATTAAAATAATATATTTTTATTTTCGAAAGAGCATTCTTACACCAAAATGTTTCTTAACAAATTGATAAATTCTAAAATCATTTTTCTTACATTGATTTAATTCATTAATTATACAATACAGAGAATGTCCTTGACTACGTTTAAATAAAAAGTAAATACAATAGGCTCCACATACATTAGAAGTCAAACTTTGAAAACAAGTGTTATTCCAACTGACATTTAAAAAATTTGATAGGAAAGGTTTAAATATATCTCCGTAAAAAATAGGGAGATTTGCCGTAGCTACATATAAATTCTAAGTGTTTTCCATCTTCAATAAACATGCTGATCCAATGACTTCCACTTGCTCGTATCGAAGATACGAGAAGCAATTTCTATTCAATCATCTATTTAATCGCAATATCGCAGTTTCGATTCAATCCTCCGATCATCCACTATATATTTTTAAAACTTGAGACTTAGTCATATATAATTAAACATATGGGTTCAACTAATATATAACTACACAATTCATTATGTATTTCAGATATATTCCTACCATTAATGTCATACCAAAAGACGTTAAAATAGAGTTTTACACGTTTTCTTACTACTATTTTATTATTTCAAAGAATATATCCAATTTTTTAGAGTTTCAATCAAAAATATTTGATAAAACTACTCAATTTCTTTCAAAGTTGTTTTTGAACTCCAACCAAAATTTATACATATAAGCCTATAATCTACGCGTTGGTGTATTATTTTTACATTAAACCTGGTATATTCCTGAATATTTTGAGTATTAGTTAAACATTACATAGAACCATTGATAATGTAGCCAAATATAAAACAAACTACATTCGAGTAACTCGATTTTACTTAAATTTATTTAATAAATGGATTTTAAACTGAGGTTTATTCCACAGTATTATTTGATAAAAATGTTATCATCTTTTATGGTAACCATTTGAATTTTAAATTGAAACTAAGTTTTTGTTAGTATTTTTTTTTTATAACTCTTAAGAAAAATGACTGAATAAGTCTTAAGATATATGATTGAGTGAGAGTTGGAATTTAAAAAGGTAGTCTTTCAAGATTTTTTTTTTAAAAAAATAGTCTTAGTAAAACTCAGACTTGGTTTACAACAATAAAAAAAATGTAAAACCCTGAAGTTTGGTTGATATAAACTAACTCTTGTAATTATTATAAAAGTAAATCCTTTAGAAATTCTACATTTTTATAAATTAAAGTGTATTAATTAAAAATCTATAGGGTGGTTTTTATAGAGTATTTGCTGTATCGAGTCTTATCGCCTATATTACAGCTTTCACGGGATTGTGAGTCCTGTTTATTCATCAGATCGTTTTATCTATGGACTTTATCTTATAGCTGCGTTATCATAAGAATAAGAAAGTCATTGCATTTTTTCGATGTTTTGCGGTGCTAATATTAAAATCGATTTGTTTACTTGTAATTTTTTCGTTTTAAAAATCAATTAATCTTTAAGAATTAAATCTAATATATTATTTATTTGATAAATTTTACATCCTGTAGTCTTATCTTTGATTAAGTATTATTTTCTATGAATCATTCTGTAATCACTATTTAGCATGGAAAAAGAAAAAAATTAAATTCCCTTTTATAATTCAAATACTTTGAATAGTTTTAGTCAAAACTTTTCATTACAATACTCGTTAAAATAAAGTTGAAATTTAGTACTCTGATAAATCCGAGTAACTTTTCTAGCAATGTATGAAGTTAGTCTAACTTTATCAGAATCTTTCTTATCGGGAATTCTGTTTATTGACAATGGACCTCTATGTGTTTACTTGCGTAAAGGATATTAGCATTCTTTTCGAGGATTTTTGATTTGAAAGTGTTACTACCTTTTCAAGATTAATAGGGCTTTTACTTTAATAGTTACCATCTATTTAAAAGTAATTAAATCATTGTAATTGTAATTAAGATTTTTTTCCTGATTATATAGTGAAATTTCATTTCATAGACTGTTATCAGCTATTACAAGGGAATTTTTTCCGAACTATTTTCTTTAAACCTGTATGAATACAAAGTTTTTTACGAGGGGGTACTGTGATATTAGATCAGATTTTTGTAATATTAGATTATAGAAAAAACGCGATTTGAAAATTAGAGCATACTAAATTTCTGTGACAATAACTTGCGAAATAACCATTCCACTTTAAAATAATTTAACTAGTTTAATGAAAAATATGTGAATCACCTAACTACTTCTCCATAAGCAAGGTATTGCAATATCATTACATACTTATTCAGACCTTAACATTCACAATGTAGACGCGAAATAGAGAGTAAAATTTTACTTTTAATACATTTAAATATAAAATTCACATTAAGAGCAGAAAAAATCTAAGTTTCAGCATTAAATATAAGAAACATTAAACAAAACTATTACTATTGTCTTGATAATAATCTTTTAACTCTAGACCGTTTGTCGAAATATTTTAACCAAAGTATTTAAAAAAAATACTTTTAACAAAAAAGTAAATCATTTAAAATAATAATTGAACAGCAAAAATTTCTAAATATAATAATTTTAGAAAAACATTTTACCGAGGGGACTAACTAGTTTTATTTTTTACCACGCTAGCTATAAAATAATATTGACGATTTGAAGTACATTTAAACGTAATAAATCACCTAGTGCAAATTGTAAAAATAGTTACATTTTTATACATAAGAACTTTACTGATTAGAATAGCACCAACGATTTGAAATCCGTTTAAACAGGAGAACTGCTTACTATAAGAGAATAATTCTACAATTGAAATTATTATAAACCACATTTCATATAGTAAGAATAAAATGAACCAACATATAACCAACATAAAATAATAGCAGGAATCACTGCGTAAGTGTTTTCTTGAATTAACTTCACTAAAAAAAAATGAAAGAATTGGCCCCTTGCTATGGACGTGATGCGATACCCTGTGCGTGTCATACACCTAAAGAACTTGTAGATATGTTTTTTGATTCAGCTATGTACGAGATTGACTATATTGAACTTTCACGGAAATTTGTTGAAGAGAATATGCACCATGTATATTTTGTGAATTTGATTCTGATTGGAGATTTTTTCTCCTTGATTAATGTACCATCATTTTTACATGATGTGAAAAATATGTTTGCATCTTCAGAAGAAATGTTATGTTAATATTTATTCCATGTATATATGCATTTGGTGTTAATAAATGTTGATGTCTCTTAAAATTGTGTATTTTATTACTGCTTTGAAAATAAGATAAAAATATTTTTAAAAAATAAACTTTAAAAGTAAAAAAACTAAGTGCATTTAAAATAAACTTAATATTAAAAGTTAAAAGAAAAAAAACTTAAGTTTCGATAATATGAAACTTATACATATAATATTTACAGTTGAAGAAAAATATTAGTAATATTTATTATTATTATTATTTTTGAAAAAAAAAAGTTATATTTTTAAGACTATAATTACTAAAACAAAGAAATGATTACGATACAATTTTTATTAAAACAAGACTGTTCTAAAATGTTACACTAAACTTTCCCTAATTACTGTAAAAAAAAATATTCCGAAACAATGACTACTAATAACTGTTCTTTTACCATAACCCATTAAAGACCGTTGCCATTTCTAAACTATTATACTTCCTACAGTAAGACTATACGTCACGCAAAACACCTTAAATCAGCACACCTACAACTCAACTTGCAGCCAAAAAACAACTCAACTCCACTGCGAATAAGTTATGCAATAAAGATTACAAATAACTGTTCTTTTACTATAACCGATCCGTTGCCATTCCGAAACTCTTTTACTATAACCGACCCGTTGCCATTCCGAAACTATAATTATTTCCAAACTACGTCACGCAAAACAAATCAGTACACCTACAACTCAACTAAAACAATACAGTAAGGTTATACGTCACGCCAAACAAACCAGCAACCCTACAACTCAACTCCACCGAACACTTAGAGCGCACACGACTCCCACGCCACTTCCGGTCACGTGACTTCCGAGCCACTAGAGAACACCCAACTCCTTCCCTGATGACGTCACTTCCGTCCCCAGAGTGTCCCATATTCTACTGACCACTGATGAATCTAGCGTATGCGGTCTGATCACCTCTATCACCCTTGAAGGTCAAAGCACGACCCGGCTTATCCACAGAGTACCAGATGTGTACTGGGGGAGTAGTCCAGTTAAGCAGGACACCTTTCTTTCTAATGGAGTGAATTTCTGAGGATGTGAGTGCCAAATTATCCGGCAGGGGCTCATTTGTGCCAAGTTTTGTCAGCGATCTCATTTCCGTAAAGACCAACGTGAGACGGAATCCACTGCAAATAAATATCTCGCTTCACGGAAAGTTTGCTGAGCAGTTGCAAGATTGCTGTTCCAGCTCTATCGCCCACTTTGGGCCATGCACTCAAATATTGGATAGAGCTTCTACTATCCGTTAGGATCCAGATGGGGTCTAACCGCGAGTCCCCTTCAATTGCCTTCAGTCCTGCCTCAATAGCAAGAAGCTCCGATCGGAAAACAGAACAAGAATCCGGGTTTCTCATTTTTATGTTGGTATCGCCTCCAGGTCTCTTGATGTAGACTCCACTTCCAGTACGACTCTGATCGTCCCTGCTACCATCTGTATAAACACAAAGGCCCTCCTCTGGGATGTTGTTGATAATTTCGAGAGACAGTTGCTGAAGCAATTCAGGAACGTCTGAAGTTTTATTTGTGCTTGATGCCAGATCCGGACAAAAGTGTACTCTTGGAATCCCACGTGAGGGATCGACACAAGACTTAAGGGAGTGCTGTTCGACATCTTGATAGACTGAATTCAGGGAAATTGCACGTGAAAAAGGGCTATATCTTCTTAGTCTCTGATTATTGGTCCAATGCAGGAGGTAGTCAGCAGTTCTGTGTTGGGCCCCGAAACTAAGTAGTTTACTAAAATACTTCACAAGACAAGTCTCTCTTCTCATATTAAATGGCAGAAGGTCTGACTCAAATAACACAATTTCACCAGGGCAGGAATGTCGCAAACCTGTAATTATGCGGCCCGCACTCTGTTGAACTCGATCAAGTTTTCGAAGATTGGATACTGACGCACTCGAATAGATTTGTTGACCATACTCTAATATAGGTCTTACAAGAGCGATGTAAGTTGTCCTTAGCGTAGCCGCGTCTGCACCCCAGTCGCGGCCAGAAATGTATTTAAGGATGTTCAGTCGTTTTCTACTCTTGGCCACCAGGGCCTCAATATGTTTGTTACAAGTAAATTCTGGGTCTAGTGCAAAACCCAGATATCTAGGGTGCTTTTCATAAGGGAGAGGAATACCTCTCAGAGATATCTGGGGAGAATAATTGTAAATATGTTTATTGGTGGTGAAAAAGCTCGTCACTGATTCGGAAACATTGAATGTTAGTTTATGTTCTGCAGCAAAATCCTGGACTTCTGCAAGTGCTAGGTTAAGATTTGATTCCAGCTTTTTAACGTCCGAGTCTGAATCCCATAGAACGATATCATCAGCAAATATGCCAATCTTGCACGCTCCATTCAGCCTCTCCTCCAGTCCCCCCAGAAACAGTGAGAAAAGTGTGGGACTCAAAACTGAGCCCTGAGGGACTCCTTGAAAAAGTTTAAAATTGTCGGAGAGGGTGTTGTCATATTTTACTTTGATGAACCTGTTCTGCAGAAAATCTGAGATCCAGGCGAGGGCTCTGCCCCCAATGTTGAAGGTTTCATAGAGCTTAACAATAAGTTTGTTGGTCCAGACTCTGTCGAAGGCCTTGGATAAGTCCAAGAATGCAGCAACGGTATGGTTGGTGGGTTTCATATTTTGAGCATCCCTTATACATTGACTGAAATAAAGGATCTGATCCGTAGTACTGTGCCCCCTACGAAATCCATATTGTGCTCGGGGGAGTAGGTCATTGGAATCTAGGTAAAAATTCAGTCTGCATAGGATCATTTTCTCCATAAGCTTGCATGAGACACTAGTCAGAGCTATTGGCCTATAATTCTCGGGAGAGTCTGCAGGCTTGCCAGTTTTTTGGATAGGAATTATTAAGGCTCTCTTCCAGTCTCGGGGAAGTCTACCGCAACTCCAAGAGTGATTAAAAATGTCCAGCAGGAATTGTCTTCCCCGTGAACTGAGATGATCAATCATGACTCCATGAATGCCATCCGGTCCTGGTGATTTGGAAAGGTCCAGATCTTTTATGGCTAGTTCAAGTTCTTGCTGAGAGAAACAAGTACTAAACAATGGAATACTTCTATTTGAGCTACGACAACCATGAGTAACATTTTTAGCTCGTTTTTTAATTGTCCGGTCATTTTCATCAAAACGAAGACGACTAGTCTTCTGGTAGTGCTCTCCCAACAGATTTGCTGCCGCCCTGTCTTCAAGGGGGATATGACTGTTTGGGTCGACGAGGGCATTACCTTCCTCTTTTTGAGGTTGTACTTTATCGATGCTTTTGGCGAGTTTCCACAACTTTGAGGTGGGAGTCCTGACGTCTAGTTTGTTACACAAGTTCTTCCATTTATTCCTCTTATCGACCATATATCGGCATTTGATCTCAGCATTAATTTTATTGAGATTAGTTCTAATGGTGCCATTATGAGTAGTCTTGAGCTCTTCATGTAAGAGATTTCTTTTTGTAATAAGACCATTCAGCTCAGCCGATTGAGGTCCAAAAAAGGGAGTAGCCCTCCTATTGAAGCCTCTTGGTATAGATTGGCCTGCAGCTTTTAACACAGCTCTCTGGAAAAAGGACCAGTGTTCGTCAACACTGCCAAAATCACGTTTCCTGGATAAGTAATTTTCGACGAGATCGCTGAAAGTCGCCCAGTTCGCTTTTTTAAAATTCCAAAGTTTTGTTGGGTGTTTTCTTGTTCTCTGACTTCCCTTTAGTTCAATAAGAACAGGGAAGTGATCACTACCCACAGAATGAAGAACCTGCCATTTACAGCAGTTATAGATATCTGGACTGACTATAGAGACATCCAAAGCCTCACTGGTATTATAACTATAGGAGGAGTGCGTAGCTGTGCCATCATTGAGCGTCAAAAAGGCATTATCGTCTAACAACTCAAGGAGTTCAACTCCGCTATGATTGTCAGCAGAACACCCCCAAGAGGGGTGTTTGGCGTTTAGGTCACCAATAAGAAAGGTGTCATGATCAGGAATGTCCAGCAAACCCGCAGGCAGGCTTTTTTGATTAGGTGGGTGGTAGACATTAAAAATATTCACGGGTTTACTCTTCCAATTAACTGATATACCCTGCATTTCTAAGTCTGAGTTCGGAAACGGTTGAATACTGATTTCGCGATATTTAAGATCTCTAATAAGAAAGGCCAGTCCTCCTCCTCCATGGCTTGGCCTGTCAGTCCTATAAATATGGTATCCCCGAATTCTCAACAAGGCATGATTCTTTAATTTGGTTTCCTGGATTGCAATAATCTGAGCACCGTACAATTCTGCTAGATTTAGAAGTTGGTCAAGCTTTGTTCTTGTGGCCTTGGTAGATAGGCCATTAATATTACATTGCAATATTCTCAAAGTTTTCCTTTTCCTTGGAGACTGTAACTTATTTATCGAACAGAGCCCTCTGCCTAAGCCCTGAGCGCGCCCCTGATTAGTCTGCGCGACGGGCGATGCAGCATCAAAACTCAAGGGATGCATAAACTCATGGAATAAAGGGTTAGGGGACAGCTTCTGTTAGTTGAAAACCTGGAGCACCCGAAGGTAGAAGTCTGACTTGGCTCCGTTCACCTACTAGCTTTAGCTGGGCATAGTGGGATGGCCTTCACGCCTAGGGTGACCCTACCAGGAGTTAAACTCCCGACGTACATCGCCCATCCCGTCCAGTGCCACCCCCCCGCCACGGTGAGGCAGCTAGCAGGACTTCGGGGGGTCATAAATCCATAACTGAGCTTATTTTCATAAATCCATAACTGAGCTTATTTAAAGTTTGTGAATTTTAAGTTTATTAGACCAATCACTTTCCATTGGAACTATTTTATGTGCTTAAACTTATTTAAAATTTTGGAAAATGAAAGATTTAAAACTATTTTTAAATTGACCATAGGTACAATACCGGCGTTGTACCTAGGTAACTAAATGAATGCCCCACTTTCTTAGATTTTCTATTTAATCCATGTTGTCGATTGTAAGATTAAGATCTTTACAAAATATTAATACATAATTTATTCACACATAATTTTGCTGGTAAATAGGTTTTGACAGCCAATTACAGATGCACAAGAGTCTTTGTTTTTCAACAAAGTTGTGATTCATGTTTCTTCAAATACGACCCTAGAAATCACGCATGTCTAATATAAGACTTGGCATTTTTTGAACAAAAGGTTTTTTATTAGAAAACTCGCATGGAAATTAGTTTTAATTCATGTAGTTTTTTATACATGAGACTACAAGCTATGTTTGGTTGAGTTCAATATTTTTAAACTTACTTTTGCTAGATAAAAAAAGAAAGACATTAAAAACATTTGATTTCACCAACCAAATTTTTTAAGCGTGTGACATTTAACTTGTCACAAGCTTCTCAACCAAGACTTAAAAGTAGATTAAATAAAGATTATTAAGGTAAGTATAATAGTATCTAAGTAACAATGCGTGGTACCAAATATTATTAAATTTAAGAGCAGGGAGCCTAGGTACGAGCATCTTTCCTACGTATTTGTTAAAAAAATTAATTTCTTAAAATACTTTTATTTTATTACTATTATATCATCTTTAGAGTGTAACAAACGTGAATTAAATTATTAAAATTAATTCACAGTTATTTTTCTAGGAGATCTTATAGTAAAGCTATGAAACTAAACTCACTAATTTAATACTAAATAGTTCAATTGTGATTTTTAGTGTTCTATAAAAAAACAAATTTAATAATGTGAATGAACTATCATCATATGTCAAAAAGTACACTGTAAACAGCGAATAAAAGTTTTTATGCTTAAAGAAACTTACATAATGTATCGAAATACACAGATCCTAGTAAAACTCCCATAAATCAATCTATAGTTATCCAACTGAGTACCTTGCCAAGTTTAAAACAAATTCCATAAACTACGTGATAGAATCGTAGACTATTGTCACATGTTCATTAACAGAAATATAAACAGAAACAAAAGTACTCTAAAGTGTGCTTGAAAGAGATACACTCCCATTAATCAAGCTAAAAATATCAAACAGGCAACCTCCCAAACAGTAATTTGAAGTCCGAACTAATACATGATTCCCCAAGAGACAAAACTCACAACTGCAACTGTACATAATACAAACACAACTAAACAATTGAATAGTTTTTTTACACAATACTCAGCTCCCTTAACGACAAAACATGTCAATGAACCATGGTCCATCGCATATTAATGAACCTTAATGAAAAGCATTCTAAATTATGCTTGAAAGAGATAGCATCGTAAGGTCCCATAAATCAATTTGGAACACTCCAACAGACTACCTCGCGAGTGCAGGGACGCAATCTAAGGTGAACAGACGCTGAGTCGGTTCGCAATGAGTGAGAACCTCGTATATGACACTCCCCACTACACAGTAAAGCTCGCCTGAAGCCATAAATCACATGAGCTGCAATCGATAATGTAACTACTCACATACCATTTTTTTTGTATGTTTCCATAAAACGCTACTTTCTGTTTCCGGGATTCTGGAGATTTTTTGGGTTATGAGTTTCTGAAGAGGGCTATTCTTAAATGGTGTTTACTGTGCTCTTTTTTCCCCAACAAAAGTGTATAGGTTTTTTGGGGATAAACACTGTATTTAGGAAGGTAGTATTTTGAAAAAATCAATTTGATTTGAAGTTAAAAAGTCTGCAATCAAAATGTTAACATAATAATATATTGTTTCTTAAAAGTAGTAAATTAAACCAACGAGACAAAACAAAATACAATTTCAAATGCTTACAATTTCCTGTTAAAATGTTGTTTTATATAGTTTAATTATAAAAATTGCACTGAACCATGCCCTTTTCGGAACATCCCAGAGAGCTTCTCTGGCCTTATTATTAGAGTCGACCGCGGCTGAACAACGCTAGAATAATAATTTCTCGTTAGTTAGAGAAATCGATCATAAATGAAAATATTAGGATGCAAAATTGCAAATGATATTTAGTTGGAATTGTTCCCGCTGGATATTTCGCATTAGCATACAATCATAGAAGACAATTTGATTCACTACGTACTGAAGACCATGTACCGAAATTTCGCATAACATATAATGCACTATTGTTCTTGATTAATATTAAATAATAATTGTATGCCTTCTTTGTATAAAGGTGTCAAGCCATCTTAAATAAACTTAAAACTGCAGATAAGACCTTACAATGTATTTTTCTATGTAGAGTGTAAGACATTATGGCTGAAAACCGTGATAAGTAATACTTAGTTCATCTACAATTTAAACATATTGGATAAAATAAAACTCATTAGCTTATAAAGTATATTTATTTCAAATTTTTCATAGTTTCCCTGTTTTGAATATAAGAGAAAACTGGGAAGGTGGTGCAACTTTCAAATCGTAATTTTCCCTTTTCTAACAAAGTGTTAACTTAACCCTGTGATGCATAATTTTTTTTCATCCCGAAAAAATATATTTGTATCTTTAATACTCATACATTATGGGGAAAATACTGAAAAAAATAACTGCATTGGAATTTAAATAATTTCAATTTTTGAAATGTTTGCCATATGGCAAAAGCCAACTACAAAATTCCAATTTTTTTAAGAATGATTAGTGGAAACTGCTAAATATATTTTAAAATAACCCTCTTGAACTATAATTATTTTTCAAAACAATGTATTGTAATTTAGTACTAATATTATTATACTTTGAATACTGCCAAAGACGTAACTTCACTCTTTAATTTTGAATACACCTTTACTACTAACATGTATGAGGGTTATTAGTAACTAAAACTTCAAAATGGAATGTAATATATGAAAAAACAAGAATTTGTCGAGAGAGAGCTCTACTTTAATAGGAAAAAGTGGATTATGCTGCTTGTTGCCATGTGGCAGCAGTATGCATTAGAGGGTTAAAGCTATATAATTAAGTTATGTTTTGAATAGGGAGTGGAAAGGGATAATATTGAAACAACAAGTGGGAAACTGACAGAACAAAAATTTTAAATAGAACCTGGTTCTTTAGTTTAAACCAATAGCACTTCCAGACAGCCTAACTTCAATTAAAAATTGCCAAGTTTCATACAGGAGATTAATGAAAACATTTCTATTTATAAGCTAAGTATTTAAATTAACGGTAGGATGCAACACTATTGGGCGAAAATTTGTAATTCAAGTAATTTATTTTACGTGTAAAACACACTAGGAACTTTTTAAGTCCACAATTTCACTGAAAAAGAGTGTAGACATTACGGGACATTGTTTTTATTGCATAGCGGGCATATTACATCATACTTCAGCGAAATATGCCGCGGTCTTTTAATAGAGGTTTTCTCCTCTATAATGAGGTACCAGAAACGTTATACTTCCGGGTGATGTATCTAAAGTCTATGAATAGGTCAAAAATAGATGTAACATTCAAAACAATCCCAAAAATAGTTAAGGTTGCTATTGTTTCATACTAATATGAAACCTTCTGTTACGAAAAATTACAGTAATTAGTTCTGTTACTAATCCCTAAATAAATGTTGATTTCAGACAGTAGTGACAAAAATAACAAATAACGTTCCATACACATTATAAGTTAAACATGTGAAACCTACTACCACTACTACTACTATATATTCCGGCTTGTGTGCTTGATCAGAGACTCGCTTATAAAGCCTTCGTCATGTAAGACAGACATAGAAAGAATTTTTTAAGTCACAGAGAAAGAAATAACGCATAGACAAAAAACGACATTTATTGGCAAACACAAACATCCATGCCTTACCGGGACTCGAACCCAAACCCAGCAGCTCCAAAGGCTAGCACACTAACAAATGCACCGCCGCCGGGTCGGCGAATGTGAATCCTATAACAGTATATTTTGAACTATGCAAAAGTACGTTATGTGAGACAAAATCAAAAAGAATATAAATCGCAATAAAATAAATAGAAGGGATTGGCAGTAGAGACGGATAAATTTTTTTTTAATGTTTATATATCCATAAAAATAACCACGGTCTCCCCTAAATAATAAATATATCATTTCTTTCCAAAAATTAATTGTATCAAAATTGGATTATATACAATGCTTTTGTTATAATATTATTTAATTCAATTTCAAATAAATAAAAAATAATAAAAATAGCTCAATTTATTAATTAAAGATATAAGTATTTTAATTAGGATTTTAAACAGCGCCACAATTTATTAACTAGTTTTTATTGAGTCAACGAAACATTTAACTTTAATTACTGGAGGTAAGGCGCGACAATACCTGGCCATATAATTTACGGCAGCATTAAAAATGAAGAAAAGGATTTGTGATAATTAAAACTTAAGAAATATTTCCTTCTTTGTATCCAAAGTTTTATTTTCCCCTATCACAATAATATTTAATTTAATTTATTTATTCCAATCTTTCTTCAAAGTTTAATTAATTACCTACTTTTATAATTGAAGCAATTGAAATGTCATTCAAACATAATTATTTTTAAATTATCAGGAAAAAATGAAAAAAATATGGATTCAATTCAGTTTATAATTATTAAACGTCGTTTTCGGTAAAAAAAATATTGTGGCAATAATAAATTAAAGTGTTTAATAAAAAAACTTAAAAATACAAAACCTTATTATTCTTTACTCTGTTATTAACTTTATTTTACATTTCAAAGTGTATCATAAAATAGAATTTTATGGATAGTTTTTATTTACAGCATTTCGTGAAATGGTTTTTAAAATTAATAAATTACTTTTTAAATTCTAAATTAATCAGAAGTTACTTAGATACAATAATCAAAATGTTTGTTGGTGAGATTTTTAAATTATGTGGAGGACAAACATTTATAATATTTATGCATGGTTTTCGTAAATTTTATAATAAAGTGCTTTCATTATTTAATTAATCCAATCCTAAAAGACCGAAAACACGTGATTCATACTATATTGGTATCCAGAAACATAAATATTCCTTAAAAGTCAAGCAAGTGTACTTTATTACAAAACACTTTAGTTTTGAATAAAATCTTAAATTATAATCTAAAAGTTATTTAAGAATTCGTGATTTACATTTGAACATGTTCCTTAATTATTTAGATTTTACATTTCTATTTAAATTATGCAAAATAAATATTCCATTAAGACGGCGAATTTTATTAAGCGTTTAAACCATCGCTATTCCTACTGAATAAGTCGGATGAAATTCAACAAATTTTGCAATAAAAATTATTTACAACTCTGGTTTAACTTAATGGCGTTGTTTCAAGTCGTGAAGGGGCCCGGATGGCTGAGTGGTTTGGACCATTACGCTAGCGGTCTGCGCGCTGTAACGGCTGCGGGTTCGATTTCCGCCTTCGCCCTGTGTGTACTTCTTTTCTCTGTGACAATAAAAATTCTTTCTATGTCTGTCTTACTTGTCGAAGGCTTATAAAGCAGGTCTCTGTTTAAGCACCCAAGATGGAATATATTTGTATCTAGGTCTTGTTTCCATTTTGTGTCAAGAATTTCTTTCATTTTGGTATTCGGAAATGAGAAGAAGAGGGAATGAGAATTCCAAGAATATTTAAGTTATTATTTTTTTTAATGCCAACTTCGAGCTGTGCTATTGATTGTTTAAATCATTTGTCATAGAACGAAAAAATTATTTTCACCTGTGACAGTCATCTTGAGAGGGAAACCGAAACAATCAATGATATTGTAGAATGCGGGAAAATGAAAGCAAGAGCGTTATATGATCTGAAACATTCCCATTGTAAGTCTACAAATTGTTAGTCTAGATAACGTTAATTATTCTACGCCAACAATATTGTTGTATATCGGCAAGTGAACTGAAGTGAAAAAATATTGCATCAATTATTAGGAAATTAAAGAGTTCTTAGATACAAGTAGCGTGGTCTATGATTTTTCATTATCTTCTATCAATGTTGGAACTGTAAAACTCATAGCGCTTTTTTTACTAATATTCTCAATTATGCAAATACTACTCGACTTCCTCTTTTCCGTTATTAGAACTTCACCTAAAACTAATATGACATGCACTTAATATTTAATACTTTTGACTTGCATTTATTCTTTATTACTTTTAACTATGCATTTAATTTTTAATACTTTAATATATGCATTTAATATTTAATACTTTTAACTATGCATTTAATATTTAATACTTTTAACTATGCATTTAATATTTAATACTTTTAACTATGCATTTAATATTTAATACTTAATACTTTTAACTGTACATTTAATATTTTATACTTTTAACTATGCATTTAATATTTAATACTTTAATCTATGGATTTAATATTTAAAACTTTAACTACGCACTGATGCAAAATATTACTGACTAGAGAACAGAAACTTTGTTTAACGTTCAACCAGAAATTCGAACTCTTATGCTCGACTCCTCTCACACATGATAAAGAATGTGCCAAAAGTTCGCCAAATAAATTAGTCATCTCGCCCTATTATAACCTGATGCGAAAGCAACACTATCCAAATTAATACCTCCAGAAAATATAACTCGAATACTTCCTGGTGTTAGTGAGCAGTTTTGGGGTGAAATTCTTGACGTGATCGGGGACGATGCGAAACAGGATATTACTCGCAGCATTATCACTCCAGTTTAGATGGCCATTCATCGATTCTCTCCAACGGATGATCGCTTTGGAGAATAGATAGCATTACGCGAAGTGTGACAAGGTCCTAACTTTTCATTCCCGTTTAGCGAAAAATTTCTAATAATACCCCTGTGGTGGTTACCACAAGCGCAACCACAATATATCATCTACACGCTATAGGGCATAGGTTTTTCACTGCGTTCCCACCAGTATATTCTGATTAGCAACGAAAATAGTAGTATTTTAGACGAGGTAACTCATCTCCACCTTGAGGATCCTTTTGGTAGACTGTGGGTTACTGATGCAGCTACATTCCTATAGAGGGAGTGCAAGTTAAATATGCTCCAAAGTCCCAACGCTGCGTTCGATGTTGCCCTTAGTGGGACTCTTGGACACATGGTACTATGCTTCGATTTAGAATTGCAGATGTTTTTTTGTTGTTGTTATTTTTTAAAAATATCTTTCACTTTGATCTATTTCCCTCTTCAATTGGGAACTATATTGGGAACTATCTATATGTAAAATGGTATTCCCCGATTTAAAATACAACGTTTGCGTATTGCAAAGCAGTGAAATCACATTGTTTTAAGTAAAAACAAAATAAATCTTAGAATGAAAATTAAATTTAACCATTTAAAAGTTAATAGTTAAAAAGTTACTAATAAATACTAAAAGTTATTAATAACCATTTGAAAGTTACAAATAAAACCTGTGAATGACAATGAAAGTGATATTTATTTAATTTAGATAATCACAAGAGTCCATTTTTGTCCAGAATACATAGTTTGTGTTTTTTTTTATTACGGCATTTTAATTTTCATATTTGAAATGGGCATCTTGTTGTTTTCGCTAATGTTGTTCAATAATAAAGAAACAGCTATTGTAAAAATATAAACTTAATTTACCTGCATAAGATTAAATTAGGTACAATATATTAATAACAACACTGCAAATATCTGAACATATTCAGAACGGTTTTCAAAGCACTATATTTATCTCATTTTTAGATAACTTTGTAGAACATTTTCTAGGACAAAATTTGAACACGTTTGGAACACTTCATTTTTTTTTGGGGGGGGGGGGGGTCCTATTGAAAAACACAATCCGGAATGCATTTCGAAATACATTATGGAACACTATTTTTTTTTTCAGAATACATTTAGAATGTATTTGGCAACGCTTTCTAGAATACATTTGGTAACGCTCTTTAGAACACATTTGCAAACGTTTTTTAGAACACTTTTGGAACCCCTTTCACGACACTTGTAATTCAACTAGAATTTGTTGTATATACTATAAAATGATTTAATTTTTCCAAGCAAAACGGTTCAAATCTTCATAAACCGAATGATCCACTCTGGTACACAAGACTGTTGTACATTCTACCTAAAAGCATTATTATTAGTCCCCAGCCAACCAAATATCATCAATCGAGTTTTTTTTTTATATGGTGCTCGAAAATGTTCTCCAAATGTATTACTGCAAAGATTTCTATTATCTCTTTCGAAAGTGTTTGCAATGCTTTAAAAAAGTAAAAGCCAACTAATGTCCTACCAGAGCATATTCAGAACAGTTTCAGAACGGATTTGGGACAATTTTTTAAATCATTTTATACTAATGAACGCATCTGGAACACTATCAAAACACAACTTTAATGAAAGTGTGCTAAATGTGTTTCGAATGTGTGCCTCGAGTTTGGAGTGTGCAGATATTAGTTCAAAATCGATTATAGTTCTAAAGTCATTAAGCTTTTTGATTCAGGTGTTGGCTCGTCACTTGACTGTGGTTCCAAAATACGACGCCCATCGCCAATAGCCCTCGTGTAGCTCTAGTGCGACGATAATTTAAACCTACCTACCTACCATTAAGCTTTTTGGGGGGCTAGTCATTTTTTGAGTAACTACAAGCTCAATTAAAATAACACATCAAATACTTTCAGCAAAATCATAAATATTCAGGTTAGGTTTTGGAATTATCGTCGCACCAAAGCTACACGAGGGCTATTGGCGACGGGCGTCGTATTTTAGAACACAGTCAAGTGACGAGCCAACACCTGAATGGGCACCCAACGCAACCGTTACGTAAATATTCAGAGTAAAAAAAATATTGGTTACAGCTTTGACAAGCTTTCCAGGGATTGAAAAGCGTTGTTTCAGGGATTCCGAAACATTATTGAACGGAGAAGCAGCAATTTTTAATGTTTTAGAAAAATGGCTTTTAGTGCGTTTCACTGGATCTTATAACGGGAAATTTCAAATCAATAGTAGGACTAAAAGCTTCAAATATGGTATTTAGCTAATAGAAGGTACATGTATTTATCCATACATGCAAGGGTAGTAAGTATCTTAAAAATAGCCGTTGTTTTATTATTGATTGTTTAGCTATCAATACATTTTTTTAAATGACTTAACCATTGGATCTGCTATAAAAATTATGTTTTTTTCAATAAATAGAGTTACAATTATTTGTTCGTACTAATGATCCACATATATTAAAAAACAACCTCATAATTTCTACTTCGGAAGAAAAAAAAGCAGTTTTCAAATGAATTGTTAAATGTAAACAAACTGTAAAATAAAAGCACAAGGAAAATATCCTTATTCTCTTCTTCTTTTACTAAAATGTTTAAACATAAGAGTTTAGTGAGAAATTCTCTTAAGAACATGATTCCCTTTTACATTTGATCATATAAATATTATGAGGAATATGAATATAATGCTTATTACTGTTTACGAACACTCATATTTCGTTATTAGCTCATTTTATTACAAAAACCACACAAAACTTCAATGAAAATCATTCAATATCATTTAATTGAGGATAGTAAAAATTTAAGTATTTTTGAAATTATAAACAATACAATTTCAATTTTCAACATCAAAAGGTTTTTTTTTTTTCATTTGGACATATTAAAACAAAAGTTGTGCTTATTAAATAATCCACTTACCGAAATCGGGTGTTTAAAGACATTTCAATATTATTTGCTCAAAACTAAAATCTAATAAAATTCTTCTGAAAATTTTATTCTCTTGTATAATTTTTATGTGATAACAAAATATTTAGAATGTACTATTAATTGATATTTTTAATATTTGAACCTGTAGATAAAAATATTTACAAAACTTACATTTCGTTAGACTGATTTCTTATAACAATTTAAATTTTGATTTTCTAATAGGTTGATAAATATTATCCTTGTTTTCGCTGATTGGAGTTGAAATCCGAAGAAGTTTCTTCAGAGATTCAGAATTGGCTTTTGCAGTAATACTATATAAAGGTGCGTAAAAAAATAGTTTTAAAATATCTAACAAATATTACAAGTTACAATTTAAAAGAGTGTAGTACATTTTATCGTTATTTGTAGTTTATTTTGAAAAGTACATAAGCTTTTTAATTTTAGATGTTTTTTTTTAATTTTTAAAACTTATACTTGAAATAATAAGCGATCTTCATTTATACCATTAACTTGGGTTAAAAATAATAATTTCATTTTTTTTTGTTTTATTTTTCTTTAAGCAAAATCCTAAAGTAAGGTAAGAAGAGTTCTTATAACATTTGGGTTTGAAGAGTGGCGTAATTGTATAATAGTACGAGTAAGTATGAATATTCATCATTTCTTGCTGAAGTTCAAAAAAGTAGCTATGTGTATTTTATAGTATTAAGCTCATTAATAAGGTAAGAAATACTATAAAATATTTATAAGTACGCTGTTTCTTTTAAAGAGAAAGAATAAAGAAGTAGTTGGAAATGGTATAGATATAATATGGAAGTATTAAAGATACGACTGATTATTCTGTTTTAATATTAAGTTATAATTATAAAAAAATAGCAAAATTTTGAAAACAATACAAACAACTTATCTCAGTTTACTTTTGTAGACATTAATCTGTTTTATAAAATTAGAATTTTACAGGAGAAAGAGGCAAAGGTTTCATTCCAATCAATTTCTGGGCAAAAGTAAAACATGTATCAGAGTAGTATAATTCTATGGTACAATAGTACTATTTATGAAACAATGCATTGTGTGTCTCACTTTTAGTCAAACTGTGTGTGTACAATTTTTTTTATTAAACTTTAATGCGATAAGTGTTACTGTTCAACGATCAGTGCGATGAATAAAAGGTAAACTAACATCAGTCACTAAAATTTTAAAATTATTTATTTACCAATGAAAATATCAAAGAGATAAATCATTTTATGCGTATAGACAAAAGAACTTAAAAACTTATTATAATCATGAATAAGAAATAGTTAAGAAAGTCATTACTATCAAATCTCAATGATGTGAAACTGCTTTAAATATGCAGTTCTCTAAACCAAAAATCTTCGAACTAACTCTAAGTTATTCGATTATATTAAAATATAGTGAAATAACATTCCTTATACCCCCCACGTAATTAAACTTTTAGTAAATCGTTAAGTTTCGTAAAAACGTTTACTAGTATAAAGGTTTACAAATGCTTTTTTTAAGCTTAAGACATTTTCCCAGTTTTTTTTTAAATCATATGTGATTGCTGTTTTAATGAGCACACGATTTTAACTGTCATGCAAAATTAAAATACTTAAATGTTAATGAAGCTGTTGTTTTTATTTAAAGTAAACATTAAATGGTCTAAATGAGGCGGTCGGTGTACACGAAACTCGGATAATTTCAACACTCTCAAGTTAAGGTCACGTTAACGAGCTGTACTAACTACTTTTCGTTGCTAAACGTTTATGAAACTTAATTTAAGTTAAATGACAATGTTCCAAAGAACAAAAATATTCTCATTAAAATACGACACATTAGTTTGTAATTAAAGGAAAACACGCTCTTACTTTATTTTTCTTTTCATCTCCTGCTTTAAATCGTAATAATACTATTTGAAAATGCCTTATGTTATTTTACCATATAAACTATTTGTTCAAGACGAAGATAAATAATTTTATTTCAGGAAAAGTCGATAAAATATTATATTTTCTAAACACCCGAGTACTTTACATAAAACCAAGAACTAACAAAACGATTTCTGAATAACTTCAGCTGCAAACCCATAGGGAAAATAGTGAGATTTCAGTTGGTGTTGATTTAACAAAACTGTAACAGAAAAATTTCTGTTTGAAGTCAAAATTAATGAAAATACACTCTACGAAATAACACTTTCATTTTTGACGATTCATGAATCCTCAAGCCTCATTTCGTTAATTTTGAGGATTGCTTCGTCAAACTATCATATGACTTTTGAGTAAACGTGAATCCTCACTTTTACGATCGTGATTTGACGATTCTGGATCTTGATTTTGAGAAAACTGAATCTCATTGCTGTACTCACATGCTCAAAAATGACGAAATGTTTCTTTAGATTCGACGATATTAAAATCATCATAAGAAGGACGATTCAAATTTCCTCACTTTGAGGAAACGAAAACTAGGAGCATTTGCCAGTAACGGAATCGTCAAAAGTAAGGAAAATTTCGTCGTTTTTGAGCATTCATTTTTAGAGTGTATACTAGCATTAAACTTACAGGCTGCCCTACATAGTATACATGATCAAATTTTGGTCTATTGGAAAAATCTCGTCAAGGCAAGATAAACACTGTTCATAATAAGGGATTCCCATTTCATGCATCTCAACTTAATGAGAGTCGGAAATTTACAACTAATTAAACAACTCAAAAGAAAGATAGTTGTTAAAATATAATAATTACATTTTCTAAAACAAAAACATTACTACGGTCAAAATGACGAGCTATAATTAGTTTAACCATACTGTGCATCATTGTTTAAAATTACACGGATTTCCACATATAGTCCTGACTAACAACACAAGTGCGAAATAAATGTAAAATTAATAAAAAATTATCCTAATTTTTTTATTAAAACTTAGTAATAGGTTTCTGAAATGTTCAAAAAAAAAAAAAAACAGAAACTACTATACAGTTTTATAGAATTGCTTACATTTACATATAATTTTGACTGACTCTTTCAAAATCGGTAAAAATTCTTAATTTATAAAATGTCTTATTTGTTACATACTTAAAAAATTAAACCCAATTTAAGAAATAGTGTTTTTTTGTCTTTTTGAGCCCTAAGTAACTTTGCTAAAATTAGTTTGTGTATACCTTGCAAAGAACTCAGGGAAGCTCCACATTAATTGGTGGAATTCACATTGATTGACTATCCAGTTATCAATGGCACATTGTAGAAAACCAAGTATTTTTGACAGAATTAGTCAGAATGCTGTCAAACCAATTCACGGATACGCTATATTTAGGTTATATTTTAGAGTATGGGTAGCAAAGTGTTTCGCGATTTGTCAATGTCACATGGAGATCTAAGAAATAAATGTCGTCGCCCCTCTCAACAAAATCAGACATTTCAAGTGCGCCGGTTCGGCATTTATTTTTTGAAGTTTATTTCGATCTCTCACGATCACACACCCTCTAATGGAGTTTGGATATAAATAATGTTTAGACTGCCAGTGATATTTTCACCAGGGATTATGGAAATGCTTCATAATCTTACTCAAGAGTGGATAAATGTCAAAAGTATGCTTCTCTAAAAGTATTATTTTAGAGAAAAGAGGAGGGGGGATAAAATAAAAAACTAAAATAAGCTATTAGGAAAGAGTATTTGTCTATTATTAGTTTCAAGGTCTAGTAGAATACCCTTGATTTATTTTATTAAGTTTTTTCTCTGAGCTAGACATCATATATGAAAAAAATAACCAGAAGATAAAGATAAAAAATATTTTTTATGCGTATAAAGTATGTCTAGTTCATAAAAAAAGATAGAGCTCTATTGATAGATTTTTTACTTATAGAGGCTGGTCAAAGCAACTTTTTTCATAATTTTTTCTTTTGCTTTTATTAAAAAACTTAATAATTTCGTATATGAAAGTAAAATCAATAAATATAATTAATTATACTTTCATAATAATAAATTATATTTTTCGCTTTTGTTTGTAAAGTAAAATTCATGGGCACTCTGGCTTCGATAGATTCTTCAATAATTGTACGTTCTTGATTTTTTTAAAGGAATTGCCCTGGGTAACACTACCTGGAACTTTATCCTACACATAAATAAAATAGCTTATTCTTGAAAACAATGTCGTCTTTATTTAAAATTTATTTAAAGCCTACTGTGCAAAAAATTGGGTTTTTATGCTAATTTAATATCAATTTCAAGCAAATACCGATTTCTATAGGGAAATAAAATAAAATTATCAAGTGACAAAATGCAATTAAATTATTTCTGACACTACTATACTCTGTGTGTTGTTTATTCATACTTAAAATTATTCCCTACCCATATTAAATTTCTTAGTCCAGTATTCTATTGCTCTATATTAATATGGAAATAAAATGTGAAAAAAACTATCTTATTGAAAATGGCAGTCTCATATGTTATTTAATTTATTGAACATTAGGTTTAAATATATATTCCTTAACTTTTCTTCCAATATGCATGCATTTTCTAAATAATAAAATATCCTATTCAAATTAATATATTTATGTCTCATTCATTCAATTATTATTCATCGAAAAATTGTGTGAAATAGTTTTTATTTCCCACAGTTATAGTGAAAAAACTTTTCTTTAAGAATGTATACATTATTTTGATCTCCTCATCTATTCGAATTTATAATTTCTTTTCCTTTAAAAACGCATTCTTTTGATGTCTGTGGCTTAATCACTTTATTGAGCTTTATTTTTCTTACTTCGGGCGGTTCTCTTTAGCATTTTTTTGCCCTATTATCATTAGACAATGTTTTTTTGTTCGAATAGAAACCGCATATTTTTAATTTGGGTAATCAGTGCTAGCGGATGCGTTAAACTTTTTTAAAAGAGCAATAATGTAATTAATTGGAAAAAAAATTATACTTTTTGAAACTGAACTCTAATTGATTTTTTTCATTTAATATATTCGATGAAATTGAGATATATTTTACTATGTAATGCAAAAATGTCAAAGGATTTCTATTAAATAGAAAAACTCATTGATAAAATGAGCATCAAAGTGTATTTTACTCTACAATAAAAATAAAACATTAAAATAAGTTAAAATTAAAGTCCTTGAAATGTTTTTTTTTACAATACGGAAAAATAATGTAAATAAAAAACTCATTCATTCTCATTTATTTATTTCAAATCATTTCCCAATATGTGTTTTTTGTCTTTTCGATTTATAAAGATAATATTTTATAATACAGCAAACATAAATGTACTCGATATATAGCAGTCTAAATATAGACTGAACAGTGAATAAATAACATATAAATATAGCCTTCACAAATATAGACCAATGTAAATATCCGACCCAATACAAAAATTAAGAAAAAGTACTATTTTTCAGTAAGAAGCCTCACTAAAAAAAAAAACGAACGATATGTTATTCTCAATCGCCTGTATTTGACGTGCTATTCAGCTTTATAGATATTTAGAGTCCTGGTTTGTATCATCTATTCTGTCCAGATTTATTTTTTAGCTGCTATATTTATCCCATTTTCATTCGTGTTCGTCATTTATTGCTTCTTCCTATGGTTTCTTTTGCCATTTGATGGTAGACGGCGTCTAAATACCAGAAAATAAATCCCAAATCTGGATTGGGGATATGAGAAAGGGAAAATATATTAAGAATAAGCAAAGAAATACCCGTTCTTTTCACGGACTACAAAAATAACAAATTGATGCAAGTATACGTACCATTTAATCTGATGTAGGGTTATAGGTTTTGCTGTTGTTCCTGTCTATTATAAAGTATTTCTTACCGTTATTCATATTAAATTATATAAGTAACGGGCTATATAATGCAACATAATTTGATAGTGTACACTCTTATAAAACTAAAATTGTCCTCAATATGAACTTACTATCATGGTAATTTTGTTTATTAATCCCTGTAAAGGGTCATTCTTTAAAAAGGCATATTTCTGTCCTAGCACAATCTTTTGAAAATAGTCATTTTTATCTATAATTTTTTTCTTGATTATTGTTATTCAATTATATATTTAAAAATATATGTAGAGAGGATTATTTTAGTTAAAGAATTAACTCATGACGTAATTAATCACGGTTTTGGAAAGATATCCTGTAAAATTCAAGAACTAATTAAAATATTATAATATTTTGTGAAGAAAATATAACTAGTAGATACAAACGTAACGAGGGCATGTTTGCTTAATACAAAACAATTACGAACTATACAAATTGAGTGTCATAAATAAAAAAAACATTTGCTATTGTTATTCCCGAAGCAAAAATAAAGTTATGCAACATCATGAGATGATATATTTATTCAACCAAACTTCTTAGCATCCATATATTTTGTTACATGACTTTTGAGACACAGTATCAACACCCCCAAGGAATTAATAATATCATAATATTCCTTTTACTAACGCACCATAATGTATGCCCTCTGGCTATGTCTACTGCAAGGAAGACAAGAATCCCCAAAATTACACGACGAAGTATCAGATTCCTAGAAAACTTTTCCAGACTCTGTCGTCAACCTTATAGAGTCAGAATTGCTTCGAAAATACCTTTCGATGCTTGGGTGAACTCTACTGGATCCGACTATAAACAATGTAATCAAATAGTTGACCATAATCAAATAGGGAGTCCCAACAGGGAAAGTATTTATGAGAAAGCTAAAGCGGAGAAAACATAAGAGAACGTATTAGTTCGGTAGCTTATACTATTAAAAGTTTTGTGTTCAGAGATAAATTATTATGTACGATATGGGGGCTATATATACGTGGAAGGAGTGAAAAAATCTGTAATAATAAAAATTAAATGGTTGTTATAGTTAACTTATAGACTCTTAAAATAGACCTTAGACATCCGTTTGCATTGCAACTTGGCCCAAATGTGTATTTTAGTTACGATTTTTGAACTTTCCGAGTTCAAAATGCTTTTGGAGAAAATTCCAATTATGTGAAAAAACAGCAACACTTTCGTTCAAAGCTGGTCATTTTGTATCTTTCGTGTTGTCATCAGCCATCAAGAATACATTAAGTTGAGGTTTCATAATGACACCTATTGATAAATACGCAAAGAAAGTTGTCAAATATTTAAAGATTTAATTTTTATCAAATTTCCATGATATTATAATGAAATTATCAAAACTAGCAAAATAAGAATCAAGGTTTTTTAAATCGTTGAGCGTCGTAGTTAAGTTTATGAGAGAGTGTTGCTTTTTATAGCAGTTTATTTTGAAAGCTAATAATACACCAACATGTCTTATGTGATGTTCTTACACTGTTTGTAATATAACTTTACTCTTTTTCATTATTATATGCTCAAAACCAGTCGCAGCAGTATATGACAAAATCCTTATTTTCTCTTTTACATAAACTGATATTATTTTTTATCATGAAAGAAAGGAACGCTACCACACAAATGATGCACAAGCAATATCATACATCAATATTAGACATTCTTATTTCCTCTAAAGGCGCTATGTAGTAAATACCGTTGTTTATTCACAACGCAAATTTTAGATGTATACGAGACTCAGGCTCATGAGTTATTTGAAAGTTAAATCTATGCGAGAATCTGCTTCCTGCAGCGTCATGAATACAAATTACTTTCCGTAGAGTGTTGAAAATAGTGTTACGCCTCATTATAGTGACGAGTTTTGGTTAAATTTATAGACGAGCCTCACTGTATATTACGAGTGGTTATAATTAGTCATAAAATGCAAGGGATCATAGTTTGTATATTCAATGTGAGATAAAACGACACATTAGGATATGAATGTTGGGGATAAATATTTATCTTTATATTTGTAGAGTGAGTAATGGCTTTATGGGGGAAAATATATCCGCTTTGAAATTTGTTATATATTTTCTAAGTTTGGATAATTTACGAAAAAGAAGACCACGTCTGGCTTTTAAGTGTTAATGAGTCATTGTTAATCCAACGGCTGTAAATCAGGGTACATTGGAAATTTAAAGAATCGAACTAAATGTTTTGAAAATCTCTAATATGTTATTAACAAATACTTTCCTATAATACTGAGTGATTTCATTAGATTATTTTTTAAGTGATGCCACATTTTTTATTTATTTGTCCACCGAGAGGACATATATTTTATGATCACCTAGAGAATATTTTAGAATATGTGTTTGTATATTTTATGTAGAGATATTTAGGACGATACTTAAGGATATTTATTCAGTTATTTAGATTTAAATTACAGCTTTATATGTAGTTCAAAATGTTCTTGGTATGATAATTGAAGAGCTTAGTGGTAGAACTTGCTGAATGACAAAAAAGTGATAACGAGAAAATGCGCTTTAAAGTTTTTTAGTTTGCACTCAGATCTGTTGAAAACGGTACTTGCAAACGTTTTAAAAATATACCAAATTTTAATAGATCAAGGAAAAATGGAAAACTTGTTTTCTTAAAAAGAAGGAATATTGCGTTCATTGATACACAAATAACATTTTTTTTTTCAAAAATGTAACTAAGCACATTCTTCTACTAAGCTTCTGAATGATTTCTTAAAAATTCATTGTTGAATTTTAGAACTCCGTGGGAAAATATTATTAAAAAAATTTCCTGCATTCAATAAAACTAATCTTAGAAAAATCATATTTTTTAAGCTGTATATATAATTATTGCACTATTTTTGTACATTTATTTATTTTATTTAAAATTTTGAAATAAAAATAAATATCGTGAAACTACACTTTAAAAAAAATCGTGAATTTTTTAAGTAATAATAATATTTGTTTCAGAAAAACAAAAAAAACTTTAAAAATTCATAATTTTATACTATATTTGATGAAATCGACTCAAGGAAAGTACACGGAGTGGACATTTCTGAATATTGAAGTTTTATAATAACAAAAGAAATACATAATTTCTCCTCCTTCTATCTCAACTGTACATCGTATACATCTATTAATAATTATATAAATCTTTGCTAATTATAACATTTCTTTTTGTTTAGGCCATTTAAACACAAATGAAATTCGTATACCCGATAAATTTGATGCGACAGTTGACTGCAAATAGCAAAACTCGGTTCTTATTTTTACAATAAAATAATTTATGTAATATAGTATGGTCGCATAATTTTTCAATGATTTATGGTAATTAACTGTAGTTTTAATTTTTCTACAGGACTCAGCACAAACAGCCTGAACGATGAATCTTAGCGAAGCATACGGCAATTTAACCTTCGACTCACCCTTTCTGAACGGAAGTGCCGGTAATATTTCTGAAGAAGAACCCAGGGATCTGGCATCGACAGCAGTTCTATCAAGCGTTCTTGGGTTACTTATCTTCTTCACAATTATCGGAAACATATCCGTTATAGTAGCTATAACTCGAGAGAAAGCCCTTCAGACAAAGGGAAATTGCTTGGTTCTGTCACTGGCTGTAGCAGACCTGTTAGTGGCATGTTTGGTGATGCCACTTGGAGCAGTGTATGAAGTTCACCGAGAATGGCACCTCGGCAAAGAGTTGTGCGATATATGGACATCCTGTGATGTACTCTGCTGCACAGCGTCGATTCTACATTTAGTTGCAATTGCCGTGGACAGGTACTGGGCAGTAACCGACATCGACTACATGCGTCAGAGGCAGTCGTGGCATGTTGGTCTCACCATTATGGTTGTCTGGTTGGTCGCTCTTACAGTGTCCGTCGCCCCTCTTATAGGATGGAAAGATGAACTACATGAGGAAAGGGTGTTGACCGAGAAGCGGTGTCTGATCAGCCAGGATCCTGGATACCAGCTTTTCGCTACCTGTGCCACTTTCTATGTCCCCCTGATTGTTATCTTGATTCTGTACTGGCGAATCTTCCGAGTGGCCCAGAAAAGAATTCGACGTAAGCCCGGCAATTGCGCTGAGTCTCGACTTGTATCGGCCACAGTCATGGCATCTCTGGTTACTGAAATGACCCTGATATCAACGACCACGTCTTCGTCACACCCTAGTGAAGCCAGTCGCTCTGAAGATCTTCTGTGGGGGGACCAAAGCAAGGAACAAGTGCTGAAGAAACGCAGAAGAGTCAACCTGAGATCGAAACGCGAAAGGAAGGCTGCGAAAACACTGACTGTCATCACTGGAGTATTCGTTATTTGCTGGTTACCATTTTTTACCATGGCTTTACTTATGCCCCTATGCGATGAATGTCAACCCAGCCAAACCATGTTTAGCTTTGCTTTGTGGCTTGGCTATGCCAATTCAATGGTGAATCCTGTCATTTATACTGTTTTCAGCCCCGATTTTCGTATGGCATTTAAGCAGATATATTTAAACTCTTGTCGTTTTTAAATATGTGTATGTAAGCACCTAAGTGTTTAATGTGATTGTCACTGTGATTAATGGGAAAATGTTTACTTTTTGTACATAAATGTTATTGAAATATATAAATATATAATATATGTCTTTATATCTATCTATACATGTATCGATATGCGTAATAAATGTTTGGTGGAAAAAACAATGAATACATAATTATTTTTTTCACACATCTTTATAGTTAATCTGAAATAATTTACGTGAAACTCTATGAACAAAATGAAACTAGTATCAATATCCTTTTTAAAAAAACATCATACCATTCAGAATATCCTATTCACAGCTTATACAACTCATGTGGCACATTTTAAATATTGATTTCGATATCAGTTCAATAAATGAGTTTAATAAACATTAATCAATATTTTAGTAGTTGGTTAAGTCTACCAAGTCAACTGTTCCATAAAACGGTACCCATCTCCGTTTCTGTAGTGATTAGGCATGAGGAACTAATATTAGCTATTGTCTCTACCAAGGCTAGTTTGGTAATTTGATAATTTAATCGTTTCCGGCTGTCTATTTCTAGCCTCTTTTAGGAGCTTCAAGGCTAGTTTGACTCTAAATCCCCAGTTTTTTTTAAATAGATAGGTTTTTGCTTATTGCCCCGTCAGGAAAGATGGACTGAATGAACCCATGACCAGCTATCTGATTTATATACCTTCCCGAGTCAACAACAGCATGGGTTAGGTCACGGTCTACTCAACTACTAAGGCCGAAGAAGCTCTCCCAAACACGCTCATGGACGGAAATTTCGACGTCATAGTTTCGAGTGACGTTGTTCCGAAGATGAAGGCAACCTGTCTCGAAACCTGTTAGGAACCATTCGTTCACAGCTGACCACATTTTTAGGGTTCCGAATATTTCCGATTTAGTTTCCGATCTTCGACACTAGGAACAGTGACGTCAAAAATTCCGTCTACGCTCATGTTAGGGAGAACTTCTCTGGCCCTGTTATTGAAGTTGGCCGGGGTTAGGTTGCTTCGAATTATTACCTCACTATAGTTAAACTCATAGTCTCCTTGCACAGAAGCCATTACCATTTGCTTAGCTATAAAACGCTTGGAGCAATCAGATGAAGAGAAATTTTCAGACGTTTTATTTTGTCTTCATCTGATTGCTCCTCGCGTTTTATAGCTCCGCCCATGGTCCTGGCTTCTGTGCAATGAAACCATGAGTTTAACTATAGAGCTACAAGAGAGCTATCGGCTTGGATGTCTTATTGACTGACCAAGAGAAATTGGACAACGAAAACCAAACAAAATAACGAATTGCCTTGAGAATGAAGATTGAGCAAAACGAAATTAAAAGACGAAGAATAATTTAGTGAGAAACTACGTTATTTGTTGACAGTGTGTTATATAATCGCAAAAGTTGCATATAGAAATATAAGAGAAGTAATATTATAAAACAATCACTGTAGTTAATATAATCGTAAAAGGAGTTTACTTTTATATGAACTGATTCAAAGACTTTCTAAAGAGCTTCTTTTAATAACTTTATGCATTTTTATGTCTTTATACTTTTTCGTCGTATTTATTTCAAAAGAACGACAAAGGAACATATTGTGAAATGCCACTTAAAGTTTTGTTACGGTTCAATAAATGCAATAAACTCTTTTATAGCAAGAAGTCCATAAAAAGAAGCTAAGCATCTAAGTTACATTAAACGAGCACAAAAAAAGTAACTTTCATAATTCATAAAGCTGTAAAAACATCATGGTCTGTTCCGCTATAACCATGCCGAGTCATAAAATGGTGATACGATTCATGACCTTGTATAAGTAAAGCACGAATATAGTTAGTGACTATTAGCAAGTTTTTAAGTATGTTTTAAGGCTTAAAAGAAATATTTTTAAGATATTTTTTCTTAATAGACCCTAACCCTTCACTGTGTGCTATATGCACAAACCTATATTTAGGCCTATAATGCAAATAGTTTCACTTTCCATGCAATATTTTATACAGTTTGAAAATTTCAATCAGCATTAAAAGTAACAAATGAATTAAAAAAATTCTATTACTGAAAACTAGCAAATAATAGAGGCTAATTATCTTTTAACCCTTTTGATTTGTTGATTATCATGGTTTATTAGTTCTAATTAGCCTATCTTACAAGCATCGAGTGATTATTTTTAAAACCAAAATCCTTTGTATGCCCCTGTATAATTTCTTTAAACCAGTGTGTATCTTAAAATAAGTAAGTATATAGTTATTTCCCCCTTTTTTTTAGTTGAATACTTTTCAGATAAACAAGCTATTTGGACGGCAAAGAATAAACGATTTTTTATCTATATTTTCCCAAATAATCTGGCCAACTGAAGTTATTAAATAATAGTTTCATTGAAGAGCAAAAATTCTGCAGTGACGGGTTAATAAAATTTACAAATTTTTTTACACATAAAATTTGTGTTATAAATTAGCTTCTAGTAATCCGAATTGCCTATTACCTAATTCATTTAATACCAAATTATAATGAATATGGCATTTATATGCTAAACAGCAAATAAACACTTATTATACACTTCCTATATCACTTATTATAAACTTATTATATTATATTCTAAACTTATTTTATTACCATTTTACATAGGCTAAAAATGCCTGCTAGTCAAATGTTAAATTCTTTTTTTTTTTTAAGATATTATTTTTGATTCTACGTGCAGCTTAATAATGTCTACCAAGAAGTGGGAGAAATGTCTTTATCAATTGCATTGATTCTTTTTTTTTTGTGCTGGATAAATTTTGTATTGGATCTTAATTTGCAAAAGAAAAAGCAAGTGTTTATGAAATTTTTAGTTGTTTCCCACAAGAATGACATCTCCTTTAATAAACATTTCATTATTCTGCTTATAATGAATTAGGGCGTTGTATGTGTCAACCACTAGCTTACTCTGCCACATGAAACTTTTACCAGACTCTAATTGAATCCAACAAATATAATGAGAAAACCAGCTAATACATCATTTTAGAAGGAGACGTCATAACAAAACAAACCGAGCTTATATGTTGAAAAATTGAAGAGCTTAGTGGAAGAACGGGCTAAGTGACAAAAAGGTGAAAACGTGAAAATGAGCTTTAAAGTTTATCACTTGCTCTAAGATCTGTTGAAAATAGAACTTGTAAAGCGTAAAAAATATACAACATTTAACGTTTCGGAAAAAAGGAAAGCTTGTTATCGTTAAAGAAGTTAGTACTATGTTCATTGCCGACAAAAATCTCAATTTTTTCAAGAATGTCACTTAGCCCGTTATTCCACTAAGCTCTTCAATTATGGTTGATTATGATAAATGATCTTTTTAATGCATGTAAAGAAATGACTAACCAATGTACAGATATTATAACCTCGAAAAACCAAAACTTAAATTTAGAATATCATTAACTGATATTTATTAGTATTTTTAAGACGAACCTATTATTATCATTAACTGTTTAAGTAACTTTATCAAGAATAGGTTATCTTATCACACATTTGAGTATCATTTTTGTAAAATGTAAAAAAAGGGAACTATACGTATTTTAAATCCAAATAATTTACAGAAATGTTACAGCTTTCCATATACGAAAACGCTGAAGCTATGTACCTGCCTAGAACCCGTCTAGGACAAGTTTTTCCATGTAGCGAGGCGGCAGGTATAGGCGATCTATCGCTAGTTCGCTTGAGTTTCAAATATGATTAACTTTGCAATCAAAGGCTGAAAAACGACTGGTGAATTTGTGATCTCCTATCAAACTACTCTAGTCCTTAAAGTTTAAAATAAAATATGTAGTAACAGGAACGTAAAACAAAGCATAAATTTAGGGATGGAAAATCCCGCCACCCCGGGCAATGCCGCCCGCCACCCCTTGTATCTCGCCAGCTGTGCTTGTGAGAAGGGGGAGAGGGGGGCTGTGAGCGCTGACCTGTATCAGGAAACAAAGTCGTTTGCAGTAGAGACGCTAATGGTCGTGTGGTGAGTTTATGTAAAGTTATTTTTAAAAATATGGATTTTAGTGTGATTTGGGGTAATGCGCCACATCACTCCGGGGATATGCCGACACCCATTAAAGGATGGTGGCGTAACCCGTAAAATAGAAATTTCATAAATTGGCACTACAACCTATTAGTTTTCGTTCCAGATGCCACGTATATGGAAAATAATAACTGAAATGGCCAAATAGACCAACGAAACTTAAAAAAAAACTGCCCAGTTAGTTGCAAATGGGAAATTTGTTAAAAGTGTAGCTGTAATGTACAATTTTACCATTCCAAGGTTAATTAAACCTATTTTAGTACTATATGCATTGCTTTATATATCATTTTCAATTATTTGTAGATTATTTGCTTTGTTTATTGATGTGGCCCCAGTGGTGTGGCGGCATTACCCCAGGTACCGGGGTAATCCCGCCACTGTGCAGCTTTTAGAAAAAAAACAATTTTATTCAGTTTCTATTAGAGATTTAAAAATTTAAAAAATCACCACAAGATAGGTTATTAACTGTAATATGCTATGCACATTACAATTTACATTAATTGCAACACAATTCTGCATGAAAATTCAATTTCTTTTAAGGTGGCACCATTCCCTCACTCTCCCCTTAATGGATTTCAAGTCTCAGTAGGATATCAAAAGTCTGATTAAATGAAAACTAAAAATAAACTGTAATTTCCCATTACCTAGCACTACACATTGAGGACAAAAGACAAAGTGCAAATTCCAAACTTTTTTAAAATTGCATACAAATAAAAATTTAAACGCGACACATAATGGTATAATAGTGTTAAATTTTTGAAAAATGTAAGTTTGCAAATAAAATTTTCAATTTTTTTTTTTTAATGAAATGTACTTCTGAGTCTGAGTAACACATTCAACACAGTTTTCTGAAAACCAATTAGTTAAAATCAAAATATAAATATATAATGTAGTACTAACAATAATAACTTTTGCAGCAATTTAAATTGGATATATTATGATTGAACTCTGCCTAAAATTAGATTGCAATAAACTAAAAATACTTATTTATAGATATTCTAGAAAAAATTTAACCTTGCATTAAAAGCGGTTTAAAAAGTCACGCAAAGCCTTATGCTTGCATATAGTATCACATACTTGTTCGTAGGGCTTGTATCGCGTGGGTACTAAAATAAAAGTTTCCCATAAAAAGGCTTTTCCACAAAATATTTCGGAGTTTCAATTTTACCCGATATCCCCTTTTGTACTACTTCCCAGATAGAATTTCGTTCCAGTTCTATTCTTCCCCTACAGCAGTTATGTCCCCTTCTCAAGCTTCTTCCGCTTTTTATGCGTTTTCCAGAAATCTGTATCGAGTAGAAACTATTCTCCATACAAACAGATTTAAGCTACTTTCCTCAAAAATGTCGACAAATCGAAAACTACTTTATTCGAACTTTAAAAAGCATTCCTCTCCGAAAGCTTCTTATCTAACAAGAAAATAATGCAGCAGGTCTATTGAATATGTTTGAGATTCTGTGCAACCTTTCTGAATGCTCTTTAATAAGTCACGATGCATGGTAGCCTATTATGTATATGACTTTTCGTTCTACTATGAATTATTTTCCCATGTGTTGAAAACCCATTGATTAGCCGAGCTATTCAGATGGAAATACTGAAATTTGTCAGAGAATACCCACGACTTTTGGCATGGTACATAACGAAAAATAACGTTGGTTGTTGGCGCAAAGAGTTTATTGTATAAAAATTTACATGTTTCGGTAGGAACACAAGAGACCCATCTTATTCAGAATGGTACACAACTCAGGAGTGTACACTCTTAAAACAAAAGAGTGAAATCCACTCCAGTTGGAGAAGTGCATTTTCGACACTGGAAAGGAGTGATTATTAACTCACACTGTTAATCTTAACTGGAAAGGAGTGAATATTAACTCAGACTGTTAAAGACGAGTTAAAATCACTCGTTTGGAGTGATCCTGTCGGAGGTTTAACACACAAAGGATCCACTCCTTTCAAGGAAGTGCATTTTCTAGACTGGAGGAGTGAAAATTAACACAGACTGAGTTAGAATCGCTCGTTCGTTTAAAGTGTGTACCGTTCTGAAAAAGGTAGGCTTTTGTGTTTCCACCGAAACCACACTGTGAAAAAAAATCTGTAAGCATTACAAAACATTTTTTTGTAAAAAACTTTTCCTTGAAAATTTCTAGTAAATAATTACTAAAAATAGTGCTGTAAAAACACATAATATATTTTTGTTAGCATTACATGTATATATCATGTAGATTTACAGGACTATTTTATGTATCCGACACAAGTAATGTTTCAGTAACTATACAAGAAAATTTTATGGATACCACATTTTCCGTGCAATTGCAAAGAAAAACGAAATGTCTACTTTCCTACTACGTGGGATCGAACCCCGGTCTCCCGCATGACAGGCGGGGGTACTGACCACTATAATACTGAGGAATAGCAGACGGCCGAAACCCGGGATCGAACCAGGAACCTTTAGATGATCAGTCTGACGCTTTCCCAACTGTGCCATTTCGGCACATAGATCGCTAGGCGAAATTAGAACTTCATTTGAAACAACCAACTAAAGTATAAATTTAAAATGGCGATTAGCTAATTGAATCACGATCGATTAGATTAGGTTAGGTTTAAATTATCCTCGCACTAGAGCTACACGAGGGCTATCCAAATCAAGATCGAGGCTAAAATACTATAAATTATTTTGTAACTTCAGGTTAGGTTAGGTTTGAATTATCGTCGCACTAGAGCTACACGAGGGCTATTGGCGACGGGCATCGTATTTTAGAACCACAGTCAAGTGACGAGCCAACACCTGAATAGGCACCCAACGCAACCGTTAAGGGCGACATCGTACGCAGCGTTAGGACTTTGAAGGATATTTAACGTGCACTCCCTTGCACGGGGTATTATTCGTCGGACATTTTTGGCTGCACGGGCCGGTTATAGGTCGGCAGCCATTTTGGCGATGCCCGGACCCGAACCTGGGACCTTCCGCATGCTAAGCGAGTGCTTAACCGACTGGGCTCCCCAGCCCTCTGTAACTTCAGAAATGAAGATTTCTGTTCAGAATTACAAAAACTTTTTTTGTAAAATTGGTTATTTCTGTAACATTACTAAAAAAATTTCTGTATGTTTACAGTATTTTTTTCTCAGTGCACTAAATTTTCAAACTATAAACTTATTACTTATATTGTATTATACTTATTCGAATATCACACTTAAGCGTTATTTTTCTTGTGTATCTTCAACCTGAAACTTTGCCTAAAAGATATTTTAGTATTTGCGAGTGTTAAAGTACTTTTTTTATGACACGAAGTAACAAAATAAGAACACCTATTGTGCAGTTATAATGCCGCAGTTTTTTTTATTCATTTAATTTTTTTATTCATTTTATATAATAATAGCACTTATTATCTCAAAAACATGCACCGATGCTTTTTTTAGTTATACTTTCAAAGCTTCAAATCAACCCATCCTCCTCCGGTGCACCACAACTGTTTTGAACAGTTTTAAATTAAAGAACACATGCAACGCAAATTGAAATGCTATAAAAAGTATAAAATGTTTTTTAGAAAAAAAACATTCGTTGAATTTTAAAAACTTGTTTTAATAAGTGGACACCTGACATTTACTTATATATTTTGAGATATTATTTCTATTATTACATTTTGTGATATTGTAACAATTACACTATTTATTCGCTGAATTGGTTCGATAGAAGAAAACCTGAAAATTACTTTTCAGCATTTAATTACAGATGTCACATATTTATTTCTTTAAAAATATATATAGTTGTACGAGGGTCAACACTATTACAAAATTCTTGAGAAAGATTTTTCAAAAGTAAATTAAAAAATAATAATAAGTAGTGTAATAATAACTTGCATTAGAAATATTATATTGAACTATTAATTACAAAAAAAAACATATACTGATTGTGTCTGCATTTATAGCACCAAAATAATGTCCATTCTTAGGGCTTTTAAGATTTCAAATTTCATGAAATTGAAAATATTTACACAATCAGCAACAAAGGCGAGGTTTGGTCTTAAACGTTGATCCCTAGCTATATTATATGAACTATTATTATGAACTATTAATTACAAAAAAAAACTTATACTGATTGTGTTTGCATTTATAGCACCAAAATAATATCCATTCTTAGGGGATTTAAGACTTCAAATTTCATGAAATTGAAAATATTTACATATATTCAGCAACAAATTCGAGGTTTGGTCTTAAACGCTGGCCCCTAGCTATAGACGAAGCACTATTTCATATCCAAGATCTTCTTTTCAGGTATAGAAATGGTTAGAGTGCGACAAAACCCCCTCGAATGGGATTGGGAACGATTGCGATCTGGTCTGCCTCCCCCCATCCCCCTCAAAATCGAAAAGAATGCCAGCTCCTGATAAGGATTTTCATCATACCATTACCACTTCTGTACCTGAATATACTAGATCTTTTGGTATAAAATCGTGCTGCGCCTATATTGTTTATTTTAAAATTTATTCAATAATTTCTAGATGTATCGGTGCTTGTTAATTGTATTTTTCCAAGGTTTAATCACTAGAATTTTTATATCAGAAACACATCTACAAAGCCTTGTAATGAATTTCGTCCCTTGAAAACTTTCTGCATGAACAAAAAGGTATCCAGGCCTTATCTTAGCAGAGACTCTGAACCAATGGATATCTACGCATAAATCAACATAACATATGTATTTAAATACCGAAGCTTGCAACATTAATACAGTAAATAACGGGAAAACATTTTTTATTTTAACTTAGTGAGGAAATCCAGTATTTTTAAAGATTTTTCGATTTCGTGTTTTTTAGAAAGAAACGTTTGTTCAAACTTAAATTCACGAACGGAATTACGAAACAAAAGTTATTTACAAAGTTATGAACCAAGCAAAAACGTCATTAATTACGCAATTAACAAATGGCTACCGTCCTACATTACCGGGGCCCGGATGGCTGAATGTTTTGGACCATTACGCTAGCAGTCTGCGCGCTGT
Source organism: Hylyphantes graminicola (assembly GCA_023701765.1). Classification (NCBI taxonomy): domain Eukaryota; kingdom Metazoa; phylum Arthropoda; class Arachnida; order Araneae; family Linyphiidae; genus Hylyphantes; species Hylyphantes graminicola. Next base: position 24,067,700 of record CM043122.1, read on the forward strand.
AACGGGTGTGGGTTCGATACCCGTCTTCGCCCTGGGTGTATATTCAAAGTCTTTCTTTTGTCTGTGACAGCAAAAATTCTTTCTGTGTCTTTCTTACTTGACGAAGACTTCAAAAGCGGGTCTCCGATCAAGCACACAAGCCGGAATATATATGTACCTACCCTACCTACATCACTACTTTTGTAACGCGTGTCTATTACTCCGCTTGTTTAGGGGAGAGTGTTGTACCTTGGGACACTGACAATTTCTAAGAATCTATTGGCAATATTCATACATTGTTTATTTCTAATAGTAGCCTTAACCAACATACATCATCATAATAAAATTTAACACTAGCTTCATTGATTTGATGAATTGGTGGCAAAAAAATAATATTTCATAACCCCAAAGTAAATATTTTTCTCATTCTAATATAATTTTTTAACTTTGTACTTTTATAAAAAGTCAACTGCATTTTATTTTCTTCATAAAAGAGAAGATTTTTTAATATTTTTGTTATGAGAAAATAATGATAATGCATTTAGAATGGCCGCTATCCTGCTTTTATTTAAACCATGTAGTGTATTGTACCTTGGGACAGTAAAGCGTATTGTACCTTGGGACACAACATATTCATGATTTTTAATAATTTTGATAAATAAAAATATCTTTATTATTTATTTTAAGAGCAATTCCACAAAACACGTAAAATACAATTCAGGTTTGTTTTGGATACATTTTATAATGATTGAAGTTTGAAAATATAATTCTGGTAACACCTAATAAATCTTTTTCCTTCCATGTGATGAAATGTTCTAAAGAGCACATATTCTGATGTTTTTTGAAATAAAGTTTGTTTCCTGACACAAGTTAGTTCAAGTGTATGACTATTGACTGAATTATAATATATGTCCCAAGGTACAACATCATATTGTACCTTGGGACGGTTTATCCTCTCTACTTTAAATGAGTGGCAATTTTTTTTTAATTTCAAGCTGCCTGAATTAAAAAAATATATATTATAGGGTAATATATTGGTGTGTTGAAATGCTGCTTTTGAATTTTTATTTTGACTATAATTATCGAAGAAAAAAATTAAAATGTAAAAATTGTCCCAAGGTACAACAATCTCCCCTACTCTAAAGAATGTTGAATTCCTGTATATTCGATCGAAAAAAAGCGCCATTAAGATTTTTGAATTTTGTCCGAATCATTTAATAAAATTATAAATTTTTGTCGACTCAACTGTTTTTATCTTACTGAAAAAATGGGTATTCAACCAGACAGATAAAAGCATTTAAAAAGGCAAAGAAGTTTTTTTTAAAAAAAAGTTTGAAAAAAAAATCAGTTGATATTTTAAATTATAAAAATAGCAAAACTATTAATATAATGCTACTTTAGAAAGTATTTTATGCACGGGTACAACATCGCCCATAAAAACTGTTAATTCCCCACAAAAAAATTTCAACTTTGGATCCTTTTTCTGTATATTTTTATTTGTAAAAACATACATTTGGAGTTAACCATATCCGCTTATATATTCTGGATATCTTTATAATATATCTCTAAAAAGATTGTTTTAAAAGTATTAAATTTTTAAAATTTATTTTTACGTTATGATTAATGCAACTGACTTGCAGGTCTCTATAATCCCACTTTTCGAAATTGGGTTAGATTTAAAAAAATATATATATATATTGAATAATTTTACTGAAAATATACGAATTTCAAAAAGTGAGATAATAGAGACCTGTAAGTCAGCTGCATTTATTATTTAAAAAAAAACTTTTGTAAAAGATATTCCGTATAACTGGAGATATGTGGCTTTGAAAACATTTTTCGCATTGGATTAACACAGAGGCACTTTGGTTTGGAGACCCGCGTCGGTCGGGCTCATTCGCCATTGGAGCGGGACGCGACGAGTCCACGCTACGTTGAGGGACCAAAACTCAATACGGCTTTTTTTTAAACCTATCGCTTATTGCTTGTTATATTACGTTAAATTTATATTATATTATTTTAAAAATGAGACATTTTTTTGAGCCAGAGTAGAGATGTGCAGATATTTTTTATATGAGTCTAAGCGCGCATTCTTGGCACTCTGAATCGGTTTGAAAATATAGGAAAACGGGCAAAAAAGAAAAGATATTAAATATATAATGGATTTTTTAAAAAAAACATGGTTTATTAATATTATTCCCTTAATTGCTTGTTTTCTTATGTTTTCGACTCGACCCTTATTTACATTTCATTATTTTTTTTAATTTTTAAGACTTTGATGGTGCATTTCAATTTTTGTAAAATATTGGAAAATATTACAACCTTAACCTTAAAACAACCTAACCCTTAATAACCTTTAAAAAAACTATTTTAACTATTACTTTAACTTGATTATATTACACAACTAATCCTAATATAATTTATTAATTATTTTACCACTTAAATAAGGAAATATATGAAACAAAAAATTATTATTTCATATTTTAATAACTCCTCTCCTTTAACTGTTCTAATACTACTGCTCTTCTATAATAATAAAAAATGAGAACCGAAACTTATTTGTACTACATTAAACCATAGATGGCGTTACCAGACACCTTTGCTATAATAAACTTCTATTTTTTAAATTGTAAAAAGCGTTTTCTTGATTGTTTTAAGTAATTATGTTCCAATATAAATGTAATTGCTTTGAAACACTATTCCGAATGTACAGTTGAATTACGAGCCAATTTTAAATGCTTATTGAAAAAAAAGACTTGACTTAAAAAAAGAAGCTTCTCTAAATGGAAATAAAATTATGCAAAAATTATCCTGATTTAGGAAATACAAAGTACTCTCAACGTCTACAAAAAGTTTCAAAAGCTATTCGATCCCATAGACTCAAACTATGCAATTTTTTCTAAAAAAATTATTCATCATGGCGGCAAAAAGGAAACATTTTTAGACTCCTCTAGAAAGTGTACAACAGCGCACGATTTTACTATCTCTAGGGTATTTAATTCTCTTTGATTTGAACTTCTGTCTCTGTAAAACCGCCTTTCATTGTCTCTATGATTCTTATTTTAATAGTAAATTACATTAAAAAAAAGTTTAATCACCAAAAACGATTTAAAATAATTTTTATTAAGTATTTAAAGTTTTATTGCGTAAAAAAGTATACGTTTGTTATTTTTGAGTTTAAACTATAGTTTAAATAATATTGGAAGGTATTTTATCGATACAGTTAAGTACCTTATGGGGATGCTACAGCTACACATCGTGGATGGAAACAGCTTCATTGTTTTGTTGTCATTTGTTGCCTGGAATTACTTTTGTTTCGGCAGTCGAAAATGAGTTTTCTAAGAACATTTTACTTAATTTTTTAAATGAAAACTTCTTGCTGCGCTGCTAGCTCTTCAAAACATTTGTTAAAAAAGTTTCCAGAGAAAAAACAAATTATTTTCATCTACATCGGTCATTAAGAGAGTGAAACGGAAGCAACCAATGAAATCTAGTACTCATACCAGTGAAAACAAGAGCAAACATCACTGAAACATTCCCATTTTCTAGTATAAGCATGCTTTTAGCGAAGCAATAAACCAGGTAGTATACAGAACTACAAACCCAAACAAAAACAACCCGGCCTGGCGCCAAGCTACGAAGTACCAGAGGTGCCGATCCCCCCCAGAGCCAACGACGCACCCCCCCCCCCCTAGAATTTTTTAAATCCCCCCCCCCCAAAAAAAAGGGGAAGCACATTTTTTATTTGATTTTACAATACGGAATTACAACTTATATTTAATTTTCTTTTAAATGGATTTTCTTTACAGTAAAAGTTAGCGGGAATCTAAATAATCGGTACAAATTCCACTCAAAATTTAATTTATGTAATTATATTATTTTTAATCCATAAAAATTGCCGGACATGTGATCCAATCAAAAACAGTTTCCAATTCCTTCACTCAATTCTTAATGCATAAAAATGCTGTCTTCGCTTTTTATCTAACTAGCAGTATGGTCCCGCCTTACAGGTAACCCGTTAACTTCGCATTGCTTCCTTTTAGAGGCATGCTTTGCTTACTTGTGAAAATACACTCAATATCTAATGCGAATGGCGTCAAGCACCCATTTCGGCACGGTCCATGTATTTTCAAGACCTGTTATGGTCCCGCACTGCGCACTCCCGCGTGGATGACCTTTTTTTAACTAATTATATTAATTAAAAATCACAATCAAATATGAAAAAACTACACCTCAGGTGCACACGTAGGTATTAAAAGGAATCTATATTAAAATTTTCGGATATTTTACAGCAGTCTAAGTAGGTCTTTTGCCATCCACAGACATACACACAGACAGACTCTTTTTTTTTTTATTATTATTATAGATGCAATGCAACACAATCGATATCATTAAATAAATCAAAATTATTTTTTTATAATTGCGTGAAAAAAAGCCGACTTTTACATTACAATTTCAATATCAGACGCGTGCACAAAGCTGGACTTTTTGAAACAGTGAAAAAAAGTACTTTTTTTCACCCAAAAGCAGTGAAAAAAAGACTTTGTCGCACTCTTTTTATAAGATGCCAACATTTCAAGTAAAATTTCGATTTGATAATACTCATAAAATCCAAAGATTTATCGACCTGCTGTATTTAAAAATATTATGCGCGTGAATTATTTTTGAATCAATGATTTTTTTTTCTCGCGATGGGAATATTTCTTAAGTCACGCCCTTCGAACTTCGAGTTCATTGGTTGCTTTCTTTGACAAAATGTTGAAACACGCTTATTGGTTTTTTATAGCGTCACGCGCTCCGAACTGCGAGATCATTGGTTGTTTTCCTTGACATCTCTTAGTCTATTTTAGTCTAATTAGCACGTGAATTATTTTTGAACCAATGAGATTTGATTTTTTTCACGCAATTATAAAAAATAGTGTATGAAACACGTGCGAAAAGTAAACTTTTTAAAACACGTGTCTTTATTTCACTCGCTCGTACCTCGCTCGTGAAATAAAATCCACTTGTTTTAAAAAGCATTACTTTTCGCACTAGTTGCATAAATATCTATATAATGTTTACAGATATAGTTTACAGATTTAGTTAAAAATAAGTTACTAATTATTAAATTACTACAATTAAAATGAAATATTAAACAGTCAAAATTCTTATCGTAAAACTCGGAACTGAACTACTTAACTAAATTCAATCACTCACAGCATGTATGCTAAGCCAGAAATATTATCCGAAGCTCATTCATTCAAAGAAATGTTATACAAAATTCTGAATATTTATAATGCCTGCTTCAAATGCTATAACAATGATTAAGAAATGTTTATCTATAATAATAAAAGAAAGAGTCTGTCTGTGTGTATGTATGTATGTCTGTGGATCGCAAAACACCTACTTAGAATGCTCTAAAAAATTCGAAATTTTTAATATAGATTCCTTTTAATACCTACGTGTGCACCTGAGGCTTAGTTTTTTCATATTTGTTCTATTTTTAGAGAAAATTCGAAATAACTGGAAAAAAATACACCACTTTCGCTCAAATCCGATAGCTTTTTTTCTTTCGCGTTGTCATTGGCTTAAGAAATTAAATTAAGCTCAAAATAATTCAAATTTGAAATGTTTATTTTATTCTTTTGCCATTATATTTAGAAACTACATTATTTATTTAAAAAATAATTTATTCAAGGATATCGCGGTAGGTCTGTTTATGATTATTTAATGTCTTCATTTTTTCGCCAAATGCATTGCCAAACTTGCTAAAATGTTACCTAAAAAAGCGCCAGATGGGTAAAATTTATTTTGTTTAAATAATTTATCTGGTTGGTTTCTCCAAGATCATCGTGATTGACCTGAAAATGTCAGGGTTTGTAGCTATATCTATATTTTCTCGCCAAATTATTACCAAAAATGTGCCACTGACCTAAGAGTTTTTTTTTGGGTTTTTTTTTCTGGCTGTTACCAAGTCATCGTGTTCTAGAGCTGTACCAAACTATCAAAGACTGTTGAATCTTCATTTTTGCGCCAAATATGTTATCAGAATGACGGAAGGAGTGCAAACATTTTGTATCCTCAAGTTCTTCTACATTAATGTTCGAATCTGACAAACCACTGGTTTTGCTAAATTTCAGGTAGTCAATCTTATTGAAGCAGAGAACAACTTTTCAATATTCTTTACGACACCCATTTTCCATTAGGTTAACGGGTTCCCAGCAAGGCGGGACCATACTGCTAGTGTGGAATAATTGAAAGCACATGGATTTCTTCGACGTCGGGACATATTGTTAAAGATTTTAGTTGCGATTAATGTAGTTAGAGCATTAACTGCGTTAAAACTGTTTAAAAAATCCCGCCACTCTAAAATATTTTATGTAATTTCATGTCTTTAGTCGACTTTATTAAAAAAAAGCCACGTTAAGATTCAGGTGCATTTAAAAAATAAATAAGAAAACAATGTTTTCATTATAATAATTGATCAATATTTTTGGTGCCCATTAAATGTTTGAAAGTGTACAATTTGATACTAAAATTATTGTAGTAACATCAAATATAATTAACTTCTCAGTATTTGTATGATTTAAAATTCTTTAGTATCTTTTCTTTATTTGCCTAACCTTCTGAAGGATACAGACGTATAAACCCGTCAAATGACTGATTTTCCAGCAACGTACATAATTTTAAAGTTTTATCAATTTAATAATTGTATTAAATTCCAAAATTTAAAGCATGGGGGAGTCATTTATAACCACCTACTACAGAAAAATAATTTTTTAATTGAGAAATTAAATTTTCAGTTAAAATTTTAAATCTCAAGCAGTGAAAACAAGTTTACATTTCAGCCAATTTGCTTTTTCAGAGGGTTAACACGATTAATATAATCAAATTATATAATTACGACGAAAATATTACCGGAATCACTGCCATAACACTTCAAAATAAGCTCTTGGAGTATTTATAGTGCAGTGCATTTTAACTTCATGCAGTTTAAAATAGATCAAATAGGTGCATATAATAAAGATATATCTTTGATGCTCATTCCCCCGTTTCAAAATGAACAATCTACATCTACAAAAAATAAAAAAAAACCTTGTAACAACACTTCAAAGCGAGCGGGAAAATTGCACGAGTGTCATTGGTGAAAAAGAAATATTCGGTAGTCATCATTTAATCGAATGTATATGTTACAGACAGAATGGCAGCTGCAAATGTTTTGTTTAAAGAAATGATGAGTTGTTTATGGGTAATAAATGCCAGAAAGATTCATTAGGCCGACGCGATATTCGATTATCTATGATCTTCTTTCCGTAATGTTCTTGTGGATTTCGGTTACCATTTTTGATTCTTGAAGGTTAGGGGGGGGGGGGGGGCAGGTTAATGCCCCCTTCCCTTGGTGTTTGGGGGGGGGGGGGTGATGATTAGAAAGAACTAGTTTTTGTAACTTAGAAAAAAAAACCATTTACACTGGAAATTTCCTAATTTTTTTCGACCCCCCCCTAAAATTTCAATGACGCAGTCTGCGTCGTTGACCCCCCCTGTAGGCACCCCTGCGAAGTACAAACTAACAAAAAACGTAAGTTGAAAAACTCATAGATTTCCTTTTACTTTTATTATGTTTTCTAACCATTTTCTTCCAAATTTACCCGATACTTCTCAGAATTTGGAAACTTTGAATGCTGGTTTGTGCTCAAAACTGTCCTGCCTTAAGCTTCAAAATGTCATCCGAAATACATTTGAAACATTGAGAAGAGATTAACATCACATTAGGACTTGTATGCTATATCGCTTTCTTCACATGGCTGTTAGGGATACTAGTCACATTGTGATTCACATTTTGTTAGCGATATCGCTGTATATATCACATTCGTGTCAATGTCATAATGTGACTGAGAGTTATGTTGCATCGCAGTGGATCAAAGGCTAGTCACATTAGGACCAGTTAGTTTTGTCACAAGATAATGTTGCAGCTTGGTTAGGTACAAAAATGGGATATTATAACACAATATCACATACAAGTAACATCATTAATGCCAATTCACTGTCACTTCACATAGATGACACAATATGTACCACAAGATCAAATTGAGACACCTGTGGGGTATCCCCTTTGTGACTAGTATATAGGCAACATCAGTGTGATATCACATACATCTCACAATAAGGTGTTACTTCAAGATTGCATAGTGACACCTCCTTGATATAACATTACAGTCACATTGTTATTTCGACGTCAAATACTTGTCACATTGACACTGTGACCTAGAGTGATAAAAAATTACGTTGCAGAGACATAACTTTTACAAACCTGACTGTTATATATATTAATTTAACTGAATTATTTTTTAATGGTACCATATATTTCCTATTCTATTTATTTTCAAATTCCATCTATAAATCAAAATTTTACCATTGCTAATCTGTAGCATTAATAAATTGTTATTCAATGCAATATTTGTTGCCATAGAAGGCCTAGAGGGTACTTAGCAAAAACTGTCACAGCTATAGATTTGGCGGTTTTTAAGTGCTCCAATGTACACCTAAAATTTTTGCAATGGTCTTTTGATTTTTTAAGAACACTTTATTCAAATTTAACTGTGTGCAAACAACAGTATTTCTCTTTATTGGTACATTAGTACAATTTCTGCTGTGGTGTTGTTAATGTCTAAATGCTAAAAAAATTAACGCCAGCTACAATAAAATCTCTGTAGTATATGGTTTTATTTAAACAGTTTATTATGGACTTGATTTCATGAAATGATTCTTTAAATTATTTTTATTTGGAGATCAGCTGTTTCTAATATTAAAGCTCCCCCACAGGTATTAACATTGTTTATTCCTGTGTTTTTAATTGTAGAAAGCAATGCCGTATTTTGAAGAACTCTTTCAAGAAGTAGATCCTACATGCTCTCTTACCACAGAAGCTGAAGAGGTTCATTTACTTGTTTATTTTATTAACTTAAGATGTTTTCAGGACCTAAATATTTCAACCCCTATATAAGACTGACTTTTAGTCATTAAAGAGATGAAAGACATTTAAATATAAAATATTCTTTTTGTTTTATTATTATTAATTCCCAAACTGTTCTTATTTGTAATTGTGGAATCATTAAAATGTATCCTTTTAGCCTGGAGCTTCAAAAAATGAATTTTCTTTTTTAAAAATAAAGTATTAGTGAATTGTATTTAGTAGGATTAACTAGAAATAATTTTATTTGATTCTCCTACTGTATTTTGATAACAAAAAAATATTAATTTTCAAAGAATTAAAATTTTTTGATTATTAGGAAAAACAAATTTGCGCAAGTGGTATTTTTAATTTGCATTCTAATGCAAAAGGTCTGATTTTTTAAAGCTTGAAAGAAAAAGTACTGCTTGCATGAATTTGTTTTTCCTAATAAATTTTTAGAAGTATGAATAAATATACAGTGTACCAAACATTTGAATAAAATTTCTTATGGGAAGCACACTGTTAACAAAACCTTAGCGGCGATTGTTTCCACACAAAATTTGCTGTATGTGGGCCACTAGGAGTGCATTGCTGTTTTTCTTGCTTACTTTGCAGCCTCCTTAAATTCACCAATGCTCCTTCTCAATTATTCGGTGAAAAGAGAATATTTATATCTATAGTAATAACCATTGGGAGGTTACAATAGTTCAACTCTGGTTTACTGCTTTTCCATATTTTGAATATATTATCTCTAAAAATCTGCTTAAATTTCCTCCATAAATTGTCTTCTGAAATTGGATTACAAACCAACAAACCAAATTTGACAATATTTTATTTCTCTTTTATATAGTTATTATCCAATTTAATCAATGCGTCTCTAGAAGTTGTGGTAAAGGGTTCATGCAAGCTGGCTCTTCATCGGAAGTCAGAAACCTTAAGATATCATGATGTGATTTTGTTTTTAAGTAAGCATGTACTCATAATCTGTTTTTTTTCTATTAAAAGATTTAGTTTTTAAATGTTATTTTGTAACAGACTATTCCTTTCAAAATAAGTTTGTTTGCATCTGCAAATATTTATCTTTAAATATAGATTCTTAACTTACCCAACAGAATTTTTGAATGAAACTGTACTGTTTTGTGTGGAATAAGCTTCTTTTCCTTTAGGATGACACTCTTATATTTACTAAAACATACAGAACAAAACATGTAAGACTTCTGGCCTAGCCAAGAACGATGTTGCCGTTTCTTTCCCGAACAAGTTCTAACAACTCTGTCGCCAAGGCAACCACAAATTTTTATACATTTGTCAAATCACTGCAGATATGAAAGTCAGTCATTATGAAAAGTATTATTTTTATATTAGTAGTGTATTACATATGATAGTGTCTTTCCAATTGTTTAAATATATTCTCAATATTAAAGAAAGACATGCATTCTACATTAAAACATGAAATATCAACCCTTATTTTACTAAGTAACATAAAAATACCTCTTGTTAAAAAGAAATGTTTCACTATCTGTTTTAATGGGAACTATTTTATCTTTGTCAAATAATTAATAATTTTGTATGCATACTAGCAACAAAAAATAGCTTAAAATATTCTCATTTATTTTTCCAACTTGATGAACATTGAAAGAAATTTAATATTTTATGCACAATATTTTATTATTTTCAGAGACGCGGTTTGATATAGATCCAATGGAACTTACTGAAGGCCACTACTATGTTCTGAACACATGTGATGAACCATGTGATGACGTTGAGGTTGGTTTTTCAACACTTTTACACTATATTTTACATGCATCATTCATTTCTATAGGCTAAGTAATTTTTCTTTAAAATTTTATTCATTAAGTTGTGAAGATTATATTCAATCCTGCAGTTTTTAATTAACTATTTTGTAGCTACTTACTTAATTACTTGTTATTACAGTATAATTCAGCAAATGTAGCTAGGAAACATGCTACATTTATACTAACTGAATTTGATTAAACACCTTGAAATGTACTTTAGGGAGGGAACTATGCTTTTAGAAATACAAAATCACCAACGTCACAGTTCTGTTTTGATTGTTGCCAAATCTTCAAGTAATATTGGGCCGAGTTGCCAAGCTGTTGTATATTTATTTTAGACTCATGATATTTTGATTTTCAATCTGAAGTATAATAAGCTATTTGGCACAAAAAGGAAATAAAATTATTTTATTTAACACTTTTTCTTTTTTTGGATAAAAAATGTTGAAAGTCCGTTTTTTTGAACAAAAACTGTTACTTAGAACTGATTCCACACAAGATTTATCTATCAAAGAAAAAAATCATTTAAACCATCAGTTTTAGTCCAATTTTGAGTGTAAGACATGAACTATTTTCATGTATTTTTTTCGTAAATTTAATATTTTTACTTATCATTTGCTAAATTCATTTGCTATTTGTAAAATAGAAGGGTAAAATTGCCCCTTTTGTTCTAAATATGAAAGCTAAACTTTATATCACCTTTAATTTCAATTTTTTCAAAAATATTTTCAATTTTGAGCAAAATTCAGCAATTTAGCAAGTTTAACATCTCTCAATGCACAGTGTGTTAATTTAACAATCAAGATTCAAAAATTAAAATTTTAAACTGATATCTCTCAGTGTTTATTTGTTTTATATTTCGATACCACCTTCCCCTTAATAAATAAAAAACAAACAAGAATGCTTTGAAAACAACTGCTTATCAAATGCCAAAGGCTTTAAAATCATGTAATGGAGCATGTGAGTTGAGTAAAAGCTTCACAGACAAGCTCAAACTTGCTTTGTTTACAGCAGAAAATATTCTGCCAAACGTCCAAATCAAAACTTTCAAAATACTAATTTTGAAAAATGTCACAAGGTTATGGGGGTGGAAGGGGGGTCGAAACAAATATCACAAAATATCACCTTTCCATTTAACCCTTACCAAGTTTATGTGTTGCTCTAAAGTGACATTAATCCTACTAACTACAAAAAGGGGCCACTCATTGATCTATTTAAAATTCAGCATGTTTTATCCATGTAAAGTATTATTACTATTCATTATCTTATATCATTGAAACTCAAAAATTGTAATTTTTAGTGTTCCACACCTAAAAAAAGTAAACTCTGCAAGTCACCTCTGAAAGATGGAAAAATTCCAGTGTCTGAAACGAAAGTCAAAAGGTATTACAATAATTTTAAAGTATAATAAATAAACATACTAATATCTTATGTGTCCATATATGTATATTTATTGTAAAATATTGTATGAAATTTTTTTCTTAAACTTCAGCTATCATTTTTATTGAATTTTAAAATCTTGATGTGGTTATATTTTTTTATAACTTGAGAAATTTGCTGATAAATTATGTAGTTTTTAAAAGGAAACAGGATAATTTCTAAAGTTATTTGAATTAATGCTTTTGCTTAAAGTTTTAATAAATTTTACATTATATTTTATAAAGGCAACTGGTAAACGGCTAAAATTTGTAAATCGAAAGTTGCAGCTTTTTATTCACTGAATTTCTGATTATTAGGTACACACTTGTTACTCTCTTCATTCACTCTTTTATTTTTAGACAATCAAAGAAAGTTCGTAAAAAGACTGAAGACAAGTAAATGATGTAAAGAAGATATTGTTTGCTATGTAATTAAGTGTAGATTTACCAATAAAAAAATTGCTTGTATTGCAACATTGACATTTATCTTTCAACTACAAACTATCATTAGTTTACTTAGCCACAAAAATGTAAGTGACATAATTATATAAACTAAATTTTAAATATACATGTATGCTTATATATCATGTAATCAAATACATTTATATAAAGCTAGCCTGTTTCATTATACAGTTTTTACTTTTTAAATAAGTAATTTTGTATATACTTAGTGGGGTGTAAGTAACTTTGATATTAACCCCTTAAATAAACATGAATATTTAAGGAGCCAATTCGTTTCCACTAAATCCCTAGATTCTTCCTCACTAACGTTGTGACAGTATTTTCCCCGGCACTTTTATGCCGCTTTGTTTTCAATTGAACCCCTAGAGTCACTTATGAAAGAAGCAACACCTTGAAAACATCAGGGAATGGGGATTTATTCTGGTTGAGTTCGGAATTTCGGTTTTGTGAGTTTCACCATTTTAGCTGCATCTAAACAAAGTTAGCAAGTTTTCTCCAAGCTAGTTTTCAATAGATGAAAGATTATTTGATACGAAGATAGCGACTTGAGCTTTTGGATGCACTAACAGCTTAAAAAAAAAGGACTTAAAATGTATATCTTACCAGTTGGAAAACAAAATGAAAAACAAAGAAAAATTTGGTTGCAAAGGATTTCAAGAGACAAATGGATTCACTATATTATTTATGTGGATGCATTGCAAACATAATTTTAAGTAGAAGTAAACTTTGTTCCATTTGTAAAAATAACTTATCCAATAATATCTGTGTAATTGAGAAACAAATATTTTCAAAACTGAAAGAATTTATAAAGGCAGTACATGTTTCTGAAGAAATATGTAGCAGTTTACTTCACTTAGAAATTCTTTTCCGATCAAATGAAAAGCAAGTCCTACAGGCAAAGATAAATATCAAAACAAATATATAGAATCTCCTAATATCTGTTATGGAGCATTTCAAAAATTGATCTCAATGTTTTGAATATACATTTGTTTAAAATTGTAAATATTTGTGTTAATCATAAAGTCCATTTTTAAATTAAAAAGAAAAATAAAGCTTTGCAACAACAAAAAAATTAAAAAATGCTCTAGCATGAGAATTGCCTTCTAAATGATAAAGTGATTTATATATTTTGCTTGCTTACAGCTTTATAGCTATGTGTTATTATTTGTAAAATGTTCACTTGGTATATTTTTTATTATTGTTATTAAATAAAATATTAAATTTTTTGTAGTTTCTATGGCTTTATTTAGATTCAAATCATAATTTAATATTGTATGTTTTATACATAAGTATCTGTTACAGGAGAATGTCGAATTAGAAAATTTATAATTAATGATAGAATATGGCGCTTGAATTTAATTTTAAAGAAACATATTTTAGTATAAACTTATATTTATCAGGATTTTAATCAGGACACTTATATGTATTTTAACAGAAAACCATACTGTTGGAGGAGGAGGGGCTTGGGGATTCGTTCCTTTATATCGATCCGATTGGCGTTCGTTTATTTCTGTTTTCTTTATTAGTTTGAATTCAAGCGTCAAAGGACACATATTTAAGTAATTTCGAAAGGGAAATGTCGGCAAAATGTGTATGTATGTGATTTTTAAGTACTTTTACATTATCATTAGTTGATGCAGTTGCTGTTTGTTTGCTGCAAGTTTGCAGTTTTGAGTTTGACGTCGAATAGTATGTATTTTGAAGTTTTTCGGGTATCTTTCGTTCAGATCAAAACTTTCAAAAATACGAATTTTAAAAATGTCACTTGAGATTAGGGAAGAGATAGTGCCAAATATCACCAAGGGGGAGGGAGGTGGGTCAAAAAATCGTCTTAACATAGACCGAAAGGCAAAAAATTAACAAAATCCGAGCGTAACGCTATGGAAGCATAAACGCTGTAGGTCCTTCAATTAGTTGCTAAGCTTCTGAGGGGGGAATTTCGAGATGGGGTGGGGGTAAAGCTCTATTTATTTTAACAGAATTCAATTAAATTGAATTTAAAATCACTTTTTGAAAAAAAAAATTGGCGAAAATTTGACTTGCTTGAATATGACGCCTACTCGTTTTTGCTTAACATCAACCCATCTCAGCATGACGCTACTTAGAGCCCTCTATCCCCACTGTGTAGGGCCTAGGTGCCACTGCCTTTATAATCGCCAGTTTTTCAAAGAACAAACACCCCTTAACGTGGTTGTGGATTTAGAAGCACAACCCTCTCTGACTTTAAAAGAACTTTTAACGCTTTTCTAGTATTTTTATAATATTTATTTTGTAATTTTAGAATTAAATTTTATTTTTCACGTATTCTTCTTCTTAATGTGACGGCGATGGCTGCAAGTTGCCAGTGTCGCCATCACATAAAGAAAAAGAATGCTAGGCAGAAAGTAAAATTTAATTCTAAAATTACAAAATAAATATTATAAAAATACTGGAAAAGCGTTAAAAGTTCTTTTAAAGTCACTAAAAATATTCCAAAATGCAGCTAGTATTTTTATGGTATTTTTTTAATATTTTAGAATTAAATTTATTTTTTTCTAAGCGTTTTCCACTTAAAAAAGTTGGTCTCGGACTCAAGATGGCGGCCCCCAGGCTCGTCCCGTCGTTAGCATAGATAGGTCACGTGATCTCCACTCTAATACTTTTATTAAGATCTCTATGCTTATCAACCACTATTTTCCATCCCTAAACCTGATTCGTATTGAAGAACTTTTTTCAACCTGGAGAAAAATTGTGATTGACACACTATCCCTTTTAGCCACTAAACTAAAATCCATAGCCTCCTACATTAACATGCCGTCTAGCAATCGAGAAATAACATAGATTCACAGGCTATCCTCAAAAAAAAAAAGTAAGGTCGCGCCATCTGTTGGTAGTCTTCGCATATTTATATTTTGGTAGGAATGTATTCGCCATGAATGAAGAATCGATCGGGCTATTTCGAATACCGTTCAGTCCGAGTAAATAATAAGCAAATGAGATTTTTTTTTTATTTTGATTCTGCAAGCAGAACAAAATCCCCGGATAAGAATCTAACAAGACTAAAATGCAAGTAATGAGAACCTTGTTCCGACGTTACATTTAAAAAAAAATAGTTTTGGCTTCTTAAAGAAAAATTAATAAATACTTATATAACACTTATTAAAAATGCTTCTGTTAAGAATAACAGTCCCTTAATAATAATATTATAATTTCGAACAAAAACAGAATTTTTAAATGAGATAGATCATTTAATTCTCAACTATACATTGCATATAAATATTAGAATTTACGTGAAAAATATATTTAAAAGGTTTTTTTTTTTCAAAACTTATTACTTCGAAAACACATATATAAAAAAAACAGAATGCCCAAATCAAATTAAAAATAAATCTAGATAGAACAAAAGTTAATATGTGTTTAAACTATATATTAGGAGGGAAAAAACAAATTATAATAATTAATAATGAATGCATTACAAAAGGTTTCGAGAATGAAAATATTTAGAATAGACGATACATTTTCACCAAAAAAAGAATAATTTAAAAAACTCCTTACCAAATATCTTCCATTTCGTAGGAATTCCTATATGGAATTATTGAAACACCGAGTTCTTCGTTCTTCCTTTTACTTTTAAGATGGTCTGATGCAAAAAACTAGCCATTATTCGTTAAATTTACAAAAGTTTACAAAAAAATTTACAAATTTCGAATTCTAGTAACTAAAATTTCTTATCACAATCGCAGCGAACCGGTGTAAACAAAGCTATGTATATAAAACTATGTAGCTTTGCTAAGCTATGCAAAGCTATGTATACACTGCGACAATAAAAACTGACAAGAAATGCGAGCGCATTCATATACAATTTCTATCATTCTAGGTAGGTGCGCGCGCATGCCTGTACATGTCAGCTTATATTGTTGTTGTGTGGACATAGCGAAACAACAGCACATGTTCTGAAAGCACGTGGACGCTAAATGGCGCCATCTATTGACAGCCTTCTCACGAGAGCCAATTTTGATCGTTTTCGCACGGCATGATAATGTAGGAGGCTATGCTAAAATCACACCTCAAATATAGAGATGAAGTGAACTGAAGAGCTAAAGTTTTCGTTTCGGCATGATGATATTTTTTTTACTTTTAGATTGTGCAATAATGATTTAGGAAACATTGACGAGAGTGTGAAGCATCAAAACTTGTTTCGGCATTCACTTAATTCTGGCTTGGGGTTATTAAGGACTTGTAGAAGTGAATAAACCGGGCCGCATTTATATTGTCTAAGAGTTTTATCTTAGTTTGAAAATAGTTGCTGGTTCCGCGATTGTGTAAGTTGAAATCAGATGTACTTTCTAAGTGATAAATAGTAATTTATTTTGATTTAAATTTGTTAATGTATTACTTAGGATTCCTTTTCGTTTAGTTGTTAGTGTCGTCTCATACCGGTATCGGGCGGATAACTGTGTTTACTTGTCAGATTGCTCTGACAGTTCATACATTTTGATGATAGAAACACTCCAATTAAATAAGGGTAATAATATAAAAGATTTTTTACATCGAAGTTGAAATGAATATGCTCTTAAAACAGCTGAAACATGTTTCATCACTTGTGAAGAGCTGATTTCCAAAAGGCTTTAAGTCAAATTTTTGAATTTTTCAGAAAACGTAATTTTGTTCTAAGTGATATGTTATTGTTATTACGGAAAATATATTTTTTTCCAGTTATCTATGGATGATAACAACGCTAAATTATGTGCTTGAAAAAATCCTGGCATTGTAGTTATTTAAAAATTTATAAAAAAAAATTGACTCAACCCATTTTGGAACAAATTACATGACTCGCATCCCTTTGGCATAAACAAATAAAAAAATGAAATGACTTACTTCCTTTCAAAAGTAACTCAAATACATTACTTTCAATTACACAATATCAAAATATAAGGTAATGAAAGTATTGCGATGGGTCAAAAATCCGAAATGGATATTTTTTGCTTTCTACACATTTTGGTAATTCTAAAAAAGTGGTTTTTGAACCTTGGTCATCTGTCTGTCTGAAATCACTCTACAGCTCAGACTAAATAAATAATAAACTATGGACGCATAGTTTGGTACACAAGTTCCGAATACTTATAGGATATAATAACACAGCATTTGAGAAAATCTCGCATGCGATAAGGTAGCTGCAAAGTCAAATTGCTTTTGTTGTAAAGGTATCTCTAAAAGTGGAACACTTAGCGTATTCAGGCTGGAATGCTATTCGGCGACTTTTGGCATTCGGTTCGGCTAGTACGTTTTTGCTACTTGGCTGCAAAAGTTAAGCGAATACGCAAGCAGTACCCTAAAAGTCTAAAAGAGATACTGACTTAGAATTCTGTACATGAGTTGGCAGTACCTGGCCTCAAAATAAGGTTTTTGATAAAATCGCACTTGCTTAAAAGGTATCTGTCATAGAACTTTTTAGGTTATAATGTTATTGAAATTGACTTATAGGGCATATATTTCCCTTAACTCGTATTCACAAGGCGGTGGCGATGGGTAAACCATAAAGATCATTACACAGCCAGAGTTGTTGAAATGATTTATATAGGACAGTGTGAATTTTTTTATTTTTATAGAGTAATTAAGTGTTTGAGGGGAGAATATAGTTATAAAACGTGACAGACGTGTTATAAAACCATTTTAGATCTATTTAGGTCACCTCATTTTGTCTTACAAATTTAAAAAAATGTTTTATTATTTTACACTTTTATGCGTTGAAAACAGAATTTTTATGAATTTAGAATATAATGATTTTAAATCAAATTTAAAAATTATTTTAGGCAAAAAAAAAAACAGGTGACCAATATGAGTCTGTTTACTTGCATTTGAAACAAGTTTTATGTACATTCATTGTGTATTTTTTATACAAATGGCACCGAAAAAATACTTATATTTTTGAAAATTTGTAATTGTATGTTTCAAAGGATGTTTTTTTTCTAAAAAAATGATTTTTTAAACTAGATTCTTAGTTATAAATATAATAAAAGTACAATTTATAACTTGGTACAATTTTTTTTGTAACATAATTTTTAAATTATTTAGAGCCTTTCAATCACCTATCCATCAACCTTTCATCAACCTATCAATACTAAGAATTGCTCATTTTTGCCGTCGCTAACTATGTTCTCCCCTAAATTGGTAATACATTTTTGAAGAAATAAGCTATTTCTTATTTGTATAGTTTTTAGAGATTAATAATTGATAAAACTTGTAAATGTGCCTACGTGGGTTAGCCCAGGTGGCCCTATGTGGTCTCGCCAAAAAGTAAAGGTGGTAACTTCTTTCTGGACCCCATATGAGTTGCATCCACGTTACCCAAATAGGCCCATATAGATCCCATATGTGTGCTACTTGCAATGGCTTTGATGAAAATGTTTTGATCCAATGCAATCATTTATCAATTGCATAGCATTCATACAGCATTATTTGTAAATTAAAATTTTATTTTATTAGTTAATATTTATTTTCCTGGTAAAACAGGTTTCAATATTGCAATTATTTCTTAAAAATAATCCAACTTTAAAAGAAACATGTTTTATTTTAATTGAAAATGTATAAGAGTTAAACTAACATATTTTGAGCAAAAAAATATTTGTTTCAAGTGATATGGGGTTTGTTAATTAGAAGCAGACGATAACTCGCATATGTGCAAATAAAAGGGGAACGGGACATGGTGTTCCTTATTTTTGGCAGCAGAAAGTTAGAACTGGTCTACGGGTTATTTTCTTGGGTCTCAAGTAGGATGAAGACTCAATCCTTTTTAGGCACAAAAGTAACTTGTGACTTACTTCTTTTTGGAAATGAACACAAATTTTTCTCTGTTTTTAATGCAACCAAACCCTGTTTAGAACTTCTAGCTATTGAATATACATACATAGCTAGCTTATGCTTATACCGTTTTGTATCGAAAAGTCAATTTATGACTTAACGCCTTTGGAAATCAGCTCTTTAATTATTATTTGAAAAAGATTTTGATTCAAATTTAGCAAAGGTCCTAAAAAAATGGTTTCCAACTTAACACTTTACCTATGGGCGTCGACTGACCCGTAGACTAAAAATCTTCTAGACCAGCAACTTAATCTAATGCCTAGCTCTTCTAACGTGTCGAAAGCAACTAAAACACTATTAAAGGTTGATTTGTTGATTGGCATAGTTTTACTTTCAATTGTAGGGCTACTGTTTCTTCGGAATGTTCTCTGTTAAAAAAAAGTTACCCACTAGTGATTATTTGAACCGTTAGTCATACTTTTACATCGGACCTTTTTGACTATGTGAACAAATAACATTTTGAGTTAATTGCATGACACAAAATTTGCATAAGGGTCCGTCTTAATATTAAAAATGTTACGAACTTTAAAATTTTCAATAGCAACACCCAATTTTAATTACTTAGAAATGTGAAAAACCCTCGAAAACCCCTAAATCTAAGATTTTGTTACATTTGGATGAATATTTGACGAGTTATTCAATCGAATCACTTGTGGATCTTTGGGGGACCATGTCTAAAATGACAAGCGTAGTCAGTCTGTAGGTTTATTAATGGAGAAAAAGAAGCACAAGGTCAAATATCTTGAGGATGGGCCTACGAGGGATATAAAAGTCAATGAGTAGCTGTATATATTCAAAAATAAAGTCGAAAATAAGTTGTAGTAAAAAATAGATCCCTATCGTCACTTGATAAGGGTTCCAAATTACGAGATGTCATTGGCTCTGTTAAATCTCCTAAAGGTGACTGCAAATAGGAAGCCAGAAACCATTACATTAGTTCCCATAGACACAAAGGGGGCGCGCTAGTTTCTATGTCAATTTCAATGTAGAAATTCTCCAATGAGAGTTTGAAACTTAGAGTGTTCTTAGTCTATGGGTCAGTCGACGCCCGTAGGTAAAGTGTTAAAATTAACTTCCACACTTATATAAAAACAATTTGTTAAAAGATAAACATCTGTTTTTGAAGTAAACAAAACATCACACAATTTTGTGCTCTTTTGTAACTATTAGGAAAACCTTAACTAAATTTTATGATGCATTGAGTACTAATATTTGTTTTGCTTTTCTATTGCTGCACAGTTTTTTTACCCTTTAAAAGGTGGGGGGGAAAATTTGAGCCCTAGTTTAGTCTTCCATTTATATATGTTATGCTGAAGTTCCAAAGTGTGCAACTAATTCATTATTCAGATTTGTTCCACAGCTTTTTAATAATTTTTAAAATTCTAATTATTTTAAATTTACTATGGTTTATATTACACAGATACTAAGTTGTTAAAGTATTTATTCAAAATCAAAAGTGACATAAATTTCAAATAACTCAATAATTTCCAGTACAGTTACAATTAATTTTTGCATATTTTCTGATAATTACGATTACATAAATTTTATAGCGCATTTCAATTTTGTGCTGCTAATTTTTTTTTATAATAGGGACTACTTCTGATTTTAACATGTGGATAATTTTTATCCAGAAAATAGAGAATTTTTTTCTATAAGTTTTTTTTTTCATAATTACAAAAACAGCTCCGAAGTAATGGGCATTTGCTCCTAGTCTTTTTAAGTTAGTCGCACATATTGCTCCTAAATTTCTTTATCCAGTTTCGAACACTGGGGCCAACCTGCCTTGCATCAATCCTTGGGCCAGTCATTTGCTAAAAACATGTTTTTATCTTTTCGATTAGTTACAGGTTAGGTTCGTTGCTAAAGTTTTGAATGATACAGCATGGATTTTTGTTATTTCCCTTAATAAGAATTTTAATGTCAACAGTGCTGTTTTTAAGCAGTAATTTGTTTTAAAAGTGTTTGTCTGAACCTTATTTATTAGTTATGTGTTTATATTTTAGAATGATGAATGGAGCAGCAGAATTTTCAACTATGATTGCTATACAGATAGAACCTGATGGCTATGCTACAACACAGAATTTAAATGGTTACAAAATTGGAACTGTTATATGTCCCTGTTCAATTGTGTATGCTGATAAACTTCGAGTGCTACTTCATACTCATCCAAATGTTCCTGCTCAGTTTCGCTTTTTGACAACAAATGGGTACTTTGAATAATTTACTTTAAAATGTATTATTAAAATAACATAAATTGAATATTAATTGAAATGAATGTTTCATTAGAAAAAAAAATGAGTCCAAACTCTGAACTACTTTGGAAAAAGGCACTTTATAAAATATCATATGCACATCACTCTACTAGGGATCTGTATCTGAAAACCACTCTACTCCAAGAATAATAATTTGTTGACCTTTATAAGTACTCCATATCTAGAACTATGAATTCATTGTTAATAAGATAAAGGAAGGGGATAAAATATTCATATCCAAAAACTATTTATGTAGTACATATTTGTGAACTCAAGACCACCTCTGACAGCACCAGATCATTTATCAATGTCCAATTAAAATTAAAAATAATGTATGCCATGTATATGAGCATATTATGAAAGGTGCTAATGATTAAGGTAAAGTAACCGTGTCATAATAGACCCCAACACCCCAAACTGTATCCTATGTATTTATAGAATGCAGTGCCATAGTACTAAAATTCACACATAATTTAAATGTTTGCATCATAGATTTTGAGGCAGCTATGCCACATCAAGTGACCCCCTTTGATCTATGCATATTTTCTGAGTATGATGTGGTCATACTAATCCTGAGCTAAGAGTTAAATTTAGACTTCGTTGATTGTTGAGAAAGAGGTGAAGAAGTTCATGTCGAGATGGCTAATGTCAGAGTCAGGATGTTTTGTTGCTTGAATAATTTGGTTTCTAAGATGAGTGTTTTATAGTCTTTTAAAACATTTTAAAATAGTTCTACTTTGCTTCACCTTGCTTTAAAGTTATTGCAATTACTTTATAGGGCATGTAATTTTAAATGTATTGATTAATTGTTTAGTAATTGAAATCGTGTAATGTTGCACACTCTTAGTTAAACAAAAAGTATTGAAAAGTGCTACCTTCTTCACATACCCACATCGTTTAGAAGAAGATAGTTGGAAAATAGCTTAACCTGAAAGCATGAATTCATTTGAACTAAAACTTCTTAATTGTCTTCTTCAGTTGAAATATTTTTGCACTTTTTTTAGTATGAACCATTTATCTTCTATGCTTCTAAACTTTACAAAGCAAATTAGGTTTACTTAATTTTTTAATTGTAAAATTGAAGATAGTACCAGGTTTTAATGCATACTGTACTTTCCACACACATTATAGTTGAACTATGTATTTCTAATATTACCTTAGACAGAGGGTTAATTTTTTTTTCATTTATTATCAGATGGCCTATTGAAAAATGTGATGAAAGTGCTATTGAAATTTCAAAATTGATTTCTTTAGGAGTTGTTAAAATTCAAAGGCTCTTTGGTAAGCATCAATTTTCTCCTTTAAAAAGTTATTACAAATGTATTTATCTAAGTATCAATGAGGAAATTTATTTTCAAAATATACTTTTTTTTAGACTTGCCTCGTTTAGGGATCAAATGGCTAGATGGAAATCACCTAGGATTTATATTTGTTAATTTCAACTGCTGTCTGACTGAAGTTCGTCAGAAGATTATTGCCGATGTAGGTGTTTTACATTATATTTTAAAGTTAAATTCATAATTCAGTGCAAGAACTTCATTAATTCACCGGTATAAGTAGAGTTTTTGATAAGTTTCAACTGCTTGTGATTTTTAAAAGCTATGCAGAATAACTGATTAACTTTAAATAAAATTTTGGGTGAACTAAGAATTGCTGCATTAACTTAATATGGTAGTCGAGGAGGGAGATGGGAAGATATTTGATTTCTCCTTAATTACAAAACAAAGCCACAAGCTTTGTTCCACCAGAGCATTATTGGTATCTGAGTGATGAGCCAGGTGGATCTCTCATGGTGTAACCAACATGATCAAACTGTCATTGCTGGCTTCTTTGGTTTTCTTTATTTTTATGGGTACAACCCATGGCAAAAAGTATCCGATCACCAAAAGCAGTGCCTACGATACGTTCACATCAGTCGTAATTTTCTTCCAATTTCAATATTTTTTCAAACCTTTGAGGTTTTTTTGTGAAATATGACTAAATTAGTTAAGGAATATTAAATATAAACAGAAAATAAAATTTTATTAACAATTTTCAGGAGAAAATGCATTGAATCGTGAAAGAAAAAGTTTCCGATCATCCCTTTGTGGGGAAAAAAGTATTCGATCGCTTACAAACGCAACGCAGTTTAAGTGATGTATGCTTTTTTTCCTCGGAGCAGGGGAACAAGATCTAAGTAAACAGTATAAAAAATTTAATCGTAATTTGACAGTTAATACTAGATTCGCAACAGCGGAAGTATGACTCCAAAGAAAGAATTGTGTAAAGACAAAAATTTTTATTTGTTAAAAAATGGAGTATGTTTAAAAAATAGAATATCTTAAAGAAAGGTTGCTCAGACTTTTACTTGGCCCAAAGTACTATTTGGGGGGAAATTTGGAAAAAATATCTCTCTACTAATGATGTCAAAAATCTTTCTCGAAGCGGTCGCCCACCTGCAACATCAAGTAGGCAAGGCAGAAAATTGTTTGATCTTGCCAAATCTATGAGAAATTGTATGTTGAAACAACTTAATACTGAGTGGTCAAAATATCCGATAAAGGTATGTGCACGTACAGTGCAAAATCGTTTAAAGGATAAAGGATTTTTCACTCCTGCAAAGCTAAAACGAAACCATATATGACTAAAAACATAACAAAAGTAGTCTGCAATGGTGCAAGAAACATAAAAGCTTGTCTTCTGATGATTAGATGAAGGTTATTTTTAGTTATGAATTTCGTATCTGCTTTGAAACTGAAGAAAGTGTTGGAATCTTTGTGTGGAGGAGAACGGTTTAAAAGTTCAAAAAAGATTGCGGCAAAACTAAAACTAAATAACAGCGTTTATTTATGGTGTGAAGTTGCATGACCTCCGAAGGAGTTGGTAAAATGTGTATAGTGTTGTGAACAATTAATTCTGGAAGTGGTATATTGATATTTGACAAAATTTTTTTATTCCTATCATCGAGGAAAAGGCTTGGAGACTCCTCCTATTTCATTTTTCTTAATGATAAAGCATCATGTCATTGAAGTGAACTGGTCAAAAATGTCTAAAATCAATATGGAAATTCTGCAATAAAGACTATTGATTGGTCTGCAAATAGTCTGGAACTCAATCCAATAGAAAATGTTTGGAATGTTATGAAAAGAAACAATGATAAGAGAAGACCAATAAATATGGAAGAACTGCGTCTAGCCATCAAGGAAAGCCGAGGAAAAATTCCATAAAATTTACTGCACGAGTTTGTCGCTTCCATGCCTGGGCGCTTAAATGCAGTAATCAAACCAAAAAAGAGGACCGAAAAAATATTAAAGTGACTTGATCGAATACTTTTTTCCCCACAAAGGGATGATCAGAAACTTTTTTCCTTCACGACTCAAAGTATTTTTTTCATGAAAATTGTTAACTATAGTTTTAATTTCTGTTTAAATTTATTATTCTTCGACTAACTTAGTCATATTTCACAAAAAAACCTTCAAAAGGTTTGAAAAAAATATTAAAATTGTTAAAAAAAATGACTGATGTGAATATATCGTATGTACTGCTTTCGGTGATCGGATACTTTTTGCCAGGGGTTGTAGTATCTGAATAATGAAGAAATGTTATGCAGTGTCAGCACAGGGGGAATATATATCATGTACAGTACAGAGATACAGTACAGAGTATGGAAGAAGGAAAATGTTATGCAGTGTCAGATCAGGTTGGGAATATATATCATGTACAGTACAGAGATATTGTATTTTTGTTTCATTACTTGCAGAATAGTGTTTATCCTCCTCCTTTTTATTAAATCAGTAAATACACTTTACTCAAATCTCCTCTACAAAATAGAATAAAAAATATCAGATAATACCTTTACTAAATCTCATTACAAAAATAGAATAAAATGATGAACGAAAATGAACAAATATTAATCACTTTACTTTTTGATTTCTAATTTAGAATTTGGAAACAAAGGCAACAGTGCTATTAAAAAAAAAAAACAAAAAAAAAAATTTTTCCCAGTTTAAATTTTTAAGTAAGAAAAATACTTGATTTATAAGTTTAGAAAATTTAGGTCATCTTTGGAAATCAATAGGCAACAGTGACTATTTAAATATTTTTCGCAGGTTTCTATTTGTCAGGTAAGAAATATTATTTTATATATATATCATTCTGGTCAGGGTGAACATATTTTTTGGTATAGATAAATGTATATATATATATTATATATATATTTTATATTTATATATTTTAGATATATATATTTATATTATATATATTTATATAATTATTAGGGTAGTCACTTTTATTTACGAATTATTAGGTGCGTCCCTGTAGAAAAGACGTACCTTTTACGTATTTTCGTAATAGGATAAGAAGTACCACTCTACTCATTTTTTTCCATTTAATCAATAAACACTCAGAAACGGAAGTTTGTATCTCATTCTGATAATCGGGATCACGCACGTTTATATTACACATCTCGTATCGTTGTTTTATCGCATTCGGTAATCGGGAAAAAGCACCGCTTTCATTGAAATTTGCGCGGGAGGGGAGAGATTAAATGCTTAATAAATCAAGTGAAATTGCGAAAATTTGCTCATAAAAATCAAGGTTTTACATTTCCATCTGTCAAAACATCAGAAACGAAGTTTTCTTAACTGCATGATATAAAAACAAAATGTGGAACACGCACGCAATGCAAAAGTTTGCCAAATTTTAATTTAAAACCTCACCTTTTTTGCGAAAATTACTAAAAAATCAAGTTTTGACTCCATATCTCCAATTCTGTTAATCTAACAACAAAATGGGCAATGCAAAAGTAAGTTTAAAAAACACCTTTATTGACATACAAATTAATTGTTCTGGAACATCGAGTTACGGTTTTTTCGAGATTTAGTTTACGAGATAAAGCGGAAAGAATGGAAAGAACTGCGAACTTTTCGGAAACTCGGCAAAAATGCTCCAATCCACTCACCATAGTAGGATATAGAATTAAGCTACAACAGCTCTTCATAAAAGTGTCTAAACCAAGTTTATTCTACCTTAATATTCATTTAATAATAAATTGCACATTTGTGTACTTAAAATAAGAAGATACAACAATCCATTAGCTAATTGATTTTTTGTATGGGACAGTGCTATCACGGGGGTACTGGTGCGGGGGGGGGGGAGCCTGGGCGGCGGTAACCCCATCGTTTTTTTTTAAAGGTATAATATCAATGGGGGTATCGTCGGCTTCTATTGTAAATGAATTTGTATTATTGCTTTTATCTCAATACGTATTTAGGCTTTGTTGAGATTTTGGGCGGTGAGATACTTTTTGTTTTAATTTATATATAGCCATGTTTTTTTTTATCTTTATTGTTTTAAGGTTATTGGCAGATTGGTTTTTGGTGTATATTTTGATGAATTGGTGTTTCGCTAGTTTATACACATTGTATTCTATGTGTTTGAGTCAGGTTGTTGAATCGAATTTGTTATGGCTCCTTGGAGGGGTATTTTTTGTTGGTTGGATCTTCGTTACTTCGCCTGAGTATACACGTGTGGTGGTTGGGTCTGGTAAAGTCTATGGGGGGTTATGGAAGGACACGGAGGGTTTACCAATATGACGAGTGGTTTCTTGTTTTTCATAGGGGGGGATTACATTGCAGGGGTTTTAGTTTTCTTTTAGTTTGGGGGGTTGAGGGTTGTGTGTTGGGGTGGCGTTTTTAGGTTGGGTTTGTTTTTTTTTTAAGGGGTGAGGGGTGTGTGTTGTTACTGAGCGGAAAGTTTTGAAAAGGGGGGTGAGGCCTGTGAGGTGGTATTGTTTGGTCTAAGAAGAAAGGTTTAAGAGGGTGGTTGGCAAGTGTGTAGCGGTGGTTTGGGTGCATGGGGGGGCGGATGGGGGTGTGGTGTTGGTGCAATGTTCTGTGCCGCGGATGCTACGGGGGGGGGGTGGGGGGGGTGCGCGGGTTGGGTGGTTGGGGTGATCTGGGGTGGGGGTGGGGGGATTCTTCCGTGGATCCAGAAAGT